>BLKM01012015.1:1042154-1257558 GCA_013340265.1 Coptotermes formosanus
ATGGGGGGGGGGGGGGCAATTTTTAATACAAATCTCAAACTGTAGAGAATGTTGTACTCCTGGTTTTTTCTGCCAGGTTTCAGACGACTTTCTCTGAAATACTTAAGCGAGAACGAAATTTTGGAATGGAATACTACTTAGGGTTTATCGTAGTATCCGTGCCATAACCTCTGTCATTATCTATTACCTGACCCTGATTCCTAGATGATAGGACAATAGACATGATACATACATATTCATCTCACCGATCCAATTTCTGTAATAACAACAGTGCACTGCAATCTGTTTACACCCGTGAAACAAATTTAATCTCATTCTCGTCAAAGTCGTACACAAAGATTCAGAAAAATAATTTGCCATTAATACTTAAATTTTCGAGTGCTGGGATAGTTACCATAATCGATAGTCGGCATCGATTGTGCTCAGTTTGACAGTTGTGGGTGGTGTTCTGTATGTGAGGTAAAATTGATTTCATAAATTATATAAATATAAAATTATAGTTTATACATGGTGACTCATTAATGTTTAAACGTACGTAAACATTTATTAGTTAAAGATAACGCCATGAAGGCGTGTTGGGGTGTGTAGGCATAGGTGCATACGTTCTTAACCGCGACAATGGTTCCCACAGCCGGTATGGACGATTTGAAGAAGGGTGACATCTCTTGACCTACTGCCGGGAATCGAGCCACAGTCATCCAGGCCGTAGCGTAGCCACCAAAGATCATCTAGTAGGTAGCCACTATATCGATAGCGCCATCTCAGCTCGTAGTTGCAAGTGCAATTTTATCTGTTAGATTCATTTCCTGCTGGGAATGGCCTGAAGCAAGGAGATGGTCTAGCATCAGTCTTTTTAAATTTGCCTTAGATTACGCGGTCGGGAAGCTGCACAAAAGTCGGTAGGTTTTGGAATTCACTGGGATGTATAAGATTAGGGTTCATGCTAATATTTATTGAGGCAGAACGTATGATGAGAGTTCTGTCAGATGCTCATGATGAGTTTGGTTTAGACATAACTGAGATATGAATTGGCGGTAGTGGAGAGGGTGAAAGAGTTGCCTGATTACAATGTTGGCAAGTGGGTACCACTGAGACAAATTGCTGTGTTTGGAATTTCCTTTAGTGTTAGTCCTACACTTATACTATTATTATGCAATCATGAAGTGCTTGCTGGTATGCACATGGGATCTAATCCATGATTCTCCACCCAGTTGTTGGTGTATAATAAGAGTATTATTTATCATATTTGATTTTTACATTGATGGCTGTTAAGTCAGGGTTGTCAACACAAACACTGAGTTATAAACCAAAGTTAGGCTTAGGGCTTTTTGTGTTTTGTTTGTGGTCATTAATTGATGCATTTATTTTGCGAGTTCCATCCGTTAAAGATCAAGGCCTCAAACGGATGGGACGACAGAAAAATACCCAAGAGCAACATCATGAGAGTGGACAAGTTTTTTTTTATGGTATTTACAGTTCATAATTTTGTGCTTCTTAATATCAACCTGAATCTGTAACACGGTCATTACACACTGCTGTTGAATCCAGAGGATTCACATGAAACAAACTGCATGGTTAGATGCTTTCAGTAGTTAGAAGTGCAGCTGATTAATGTTGTTTGTTCAGAGAGCGTGACAATCCTTACTCAGCACAACCATGTCAGCGTGCCAACTTATATACCAGTTGTTTTAAGTACATTGTCATGCGTCGTTACAAAAAAGGCAGAACAAAATCTTAGCTAACAATTAGTGTAAAAATGTGGTAAATTTGAGATAAGTGGGAATGACACTAACTACTCAAAATTAGGGGTTAGCTCTTCTGGGATATGATGCCCCATGACTGGGTAATTGGTTCCCAGTGTTTCAAAGACACATGGTGCAGTGTGCTCGTTCAAAATGTCATATCTCAGAAGAATGGAGTACTTACCCACGGTGCTATGAAAACTTCCAGACTCAGAATTGCATTATGTTCAAGAAGTGGTTTTTACCTGTGGAGTAAGTCTGTGTGCGTGAGGGCTATAATCAGCTACCTTAGGACAAGATACATAGCTGGATTATTTTAAACAGTAATGAGCCTTCACATTCCATGAAGTGGGAGAATTTGTTAAGTAGCTGTCAGTTCCTAAAAAAAAGGACTCTGTTCCGTGCACTTAATCAGTTTGTCTTAGGTAGCAGTAAGTGGAAGGACAAATTGGCTTTTGGAATGCCTTCAATCAGAGTGTGTGAGTGCAGAGATAGACTGCTAAAATTAGATTTCAACTGTGATAATTTTCCCCATGTCTGGTATATATTTCCGACACGTTGCGCTGAATATTGCTGTTGAGTGGTTAGCCCTCCTGCATCATACTGAGAAAATTCCAGTTCAGACATTTTCCCAGACACTATCAGTCCTGTCTGAGATTTTTTATAGTTGTTTTCTTGCATCCTTCTTGGCAAATGCTAGGGTGGTACGTCAGATTAGGCCATGAATGCTTCCACATCCCTTCCATGTCATCATTCACTAATCTTGTATCATCTTGTCTCTATATAGATAAGCCACTGACAGCATAATTAAATAAACCATAAATAAGTACAGGGAATGACTAAGATTCAACAGGTTCCTTGTAAATATGTTGTAATAACCTACCAGTATCTACATGATGTCGGTGGTTGTGAGGTCTAAAGGTATTCATTCACATGCAGTTATTGGTCAGACCATTATCTGACAGTTCCTTGACTGAAGGTCAGTCTTCCCCATACATATTCAGATCACTGGAAGGCAGAAACCTACAGACCAGTTATCTTTTCTGGGAACTGTGTGTGTATGGACACCTGCCTTTCGGCCGACGTCAGGTAACCAACTGAAGGAATTCTTTAGCCTAGACAGAAATCTGCCTTAAGTCCACAGCATTATGGGTGAACTTGGCAGTCTTTCTTACAAAAGAATTCCAAGTGCGATAGTCTGGAATTCATTTCAGTATCTATGAATGTGTATAAAGAACACATCTGCCTACGGAAGGTAGAGGATAAATCGCATTCGAATAAGGATGTGCGGGAAAAAGCACACGACCAGTTACTGGAATATTACAAACTGTATGCTGCATCAGCTACAGAGGATTTGCATAATATAATCAAAAGAGCACAAGCTATTTCTCTAGAAAGGCCCATGCTTGCAAAATGCACTAGCAGTAGTGATGGGAATAGTTGGGCTGCTAGAATCTGAACTGAAGATTATCAGTGGGTGTGTGGCGAACACAGGAATTGCTGTCAGTCCATGGACTGCATGGGTTGCCTGCAGTCCACAGACTGATGGCAAAATTTCGTTTGTGTTTGTTGGCTTTTGATAATGGTCATAAGGCACGGCCATTCAGCCCACAGTCGTCCAGCAAACTGTACATGAATGGGTGCCTTAAGGTGTAGGTCTGCAGCAGCTTGGTTACAGAGATTGCAGATTCAGATCCTGCTTTGGTTGTGGAAGTACTGGGTGGTGTGGCTCATTGTGTGTGATCTAGAAACCTTAACAGTGAGGTGGCCAAGGTCTGAATTGGGCTGTTGTGCCACAGAAAAAAAGATGTATCTACCATACATAAGGTGAGACATACAGTGGCAGATTGTGTAAGATTGACTTTCAGTTTTGCATTATTTGTTGAAGTCCTTCCAGTGTACTGGCCAACATAAGTAACATCTTCAGGGTGAATATAATGGACGCTTGATAGCAGTGGTAGTTGAGTAGTTCTTTGGAAGGAAGGAAGGAAGGAAGGAAGGAAGGAAGGGAGAAAGGAAGGAAGGGGGGAAGGAAGGAAGGGGGAAGGTGATTGGTTAATGTACTGTCCCAGATACTGTTCAGTGCGCTGGGTCCTGGAATTTCATGAATGGAATAAGTGACCTATAATTTAGTCTGTTTGTATCTGCCTGCTTGGTTAGTTTCTTCAGTGTTTTATTTGCTTTTTGGTTTTGAAATGATATTTGTGGATGTTTTCCAACTGGCCATCACAATGTTTGCTTGACATTGGAAGGATATCAACATACAGCATAGCGAAAACCCAAAAGATGACCGTATGTGTTGGACACTGGCTGCAGAAACTGTTTCTGTGTTGAGGAAATGCAACGCTTGATGTGCTAGGCAGCGTGCTTGTCACAGTAGTGTGCTGTGCTTACAATAAAGGCTAATTACATAACATTGGCACTGTTTCTCCAAAGTTGCATTTTGTTGGTTGCATTTTATTGATGCATACATCAGTGTTCTGAAACAAGACTTCAAGGTGTTCCAAATGATAAGTGTTATCCTCGAACATTCTTGTATTTTTTCTAGTCACCTGGTTCTCTCTAAGAATTTATGGTAGTACTGATTAGTATTGACTTGCAGGTGCGGGATGTCTACAGAGTTCAACTTCCATGATGGCCTATACCCAACTTGCTTGCTACAAACCCTATTTGACTTGCAGAAGACAGGCACTTTGTGTGATGTGACAGTTGTGGTTAATGGAGATGAGATCAGAGCGCATAAAGTTGTGCTAGCTTCTGCCTCTCCATATTTCAGGTACCAGTAGGCGTTGTGCTATCCATTTACTTCAGAATTTGGTTCTTAGTTATGATAAGTATTGCTATTTGAATGTATGTAGCAAACTACTTACATTTAATTTTAACAATTTTTTTTGTTATGTCTATATCATTAGCATTCAAGGTCCAGAAACTTCTAAATGTATTCAGCTCCAACCATTACAGTTGCTGCTATGGCGATGTTACAGTACTGTATAGAAATGCTTGTTTCAGCTCTAATCAATTCTCAGTGCGTGATTTAACAGAACACAAGTGTCATCATCAGTGAAAAAAATTGGGACTTCATCACCAGGGTGTTGGAGATATAGCTACATAATTATTCAGATGTGCCAATGAAGAAATGTGTATGTGTGAGTTGTGGTCCAAGCAGTTGCAGGCTATATTCTGGGTTTGGCAGTTGTGGTATTAACAGCACAACTGTACAACTGCGTGCCTTTAGAAAACAGAAGAATATTTTACTTTAATTCTTACATTGTAGATTGAAGGCAGTGGTACTGGGATGAGGGTGATTGTTAGTGATTGTTAGGCGGTAGAATTGTGGTGGTGATGTTGGGTTGATGGTGATTGTTGGTGACTGTTAAACAGTAGAGTGATGGTGATGCTTAGTGTTGGGTTGAGGGTGACTGTTGGGTTATAGGATAAGGGCTAAGACAATACCAGTGATTTAAGCTTTTTTCAGACACAACCATGTATAGTGAAGCTCAGCTTATGTTTGTTGCACTGCTATTTTTTGAGAGTATCTCATGGTTAATTACTTGGAAGCTTGTTTTAAATGGCACCCTGCATGCTCTTGCACTTGCATTTAAGTGGCAGCATATCCTTGCTCTTCCAATGTTACCTTATTTTTAGATCTTCGTTGGTGTATATCAATAAAATAAATGCATTCTTTAGTTGAAGAGAGACCACAGATGAGCATAAGGCTGCCATCTGTTGATTAAAAGATGAATAGTAGCTCAGTCTGAGGCCAGAATGTAAAACATACCAGAGACCTTGTATGGTTGTTTTGACAGAGTGGCCATTCGTGGGCACACTGTTGTTGACAGTGGATTAAACTTTCGAGAACAATTGTTCAGTTGCCAGTTGAGCACATTCACTGGCATGTTTCATTTGAAGTGTGGAACAGCATGAAAGACCCATTTTGTTACTTCAAAAAGAATCAGTGTGAATAAAGACTTAAAACAAAGAGGATTTATATGTTTTTTTTATCTTCTGTGCACATTTTTTAGACTGGGTTCTTAGAGTAGAGCCTCTGTCTACATAACAACACATGTGCAGATACGTTGTTTTGAAAATTCCAGAACTAGTGGTTGTTACAAAAGTAGTTATTTCATTGCTGCCACAGGTAAATGTTCTTCATGGTCGGTATTGTAAATTTTAGCTTGAGACATAGTTTTTGCAGTTTTACATTAAGTAACTGCTAAGAGATGCATGTCTTTTGTGTTTGGGGGTTTAGTTGTGTTGTTTGGTGTATATTGGGGGGTAAATCATGACCTTCTGTGGAAGATGACAGTTGCAGGGTGTGCAAAAACAATGGAACAACCTTAACACATGATATGGCTGAACTCTGCATGCTGAAGTTACACATGTATGCTTGAGTGACCTGCAGTCGTCCTTCCTGAAGAAGTCTTGTAGTCTGAAGTATGTGCATAACACAGACTTAATGCCCAAATGAAAGTCAGTACAGGTGTAAAAGAAAACAGTAAGCAGGATTATGTTCTTTAGAGTACTGAATACTCAGTAATGAAATGTTAATATCTGGTAGACAGCAAGTCATTCAAAGCATGTTTACTCGGATCTGCCAAGGTTAGTAGGGACAAGCATAAATGGGAAATGACAATAAAAATCCACATGAATATAACTGAAAAGACTGTCAAATGTGGTGTAGTTGCAGATGATAATTATGTGAGTTGTAATGTATGTAGTTCATTATATCTGTTGAAGAGTACATCCTAAATATTTTGCACATTCAAATTCTTTTTAATTATAGGGAAAAGCTTCTTCACCAGGTTTATCATCCAGCAACTTTCTCAGAGTTGCTGGGCTTTTTTTTTTAGTGTGTTATTTAATGACACTGTCAGTTACCAAGATTATATAGTATTGATGGTAGAGGAATATATATGAAGCATTGGTGTGATGATACTGACACGGTAAAACTGAAGTGCTCAGACCAAAACGTGTCCCACTTTTTGCCCACCACAAGCCCCACATGGATTGGCCTGGGATCAAAACCAGGTCTTTGCAGTGAGAGGCCAGTGACTAAAACTGCCTGAGAGATGGCTTGGCCCATTTGCTGGGGTCATTTGGTCTTGTGTGCCCACATGTAACTGCAGTTAGTAATTTGAAGATTGTGTATATGTATACATGGGTGAGTCAGAAAGTATCTGGAAAGATGTTTTTTGAATTATGTTGTGTTGGCTATACTTCTCATTGTGCATACAGAAATGTGTGGCCCAGTGGACTAAGTGGATTGAAAATAAGGGTGATTGTATGGGGAAATGATGCTGTACGGACTCAATAAATACTGTGTGACTTGCCCGCATGCGTGCGCATGCACTCGGTGCATTTGGTTAATAAATGCTTCAAAAATGACGCAGACTTCAAGTGTTTGAACCTTCAAGCTGTGAAATGACAGGAGTCTTATGAAGAGTTGATACAGTATGGGAGGCACCTTTCACCAGGGAGTTAGCTTAAGTGTGAGTGAATTGGTTAAAGTGATAATGCTTCTAACACATATTTAGTATGTGACTGATTTGAATCTCAGCCGGGAAACCAGCTAGCCAGACTGTTTTTTTCGTGATTTTTTTCAGACGTTTCTGTTGAGTGCGGCAACAGTATCTTGAATTAAGTTATGACAACTTTTTTGTACATCCTTTCCAATTCATTATTTACTAATAATCATATGATTAAAGGTATTTACTTATTTATTTATTTACATGTGTTATTGTTTATTTAATGTGCTAGTCTCAGCTAAACCATAAATAAAAACGTAAATTAATTAAAGTTTCTGTGGTAGAAGCATTACAAATTTATGTTGTTTCTAATTTGTAATGTGGGCTGGGCTTTCATTTTCAGGCATAACTTTTGTAATAATGTTGATTATATTGATTACAGGGCAATGTTTACTTCAGGGTTGAATGAAACAATGCAGGATCGAATTGTGATGCATGAAATGGAGTTCACTGCTTTGCGAGACATCATTTATTTCTTCTACACAGGAGAAATTAAAGTAAGGTATCATTAAATTATTTAGTGAATAAATGATAACTTTTTAGGCGCGTTCTCAGAGTTTCGCAAAGCGCTTGTTAGATTCGTCATATCCCTCCGCCCGCATCGAACAACTTGACTGTCACTGGACGTACTTTGGCGACAGTATGTATGAGGGGCTGTTATTAAAAATCTGGCGAGAAAATTCAAGTTTTGTTAAAGTCGGACTCACATATCGAACAGTTTATACGGAGACGTTAAGTACGTGATTATACCTTGCTGAATTAATCTTGAAATGCGTTTCAGATAAAAGGCAAATAAAAAATCGTAATGTTTTATGTCGAATACCCTCTTTCATGAAGATTGTGCAATTTATGATATAATCACGAAGAGTACGGCAGAGCCAGGCAGGCCATAATACGGCACGAAAAAAATGCAATTGGCGGGACAGGTAATGAAGACAAAATACAGATATTGGGTTGAAATATGTAATGCTTACATCTAACTAACTAACTAACTAACTCCATGGAGCAGAGGCCTTCTTGAGAAGCTAACAGTTTATCAGCTAGTCAAGAAATTCCCCGCATTTTATGGAACCCGAAGGTTCATTACCGCATTCACAAGAGCCCGCCACCTGTCCCTATCCTGAGCCAGATCAATCCAGTTCATGTCCTCCCATCCCACTTCCCGAATGTCCATCTTAATATTATCCTCCCATCTACGCCTGGGTCTCCCAAGTGGTCGCCTTCCCTCGGGTCTCCCCACCAAAATCCGGTATGCACCTCTCTCCTCCCCCATACGTGCCACATGCCCCGCCCATCTCAGTCTTCTCGATTTGATTACCCGAATAATATTTGGTGATGAGTACAGGTCATTAAGTTCCTCGTTATGTAGTCTTCTCCACTCCCCTGTCGCCTCGTCCCTCTTAGGCCCAAATATCCTCCTCAGCACCCTATTCTCGAACACCCTCAGTCTTTGTTCCTCCCTCAGTGTGAGAGACCAAGTTTCGCATCCATACAGAACAACAGGTAAAATTATAGTTCTGTATACCCTAATCTTTGTGTTTTTGGATAGCAACCTGGAAGACAAAAGATTCTGCACCGAATGATAGCAAGCATTCCCCGACTTCAATCTGCTCTTAATTTCTTCATGAATGGAGTTTCGATTCGTTAGGGTTGCTCCCAAATATTTGAATTCTTCCACCCTTTCAAAGGATTTATTATCTATATTTATGTTGTGATTGTGTCGTGCATTCTGATTTCGAGACATGACCATGTACTTAGTTTTCTCAGCATTTCCTTCTAGACCAATCTCCTTACTAGCAATAATTAAATCTTCTGCATTTTTCTTTATGCTATGTACGCTTCCGCCCAATATATTAACATCATCAGCATAAACCAGAAGCTGATGTGTACCATTCAATTTCAAGCCCTCCTGGTTTGCCTGAACCCTCCTAATGGCATATTCTAAAGCAAAGTTGAAAAGCAATGGCGACAGAGCATCTCCTTGTTTCAAGCCATTCTTAATAGGGAACGTGTCAGACAGATGTTTGCCTACCCGAACTCTGCTATATGTTTCACTTAGGCACATTTTTATTAACCTTACTAGTTTCATGGGGATACCGAACTCAATGAGAATATTATACAAGACCTCCCTCCTAACTGAATCATAGGCTTTCTTGAAGTCTATAAATAGCTGATGAACTGCCTCATTGTATTCCCATTTTTTCTCAAGTATTTGACGAATGCTGAATATATGATCAGTGGTTGACCTGTTACGTCAAAATCCACACTGATGATCCCCAATAATTTCCTCTGCATATGGAGTTAACCTTGACAAAAGGGTGTTGGATAGAATTTTGTACGTAGTCGACAAAAGTGATATGCCTCGATAGTTATTGCAATCTGTCTTATCACCCTTCTTATAAATAGGCACAATGACCGACTCCTTCCATTCCTCAGGCAATTCCTCCTTATTCCAAATAGAAATAATAAGTTTATGGATTTCAGACCGAATAATCCTACCCCCTGCTTTAATCAATTCTGCTGGAATCTGATCAATACCTGGTGATTTGTGGCTTTTTGGTTTTCCAATAGCCATCTCAACCTCAAAGGCACTGGGCTCAGGCACTAGTGGCTCTGCTGTGTGTACTTCAATCTGCCTAACATCATTAACCCTGTGTATATTCAACAGCTGGGAGAAATGATTCCTCCACCTAGCCAAAATACTGTGGGAGTCTGCAACCAGGTCACCCTTCTCATCCTTTACTACATTATTTCTAGGCTGGTACCCCCTCTTAAACTCATTGATACCCCTATACAAGTCTCTTATATTCTTGATGCTTACATCTATGTCTGCGAAATTTGGTATATACATAGGTTATGAATGTGCCTGCGCATTATGTACGAAATATTGTTTGAAAGTCAGAAATTACGAAATGTTTCGATAGGCAGAAAATTCGAGGTTATGTATGATCGATAAATTCATGGAAACCGTACGTATCCATTACATACAGTTCTTCAAAGTAATGCCGCTACAAAACCTAATAATAGTAATAACATTCTATTGCGCACGCGCGCGCGTGTGTATGTATGTAGGTATGTATGTATGTATGTATGTATGTATGTATGTATGTATGTATGTATTCACTTGTGAGCAACCGAAAAAGTGGCCCCCGCGGGTGAAATGGTGCGACCACCTGACAACAGTTCTGGATGCAAAGATACGAACGTGCTTGAGTGTTACATTATGTGTATATTTCTTGTCTTTTTATTACTATAATCTCCGTAAGTTTTTGTTGGCTGTGCCAGATGTCTGATTTCATTTTACATTCATAGAGTGAAGGTGGCAACTTTTTGACTATCGAGTAGCGGTATATTACTAAAATTAAGTAGTGCCTGTTATGCTGTTAGATCTGTGCGCTATGCCAGCAGTATATATACTCTTAAGATGATCTGTCAATTTAATTTATTCAGCATCCATATCTGCTACATAATCAGCAATAGGACAAGTCCATTTATATAAGTATTACAATTTTGATCCAATAGGATCCGTACCTGCTACATAAATAATAAACCTTACAAATACAAATGACAAGACACAACTAAATCAACAATACCCATCCAAAACCAAACACACAATGATGCAAAACCAAATACAGATCAATTCAAAACCAGAATAACAATTCCTCAATAGAAATCATCCATAGTTGAACTAAACACAAATCTATTTAAAACCAAGTTTAAAATCTATGTGTCAATGAAAGAAGTCACTCATCACAGCTACAGGTAAAAACATATATAATTACATTTGAGAATAGTAATCGTTATACAAGAAAATTGTACTTATTCCAAAGCTCAAGTTGAAAAAACATCCATAGACCAAGCTACAACACAATCCCTATAAAATATCGAGGCATTCAAAGAACCTGTATTAACAACATACAGAATGGCAAGCACCCAAGCAATTTTTAGTCCCAATAACACGGGCATTTACAACTGTCTGGTGGCAAGGTTTTACCTATTATCACGTGAACCCTTACCTATGACCATATGTAAAAAACTCTGATAAAGAATAAAAGGGATTATTTAATAAAAATGACTTCAGGGCTCTTTTGAGTACTTTGTGTGCTTCCATTCGAAATTGAGAGTATGGCATTATTTTGGGGGGAAATTCAACGGATAGTAAAAGTGTATTCCAGCTCCAAAAGAAGATAGAACCGTGACTGGTTCAAATACTAGAATATCATATAAACTTTTATTTAGTTCACTGGGAATTCTAACACTGCCTTTGCAATACATACTATCTCTAATAAGATTCTTGTTGCAAAGCATAGAAATTTATGTGTTTATAGCTCTGTGCATGAGTTAAATACTGGAAACAAACTTAAATTGCATAAACCAACAGGTAATCTCACAATATGTCAGAAGGGTGCTTATTACATAGTATAAAGGTCTTCAACAAGTTACCAAAATTCTTTGCTGATCTGGTATTAGATAAAAAAACGTTCTATAGTATTGCTGGAAGAGTATTTAATTACATTTTTTTTAACTGCGTGGAAGATTTCTTAAATGGTTATTGCTTATGCATGAGGAAGTCTAATGAGGTTGATTAAGGAATGGACGGAGTAATTCAAACTACCAGTTTTATTGCTGTTAAAGAGTCGTTTGTAATGTTGTATATTAAGGAACGTATTATATAATTCAGGTTACTTGTTTTATTGGTTTTAACGGTCATTTGTAACATATTATAACAAGTATTTTGTATAGTATTTTAGTGATTGGCTACTGATTGTTTACAATCATCTTTTTTAAATTTGTGACATGATTCATATCCAGTGTCAGTGTGACACTAATAGACTGATAAAATGTATGAAAAAATGTAAAATGAAATGTAAATGTAAATGTAAAAATATGCATTGCACTGCCACTCTGACACCATGAGAAATATGTGAGGCCACATCACTCACACTGAAGGTGGTCACTGCAGTGTACATCAGTGTTGAACAGTGTATGGCATGGCTGATGTCAAAAGCCAAAATTACATATGCTTTTACAGTGGTTCTTCTTTCATCTTATTATTGATTCATAAGTTATTTGGCAACATTGTCTACTTCAAAGGAGATGTAGCACCAGGTTATATATGATGGTGATTATCAAGATAATAGGGAGGTACGTAGAAGTAGTAGTCACACTGTATTCCCATAGTAGAACCAAAGGAAGCCACAGAACACCTCAGACTCCTGAAGTCTTGTATGGTGATTGATCATTTAACCTTTAAGAGATGGATTTCAATGCCCATTGTACCTCTGAACAGCCTGTTTTTCTGGCTTAGTGTGGACATTTAAATTGTTACTGAGCAAACACAGAGAGGCCAGCATGTGGCGTGCTGGGCCACTCACCAGGAAATTTTAAGAGACCAGCATATGGTCTTATAGGACAATAAAGGTTATGGGGTGTGATTTATGTAGTAATTTTTATGTACTCGATGGCAAATAACAATGTAACTGTAGAAGTGTTTGGGTGTTAGGCTAAAACTGGTGTCCAGACATATAAAGGTTAAGTGTAGAGAAGAGTAATTTTACCTGCTTTTTATATGGGTGTGAAATGTGCTCTCTGACGTGAAGGGAAGAACATAGGCTGAGGGTGCAGAGAAAGGTATTTGAGCCTAAGAGTGAGGAAGTATCAGGGGCAGGAGGATGGAGTAAATTGCATAATGAGGAGCTTAACAATTTGTACTCCTCACCAGATATTATTAGAGTGATCAAGGCAAGGTGGATGTGATGGGCAGGGCATGTGGCAGGAATTGGGGGAAGAGAAATACATATAGGACTTTGTTGGAGCAACCTGAAGAAAAGAGACCCCTTGGAGGGCATAGGCATAGATGAGGGGATAATATTATGATGGATCTGGAAGTACTAGGCTGGAAAAGCATGGGCTGGGTTAATCTGGTTGAGGACAGATTCATTTCATGACTGGGTGAGGAACTGTTAGTTGCTCAAGAAGGACTGTGCTTCATGGAGTTAGTCGCATGAAATCTGTATGAGAATGGCAGAAATATTTTCTTGAGTAATATGAGTTGAGAATTGAGGTTCTCATGGCCATGAGTATGAAGGTCTTCTGGATGTCATGACACAGTGATTGGTACCAGCAGTTCGGAGCAACCTACTGCCCACATCTACCCTGAAGGCAGATGCATCAGGTTTTTCTGCAACATTGGTAACGTTCCATCAAAAAACATATTCCCATATCTAAGGAGACTTAAATTGCAATATCAGTGTTATTCTAAACCTTAGGAATCTAGAATATTTGACAACAGTGCAAATATTTTTAACATTCTGCATTATCAGTGAGATAATTGTTTGTTGATTGTAGGTGACAGAAGAAAGTGTGTATTTGGTGATGGAAATTGCAGATTTTTTGCAAGTGTCAGCTTTACAAGCAGCATGTGCACAGTACCTGTTGTCAGCATTGAACACTAGCAATTGCTTGTCAGTATATGTGCGTGCCAGTTTGCGCAGTTATAATGACGTAGCACATAAAGCATTCCGTTACATACTTCAGAACTTTTCATTTGTGATGGAGGAAGAGGAGTTTCTTCATGTACCAGCAGAGACTCTGTTACATGTTCTTAGTTCACAATTCATCAATATCAGGCATGAAGGCCAACTTCTGGAGGTACAGTGGAACCATGCTACAGTAGTGTAGTCTCTCTTTTTTTTTTTTTTTTTGTTTCTTTTTATGGTGCCACATATGTAAGAGCACTGTTTTGAGACCCCTAGTTAAGTGAAAAAACCTCTCCAGTTCCCTTGCTTGATGCATATGGAGCTAAGAAATTATTTAACCTGCTTTTTATTGAATGGAGAAGAGGAACTTCTTCTTGATATTGTCCCACTTTTAATGGTTTGGCAGCATGCTACAAGCCAAATCAGAGAGTTTGTGACAGTGATTCATCACTGTTTGCAATTGGTATGCCATTATCTGAGATATGCATCATTTTGAGAGCTTGCTGTGCTCCTGTCTGCAGTTGAATGGTTTATCATTTTGCTAATATAATAGTTATATCAGTGGCAACAGCCAGAATCAAACCTGACATATATTGACTCATATTTATTTGTAGTTGTATGGTAATCAGAGCTGGGATGGCTCAGTAAGTGTAGTGACTAGGCTATGGCCTGGTTGGCCAAGGAAGTGTGGTTTAATTGCTGGCAGGGCAAGAAATTTCTTTGTTCTTCCAAAGTGTCTTGACCATCTCTGGGACCTACACAGCCTCATATTCAATGAATGTCAATGCTGGAGTAACTGAGGTGATACACTGATGGCTGTGAGCCTGACTGCTCACCTCCCTTTAGTGCTGAGGTTAAGAATAAATGGAGCTTTGTGTCCACCTCCTCACAGGCCGTCATTGCCTGCAGAGGGACAACTTGTGTAGTAATCATCAGGACACATCTTTCAGGTGAACAAATAAAAAAAGACCTCTGTCAAAACAAAATGCTGGTATTAATGGAGTATGATTACAGTATGTGTCTATGGTCAGGTGTGGAAACATTTTTGCAAATGTGGTAGGTAGGTGAGTATTTTTGATGCCAAAATTTTTGAAAAAGTGCATGTTACATGCACACAGAAACAGTCACAGTTCTTGACAAAATTGGCTGAGCGTTATACCCATATCAGTATTCCTGCTTTTAGTCTGTACTTAGCACTGATAAATTTCTTTCGATTCAGCTGAAGCAGTCAAAGAGAGGATGAAGGTCTGAACACAGTGAGCTTGTCCAGCTGTGTGTCTGTTACTAAGTCTCATGTTCATTCTGTGCTTGTAGTAGAATAGACACCTGTTTAAGTTTTAGCAGTGTATACTCTCAACTGGGGGCTGCATCAGTGCTTTTATATACCAAGCTGCTGCAAAAGTGGTATGACTTAGCTGTTTTGTCTTTTGTTGCAGGGAGTAGTGCGGTGGTGGAGGTATGATCCTTCAGAACGATTTGAACATTTGAAGCTGCTGGTTTCAAAAATAAGTCTTGAGCAAGTACCATTAGAAGTATTGCTCTCTTTCAAACAAGATCAAGTATTAGCTGGTACAGACCTTGGGTCACAAATAGCGGAAGTTGTAAACATAATTTTAGAACGGGAAGATGAGAAACATGAACTAAATGCATGCTGGGGGCTGAGTCACAAGAAGTCACTTCGGAAAGAGAGATACAGCATGGAGCAAGAGGTATAATCTCTTCAGATTCTAAGCGTTGTATTTGACAAGATTCTACATGTAGTTTTTAGGCTTTTGCAGCAGTGTGGTTGAAGTCTTCATTCTTGTGAGACCACCACACTGCCTCAAAACTTTGGGCCTCAGTCACCCAGTGATGCAGTGCCACATCGAGAAGACTGGAGACCTCAAGATTCGACAGGATTGTCAAGCTGCTTGGCTGTGCCATTTCATGGTGATATGAACAACACATGGGGGAGGATTTTCCCTGAGTTTCAATTGTTGTTTTGCTGTTGCTCCATAGTTAACTGTTACCACCAATGTTCCCTCTAAGCTGTGCGGGTGCACAGTGGTGCAGTAACTGAAATGGTCCTGTACACACTGATTTATTGCCGTGCAGCTGGAATTTTTCAATTTTCATTGTAAATTTTCTTATTATGCATATTACAGAAAAACTTTTAAAGTGCCGCACTGTCGTCAGGTTGTGTAAAAATTCTCTGCTCAGAGCAGTAACAGGTCCGTGCAGCTGTAAAAAAAATTAGACGGAACATTGGTTACTACCTTTTTGAGTTATGCAGTAGCCCAGACCCAGCAGTATATTTTCATATCTTCGATATTAATCCTTATAATTTCACATGCAATTGCATTGCAATGCCTTTTTGTGTGAAATGTTCCTGAGGTGATACAGTTGGCATGGTAAGTGCAGTAGTTTTGTAACAATACAGCTATGTTGACAGTAGGTGGCAGTCATTGTACATAGATTTTAAGAACAAAACCTGAGCTTTCTAGTGGTAGGTATGTTTTGCTGTTAGGTTGGTTTTGTAGAGAAATTTGATATTCAAAATTCTGCTGCATTTTGCATGATGTGGCAGTTTCGAGGGGCAGGTTGCAGAGTAAGGAAGTCTTTTATTTTACTACATCTCTGTTACTTCATGTCAGCGTCTTTTTCCCGTTCCAGTTTTATGTTTCCTCAGTAAATGGAGACTTGTTTTGTTATTTTTTCTATTATCTATTACTATTATGTATTCAACCATTTCTCCCACATTTTCAGATTGAGTGTATAAAAGTGAGAATTACATTGAAAGCTGTGTTGTGGGGAAAGTTTGAGTTTGTTTACTTCCAGTTTTATCGTCTTTTTCATCTGTCTGGTTCCTACAGTATTGCCCAGTGTAATGTAGCCCCAATTTCTGATGTTGTCATTTAATGATTTAGTATCCCAGTGAACCTTTTTTACACAATAATGTCATACGAAACACTCCAAAGGTGAGATGCATCCTGCTGAACTAACACTGCAAGGGTTTCTGTGTTTACATTTTATGGCACGTTGTGCAGTACACTTAATATTTCCTTCATGTGTGGTAAATTTTATGTGGGGATCAGGAAGGGGCTGTTTTTAACCCTTAAGCAACAGATTTAAATCAAAAGTGTATTTGTTCTAAAGAATGGAGTTAATTTTATGATATTTACAAACTCCATGCAAGCTTTTATAAAAATATTGATATCTCTGGCACTGTTTCACCAAACTATGAAGTCTGATTTTAAGTAAAATGAAAGAATTACAAGATGAACCATGTTTTGTGAAATTGGCATCCTCTATGGGAAGCATAAATTTATACAAAGTTCTAAAATCCAAAGAGAAAGAAGAGATAAAATCCCTTTTTCACAGTGATATTCACAAGGAGACTAGCACTGTATCACAGGTATTTAGGAACTACATATCCTGTACATGTGTGACTAACAGAGAGTCTGTCATCTTTCATGCTGCCTTATACATTTATTTACAGGTAATATTGGCCATTGGTGGAAAATCATCGGGAACAGTGCTAAGCAGTGTAGAGTGCTTTACTTTTGGTTATGATAGTTGGAAGTGCATTGTTCCGAGAATTGTGCACGATAGTGGCCTCTGTGAGGAAACACGGGTGATTCCAACTATGCATTATGCCCGTTTGTATGCAGCAGTAACTGCCACAGAGTATGAAGTCTTTGTTATTGGTATGTGTACAAGGCTAACATTGGTTTCATTATTGATGCATATGTATATTAGAATAACATAGGTCTCATTATTAGTTACTGTATAGTAGACTGGAAGGCCTTACTATGGATGAGGATGTTTAGTAGTCTAACATACTCCTATTGATTGTTTCTTATTCCGTCTTTATTGAAGAGAAGAGGACGTCTGTGAGCTTTACAGTCTTCCTGCTGAGTCAGTGTGACAAGTGGTTGCAAGGCAATTTTGGTTGTTTCTTTGGCTTCTGTATATTTGTGTGTGTGTGTGTTGGGCCACAGCCATGAGCAGACCATGAGTTGCTATATGATGTTATTGTCATGTCAAAGTGGAAGCTAGGGCATGTAAGTTCATAGCCCCATTCTTATCCTGACGAGAATAAAAGGCACATGTATCAACATGTCTTCTTACATGTAAGATATCATGATGTGATTAGGTTTTATAGAATTTGGTACTCATGTGAAACCTGGCTAGGACTAAAGCAGCATCATGTAGAATCTTGGAATTGAAGAATGTGCAGTATCTGTTTGTCGTTTTTGTCAGTAGGTTACAGCTGCACAGCAGCCTTGTAAAGTTTAGGTTTGCTGTTCAGTTTCTTGGCAACTTGTCATTCTGCATTCTTTTTTCCCCGATGGAGCAACAGCCCTTGGTGGGCCAGGGCCTCCTCATTATCGAGGCTTCATGATTACGCTCAGACACGTTACACTCTGTAGGATTCCTCTGGACAGGTAGTAAGTCAGATGCAGGGACCTGTACCTGACAACACACAGCACTCACAAGAGACAGACATCCCTGCCCCCAGTGGGATTTGAACCGACAGTACAAGTAAGTGAGTGGCCACAGACTCATGCCTTAGACCATGTGGTCACTGGGATCTTCTTAATTAGGCGCATGAAATCTTGTATACCTGCTGGTTTTACATGAAACAGTTTTTGTGTGTTGACAGTTTGTAGTGGAGTAAATGTCTGAAATGTTATACTGTGAGAATTTGTATTAAAGTAAAGCACCACATGTTCAATAAGTCTAGAATTAATAAGTCTGAAGTGAACGCAGGTTAAGCTGATGTCACTCTTTGAAAGCTGGTACCAGAACTGAAGTCACTTTGCTGCTTGTCTTAACAAGAGGAGGAGACAAGTAGTACAGGCTGGCCTACTGTTGCATTGTTTCAATAGGAATACCATTACCTGTGATTTATAATGCCATCATCAGTACTATAGTATGGGAGGATTTGAGTGACCTAATTTCAGGTGATAGAGGTTGGTGATGACAAATTTATTCACTGATGCAGTATCATATGTGTTCTGTTTATTGCTGTTGTGCCCCAGCAGGTTTATATGTGCAGTAGAGTAACTCCTCACCCATTACGGTTTTTCGCAGTGCAGCTTTGACTGTAAATGCTTGAAAATATTTAAATATATGAGGAAAATTGCAGAATGGTGGAAATTTTAAATACACTTGACAAAGTGTGGGTGGTTACTGATGTAGCTGCCGTGGAAGCTACCCAAGAACTGTGGAAATGTGTAATATCCAAAAATGTATGTATTTATATGAGGGGAGGGAGTTCCCATTACTGTCTGCATTTGTGTAGCTGTATTTTTCATGTATGAAGTTTCTGCAACACAGTTTTGCGCAACACACCAGTGGTCACTCCCCCATCCCACATGCTGGGTGGGGGATCACTGTATGTGAATATCAGTGTCTATAAGATGTGCAGATTTGCAGAAAACACGTTTGTAAAATACATATAATTCCCTGGAGAATATCATCCCAACTTCACTTGAAAATGGAAGTCTTCCTGGCATCGAAGGTGTACTGTGTGGTATTGTTGGTTGTGACACTAGTGTTACAACCCAGAATAACATAAAGTAAAAATCTTGAGTGTTGTCTGTCTTTCCAAATGTTTGACTCTGTTGTATAGGTGGGGCAAACTCTTCAGGACCCCTAGATGTGGTCGAGTATTACAGTATACGGTCAAATGACTGGTGTGAACTGGCACATCTTCCCCTGGCTGTGGAGGGTGCTGGAGCAGTTTTTCTCAACGGGCAGCTTTATGTGGTGGGAGGCAGAGGCAAAACTAACTATGAGAGTAGAGCTTGGGTATGTTTCTGCAGTTTAAAAATGAATGAAATGTTCATTATATTCGTTATTCATTCTGTGGTCTATGTTATGACAGACCTATAGCATCTTTCAAAGTGAGTTCTCCACAGAGTGTGATTGACTGCGCCCTCTTTCAGTTTCTATTATCTTTGCTTTTCCTTAAGGTCATCCAGTAGCTGCTTACGTCTTCTTTTGCGACTTTCCGTGGCTTCTATCTGTCCATTTATTTTTCCTCCAATAACATGTTTTAGAAGGCAGTTCCTCCACAAGATGTGACCAATCCAGTTAGCCTTCCTTCTTTTTATTTCATGTAGGCTATTCCTCTCCTCCTTGACTGTGTATTACTTTTTCATTTCTCACATGACCAGTCCAGCTGATCTTCTCCGTCTTTCTCCAGCACTACTTTTCAAAACTTTCCAGGTATTTCTCATCTACTGTCTGAGGTATCCAAGTTTCAGCACCATAAAAAGTGTGTTCCAAATGTAGCATTTGACTAGTTTCTTGTTAAATTTAAGTCCGATTTAGGGATGATAAGAGTCTTTTTCTTGTTGAATCCTGCTTGTGCCATGGCAGTCCTGGTTTTATTTACATGTGTACATCTTTCGTCATTTGTTGTTATGCTAAACAAGTAGATGAAATATTCCCCATTCTCTGGTTGTTTTTGATCTGTCATAATCTGTCCTGGGAATGGTTGCCTTGAGATTATCATTACATTATTTTTTCCTCATTAATGTCCATTCCATAGCATTTTCCAATTTCAGTTAGGCTAGCAATCATGCCCTGTACCTCCATTTCTTCCTTAGCCAGTAGCACAAGGTCATCTGCATATTTCACAGTGAAAATTACGTATCCTTCTCCACTGAAGTCTCCAAACCCCTTCAAGGGTGTCGTTGGTAGGGCATTTGCTGTACAAGTTGAGTAGAACTGGTGACAAACATCATCCTTGTCTTAGCTCCTCTTCCAGTCTTCACACATCTTTTCTCTGCTTGGTCCAGTCATATTTTAACACTCTGAACCGTGTACGATTTGCTGATCAATCTTCTTTTTTGCCAATCGATACCATAAATAGATAAAAGAAAGAGAGATACCTTTTCTTCACTGAGGATATGGTTGCATTCATTATATATGTCACAATATGTAGTAGCTGAGACCTAAATATATGTTCGTGTCATGTCAACACAATGCAGGACTAAGTCACAATGAAAAGAATGCTAATAAATCCTTTGAAAATGTAGTGAGTTGGGAACAACACCAACAGATACAAATCGAACACATGAAACAATAAAGAGTGGATTAAATTCATGGAATGCCTGCTGCCATTTGGTCTGGAATCTTTTGTGTTCCCAAGTGCTATCAAAGTCACAGAGGTTGAAATACACAGATCTAAGACCTTTCCTGTTTTGTATGGGTGTGAAACTTACTGTATCACACAGAGGGAAGAACATAGGTTTAGGGTGTGTGAGAACAGGGTACTGAGGAGGATATTTTGACCTAAGAAGGAGGAAATAACGGGAGGATGGAGAAATGGCATTATGAGGAGTTTTGTGATTTGCGCTCCTCACTGTGTATTATTAGAGTGATCAAATCGAGGAGATTGAGATGGGCAGTGCATGTGGCATATATGAAATGGCATGTGTGGCTTTATTTGGAAAGTCTGAATGATAGAAACCACTAGATGAGAGGGTAATAATATCATGGATCTGATAGCTCTAGTATGAGAGGGCATGGAGTGGTTTGGTCTGGCTAAGGATAGGGACAAGTGGTGGGCTGTTGTGAGCATGGCAATGAACTGTCAGGTTCTATAAAATGTGGGGAATTTCTTGACTAGCTGAGAAACTGTTAGTGCCTCAAGAAGGCCTCTGCTGTATGTGGTTAGTAGCTGTAACTTAAGGGAGGAGTAACTGGCAAGGTAAGAAATTTCAGTTTTTTTACACTGCTTAAAAAAACAAGGATTAGGAATGGGGTTTCAAATAACATCCACAAAACTCCACCACAGTCATTGCACATTGCTGTAATATCTGTTGGTAATGTACCTGTCAGGACAAGTATGTAGCAAATTTGATAAAATGTCATGCTAAGTGCTGGATGCTCTGGGGTTCAAATCCTGGCAGGGGCAAGAGATTTATGTCATCCCCAAAATGTCCAGACAGGCTCTGGGTGCTACTCAGCCTCCTGTTCGTTGGGTGCCAGATGCCCTTTTCCCTGATGGTAAAGCAGCCGAGTTATGAGGCTGACCACTTACTCTATCCAGTGCTCGGGGTCAGAATGAGTTGAGCTGTACCACCACTCCAACCATATGTGTTCATGGCATGTACAGGGACGGCTTTACCTTTACCTTTATATGGCTGTTCTATGGTAGAACAGTTGTGGAAACATGAAACAAATTTTCATTTTATGCATAGACAGTAGATGTGAAGTACTTATTTGTGTGTGTTTCCTTGTGTGAGCATGTTGAGCTCAGTACATATTTTTCAACACGTATTTCCTTCACTAACCTTGACAAGGATAAAGTTTTACTAGTGTGAGGGGTATGAGGCCCCTACCAGTGTTGGAGTGAATATTAAGCAGTAGGTGATCTCTGTTGGTTATCATTTGCATAGTTTCATATCCTCATATTTAGCAGAATCCTTCTTCTCAGAAATGATCATCACTAGAGGCAAAGACCAGAAAGTCACTAAGACCATTTCTGCAAGCATTATCAATTTCAGGCTCAACTTTTATGAACCCATAGTTTGCTTTTACCATGAGGACATTGTATATATATGAACCTACGTGGCATTTTGATGTGCAGTTATTATTTTGTAGGTAAATTCTGTGCAAATTGTCAGTGTGCATTTATAAAACATTGTTTGAAATAATGTTCCATGGTATCCTGTCATGATGTTTCATACTCCTCATTGACAGCTATAGAAAATTTCATGAAGCATAACATTTGTTACGTAGTTATCAAATATCTCACTGTCAGCTAAAGTCTTGCAAAGAGATTAACTAACTGAGTGGAACAGAGTCTTGCAGAATAAACACTTATGCAGGTAATCAAAAAATTCCACACATTTTATGGAATCTACAGCTTTGTTAATATTTCACTGGTCACTGTCTCAAAGAACTGGATCACAAACTCTGGTTTAGGTGTCACCACTTGTATTTTATTTAGAGCGAATATGATTAATGTTGTTATTTTCCTCTGTAGGTTTTTGAGGAACGTCAGAATACATGGCATGATGTGCCTTCAATGAATAAGCAAAGAGGACATCATAGTGTCGCGGCTGTTGGTGGAGCTATTTATGCCATTGGAGGAATTTGTAAGTAAGTGAACTTTTATGCCACTGTTTGGGTTGAAACCTCCAGGCTGTGCCTCCATTAGTACTTTGTTGGTGTTATAGATGTTTGCATACCTCTTTTGGACACCAGTATTAGTGTATGGATTGGGGCTTGTTTGACCAGAATTTTGCATATTCTTGTGGTGACTGATTCCTATATTTGGCAGTGTGGGTGCATAGCTGCACCCATGATAATTTCACAGATTTTAGGGTTTTGTTATTTATACATCTGAAATGTTCCCTCTTACAATACAACACATGCTTTACACATACATACTATACACTATCCTGCCATTTGATGGAGGGGTGTGATATTCCCACACTAACTATTCCTGGAGTGACTTCATGGAAATTGGATTTCCAACATCACGTGCAAACCAAGCATGGAAACACAGTGGAAACATCATTGACATGCTAAATCTCTCTCTCTCTTTCACATGTGCGCATGCACATGCATGCACACACACCGTAAGGATATGAACACATCGGTACCGACCCACAATGGGTCTGGTGGTTGAAGGACTGAGGTGAAATTAAGTACAATAAATGAAAGGGGATGTGCGTTTGGAGGTGCAGTTTTTGCACATGTTGTGATAACATTTGTTGGTGATTGGTGGAGTGGAGATAAATGTGGTCCAGTTCAGAAGCTGTAAGAAGCTTGGGGCAGGGGTACCTCAGGGTTGTGATGCCTTGAAGTTTGGTAGATAGGCACCAGCTTTTGAGGGGAAGTGCTGCTCCCATCTGTAGGATAGAACATCATCTACTGTGAATACAGAGACAGGAGATTACTCTGAAATGTTGGTATATATCTGTCAGACTGCATGATGTCACATCTCACGAGACTTTAGTTTTAGTGTTTACTGCTGTGAGAAAATAAATTCTTTATTATAGGTGATGGAGGAGGTGGTGAAGATACATATTTAAAATGTGTGGAAAAATATGATCACGGAAGACAAAGGTGGTATACTGTGGCACCAATGCATGAAGCAAGAGCGTCATTTGGTTGTGCAGTATTGGGCGAATTTATCTATGTCATGGGAGGATATGATGGTACATTTTACTTGAAGTCAGTGGAAAGGTGAGCTTAACTATCATGCATGAGATTATTTCGTATTGTGTCCATGTTTTTCACTTTACTTTTATCCCAAAAGAGGATTTTTTTAACTCATGCTTACTTGGCAGCCAGGATTGTTGAATCTTGGAATTTTTAGTTGATAGAATAAGGGATCACCTCATTTAAATTATAACTGCAAGCAACCACAGCACCATATATGCTGTTAACCTACATGTTAACCCACAATGATTATGTAAATTGACAGTTTATCTTCAAAACCTCATTGAGTTTCAACGAGATCTCTTACATCATCTGGAGGCTGTCTTACAGTAACATATACCTACAAAGTTTGCATTTATTCTAAAATTTTTCTAAAATAACTGCCCTCATTGACTTACAACTATTTAATCGTTCAGACCTTTTAGCTGGTTAAAACATGATTGTGAACTCCCAGTATATCAACAGCATATCACAACCATCAGTGATAACTTCAGTTCTTATGCCATTGTAACAAAATAGTCATTTAGTTTGCCACTGTTCCCATTATGTTTTCACCATATTCTTCACATCAGCACCTGCAAAAATCAGGCCTATATTCCATATTTTGTGAACAGTATCCAACAGTGGTGCAACAGTTAAGAGTAATGAGAATTGCCTGCATGGTTTTTCTTAGCATTGGTACACCTCGTGTTTAGATTTGAAGATAGTGAAAGAAGCGATACCTTGCCAGGGTTGTCTTTCCAAGAAGAACATTTTTTGTATTTTACCTTTTTTCTTGAACATTCTGTGTATTTTATTTACCTTTTTTCTTGAAGATCCTGCTTTGGAGGACAAAGTGGGATGGAAGGACATATGGCTGTTATATATATATATATATATATATATATATACACACACACACACACACACACACACACACACACACACACACACACATATATATATATGTATATAAACTCCTTCTGCTCATGTTGAAAGGCTTCTAACATCATAATTACTCCCATATGAGTGCAGAGTTAGAAGCTTTCTGCTACCAAGATTAAAATTTGCAGCCTAGTTATAATAATGTGCTGAGTGTGGTGTGTCTTTGCTCTTTACATTCTTTGAAATGTCTCCTGGCAGTTTTTCTGTATGAGCAACAGATGGTAGGAGCTTTGTATTTTTGTAAATGTCTTGTGTGCATGTTGTTTTATTCTCATCGTCTGTTGTACCCAATAGGAGTGAGAGTGGAAATGATAAAGAATGTAAAAAATAGGTTTATAATAGGCACAATTACGTCTGCATTGATATTCTCTTAACTCTAATGTCTTACATATTTTTCCATGTGCTGCTAGGTATAACGCACTAACAAATGAATGGAGCTACATGACCTCAATGAGTGTTGCACGAAGCCACTTCGGCACCACTGTGTCTAACAGCCGCATATACTGTCTGGGTGGATATGACAGCATACATTACCTGAATACTGTTGAGAAGTTCAATCCAGTTTCTAACAGATGGCACTGTGTACATGCAATGCAGGTGAGGAGGTTTGCAGTGGGTGCAGCCACACTTTTGGTACCTCTTTATAAACAGACTGCCAACTGAGGTTGATGTGTTTCACAAAGATGTTTACTGCCATTACACATGCCAGCTAGTGCAATACCATTGTACATATACTTTGCAAGTGTACAATATTTTCTGTCCACAGAACATGTTAAATTCCATGCCACAAGTTTATTTAGCTTGTGTTTCATCAGGCTCTGCACTATGTGAACCTAAATTTTATTGTGCTCAAATGTTACTTAGTCAGTTAATGGCTCCAATAATGTCACATTGCATAAAAATTTATTTATGCAAGTATTACCTAAAATTATGGAAGTTGGGATTATTAGGAGTAAAATGTTGAAACCCGTTTTTATTGACAAGAATGGATGTAGCATTGCACAGTTTATGTTAAGCGCAATTCAAGTGACGTTTGTATATGTAGCAGGTACACGCTGTATGTTTTTGTCATTTCTGCCACCACCACCACCACCACCACCGCCATTATCATCACACTCCTCCACCTCAGCCATCATTACATGTTCAAATCAAACATATTAAGCAGGCAAACATCTTAAATAGATGAACCTGATGCCCCCCCCCCCCCCGCCCCCCCTGCGGTAAGTAATTTCTGTTTGATTGGTTGGTAACTTTGCTTGGACATGATTCAGAATAACTACTGAGTTCATTACTTTCCATTAATTTTTACCTTTCGTAAGTGCAGTGATTATTATAACATCTTGAGCACAGGACAGTATATTTTCCATAAACATTGCTTTCATTCACCATGAATTTAAACAGGTTAATAAGTAGAGTGTCACACTCCTTGAACTGTCTGCAAGTTACTCAAGGCTCTCTGTGTGATGCTCCTTGCAAATGTATGTTCATAGGTCTCACAGTGACCTCAGTTTTGAAGATACTCCCTTTTCTTGCCACATGTGTACGGTGGTTTGAATCTTTTATGAGAGATTTTCTAGTGCTGCCTGATGCACCTTGCAAGTGTTCGTAGGTCTCACAGTGGCTGCAGTTTTGAAGATACTCCCCTGTCTTTTCACATGCGTATGGTGGTTTGAATCTTTTATGAGAGATTTTCTAGTGCTGTCTGATGCTCCTTGCAAGTGTTCATAGGTCTCACAGTGGCTGCAGTTTTGAAGATATTCCCTTATATGGTTGCATGCGTGCAGATGTTTGAATTGTTTATAAGGGGTTGTCTGGTGCTGTCTGATGCTCCTTCCAGGGGTTGGTCTGTAGGTTGCACAGTGCTGCAGTTTTGAAGGTAGTCCATTACCTCATTGCATGTGTGCAGACGATTGAATCGTTTATGAGAGGTTGTCTACTGCTGTCTGTGTGGTGCTGCTTGCAAGTGTTTGTAGGTTGCTCAGTGCAGCAGTTTTGAAGATATTCCCTTACATGGTTGCATGCGTGCAGACGATTGAATCGTTTATGAGAGGTTGTCTACTGCTGTCTGTGTGGTGCTACTTGCAAGTGTTTGTAGGTTGCACAGTGCTGCAGTTTTGAAGGTAGTCCATTACCTCATTGCATGTGTGCAGACGATTGAATCATTTATGAGAGGTTGTCTACTGCTGTCTGTGTGGTGCTACTTGCAAGTGTTTGTAGGTTGCTCAGTGCAGCAGTTTTGAAGGTAGTCCATTGCCTTGTCACATGTGTACAGTGGTTTGAGCTCATGATTGTCTGGCTCAGCCTCCCCTATAATCAGTCTGTGTTTGTATTGATTTATACCGTGCTCTTGGCATGGTGGTAAGGTATAGGGTTCTCACTTATCTGAGAAATATCATTAGCCACTTCACAGAATTTTTTTTTCAGCAGCAAGCCCAGCTGTGCTCACTGTTGTTTTAATTTGCCTTGAGTCAGGGTCCACACATTTTAAAGTGTGCAGTGCCTGTTAGATTTTTACTCATAGTTTTAAACGAAGGTGCCAGAATTGGTTTCCTTTGGCTCATAGACATGTGTCATGCCTAACAAACAACATTGTCCATTGCATGTTGCAGTTCTGTTGGTGCTTCTGAAGGCACTACAGCCTGACCGGCTCCAACATGTTCCAACGTGCTGCAGCCTGACGTGCTCCGACATGTTTCGACAGGCAGCCCGTTTAAACATGTTGGACCACGTAAAGATTTTTCATTTTATGTCTTGAACTTTTAATGTATTTTATTATACACAGTGTTGGAGTTGGTTATTGTATCTCTTATTGAGTTACCAACATGGTATGGAAAACAT
Source organism: Coptotermes formosanus (assembly GCA_013340265.1). NCBI lineage: Eukaryota > Metazoa > Arthropoda > Insecta > Blattodea > Rhinotermitidae > Coptotermes > Coptotermes formosanus. The sequence continues at coordinate 1,069,833 of BLKM01012015.1, forward strand.
TAAAATATCAGTGTGAGTTTATGGTGTCGGTGCCCGATGACTGTAGTTGCATTCACAGCACACCACACCCAAACTTAATGTCATGTAATGGCACTTTGTGGATTAACATAGGATTTTCTGCAGATCAGTCCATGTTATTCAGAGAGTTCACATAGCCACTGACATTAAACTGAGCTTCGTCACTAAACAGAACGAGTGTGGGGTCTGTTTCTTTATCATGTGTCTGATGGCTGTTCATGACTCTGTACAGATAACATAACACTCCTCTAATTTATGTAGCATCGTTCCGTTGTGGTAGTTAATACCAATATGTTATCCAGACAAAAACAACACTTGAACACTGTACCTTCATTTGTTTATTTTTGTACATGTTTCAGCCGTTTTGTTCAGCCATCATGAGGCAGAAACACAAGTACATAAATGAAAAGTATGCTATGGAAGAGGCATTTCCTTCACAATTAGCTGGATCAGATACATACAATTAACTGTTATTGCCAGTAAAGGAATCATAAACACATAAAAATACAAGTTAAAATTAATTAAAATCCAGAGGTATTGTAGATTTTGAGGATGAAAGAGATTCCTATATGTTATTACGTCAACATGTGACAAGTATTAACCACATAACTGGCTGTGTTTGATGCAGCCTTCGGTGGTAGTATGGTGCTGTAAGAATTAATCAATTTGAAAATCTGTTGAAACTCTTTAAGGCCGTTAATAACAAATGATAATCATAATACATTACCACTTACAGTTTTATACATGGCATAAATTTTCTTTAATGCATTATATTGAATATTCCTGTATGGCTATCCCAGCTTGTGTGTCTGCCTGGTGATGGCCAAATAAAACTGCCGAAACATTCTGCAGAAAAGTAAGTAAATGAACGTACAGTGCTCGAGTCTTGTGTTTGTCTGGATAATAAATCGATATTGATAACACTTCTCTGTTATGGCATGGATGGTAGGTGGCTTCCTGAGCCATTGAAGTTCTCTGCAATAAATTTGCTAACAGGAACCGACAAGGGATATTTGCCAAATAAACTAAAGACTGTTTATCAACAGTGGTGTTGATGTTTGGTTTCTCTTGAAGGTCTGACTATGTGTCACACCTTATTCCTCCTCTTCCTCCACCATCTTGTCTATCTGGCATTGCAGTAGCACTGAACCCAGCCTTCTGAAACAGCTAGTGATAGTTCTCTGGCTAACTGAATTCCATGCAATTGCAAGCACTGACACAGGATCCAGTAGTTAGATTGGGAAGAATTGTCATCTCCCAGACTCCAGCATCTTTTTACAGCTTCACTTCCCACTTACTCTACTGTAGACAAGATCAGAGGAGTTTTTAAATCTTATCAGTCCATTCATTGCATATTTTGAATTCAGCATCTTATTTCATTCTTGTTTCTGCTGCCTTTATTTTTACGATGTAGCCATGTACAGGTAGATTATGTGCATGTATTTCTGGAGCCATTGCATTAGAACAGTTCTGTCTTCCATTAGCTTGTAGCTTACTGCTTATGACTCAGCTGTTCACTGACAGTGCGCTGGAATATGGTGTCTTTGTTTGCCATTACAGTGTTCAGAGTTGACATTGTGTTGTTAAGCTCTTTTGTGTCGTGAAGGGGATGTAGGGATTAGCATCCAATTTGTTAATGATATTCAGCTTTTGTCTGGTTGACACTGACATACATTTTATTCCAGTCTTTGATGTGGTGCCCATGTTGACCATAGGTTGAATGAGTCATCATGCACAATGTACAAACTATATGCACAATATGTGTACATATGTGCTGAGGTACCATGGTGATGCATGTTCTGTTGAGGTTGATAAAAAATTGCGAACTGTTTTAATTTCAGATTCTTTAGTAGGTAATATCTCATTTAAAATTGCTCCATTGACAATGATGAATCACTGTAGTGGTGATAATACATTTATCTCAAGTAGACATCCATCCATCACACACCAATACAAATCACAAGAGCAGGCTGACATGTCATGTGAACTCTGCTAGCCTGAGTGGACCCTCATAAGCAGGGTTGTGAACTCGACTTGGTTTGACATGCAAAGAACATTAAAGTTTGGGAAACTGCACTTCAGAAGATAAAGGATGTGATTTATGATGTAGTAAATGAGTGTGAAAATCTTATTTGTGCTTTGTTTCACTCCGGGGGCCCCGCCGGGGGTGGTGGTAGGAAAGCTTTCAAACTAGAAATGTGTTAAAACGGCAAAGTATTGTACTTCTGAATTGTGTAAGAAATTTTTGATGTAAAATTGTTCTATGATGTCTTAATTGCCTTACACAGAAAAGCTTCTTAAGCAGTGTTATCTGGAACAAGTTTCACAGTGATGATTTCAGAGAAGAAATATGCTAGAACTGCCTAGCCTTTATGAATAGACAAATGTGAGTGGAAGTAATATGTATTTAATATCAGAGTTACATCTCTCTGCCCTTTATTTCGTAATAGAAGTTTTTCTTTGTTCTTCATGTCTGGATATCTGGTAAATGTTTTGGAACACTGTTCATTTTTGCATGTTGTGTATGGGAGGTTTTTCGTACCTGCCTCTGCTCATTTTGACTGATACATATAATGTTCTGCATTTCTTCCATTGTCTTTGTGTATCTTGGCAGCATATTTGGAGAAAGATAAATGTTTTGTATGAACTTTCTTTATTTAACTTCTGTAACTAGTTTGTTGGTCATTAAAAGTGACTTTGTATTTTACTGCACTTCAGTACCTTTGCCATTATCAGTACCTTTGCCATTATCATCATCATATGGACAGTTGTGAAAATATTCCTCTTCTTTTCCATTGCATAATTTCTCATAGATTAATCCATAGTGTTCCTCATTGTCCTTTGCACTTGAACATGTGCTTGTCTCTGCTCCCCCTGTGTGCCTTTGTGGTGTGGACTGGGATGCCGTTACCTTTATTTACTTTGTTGTTGTGATTACTGAGAACATAGGTCAGGCTGGGAAGTGTAAGAAGAATCATGGTATATTTTACAGCAGTGTCCTTAGAAGCAGTGTGTTGTTCAAAATACAACTCAACCCTGTTGTCTTTTAGATAACAATCACAGTACGTTCAAACACAACAACTGATTTATTCTGTAGGCCTTCAAATTCCACAGACATGCCACGAGATTATAAATTATGTTGCAGTACATCTTGGATTAAAAATTCTTTAATAATACATGCCATATGGACTAATAACGTGAAAATCAACCTCATAATTGAAAAGAAGACTACTCTTCTGCAAGTTTAGATGTACAAATTTTTTGATTCATGTTGTTTAAAAGTTATAACAAGCATATCCACTTAGGTTCCCTCCTTCGAAAAACATTCAAATTTATGAGAGACCACTACATATGAAAAGCCATCTGAAGTACTGCCTACTTCTTCCCTAATTTTCGACGTGTAATTTTAATTTTAATTTTTAACTTTTAACATCATTCTTATTGACTTTTCTAAATCTAGCCCTCAGCATTGTACTCAACTCCACTCTGTGGTATGTAGTGTATATAAAGGTAAGAACCTGAGATTTCAATTCCCATTGAAGATTGTGTATTTAATGTTCTGTTCTTGCCAACCTGATGATAGCCCGTTGGGCCAAAACATGTTGACTTAGTACTGAATAAATGAATTGGTGTTTGTGACTGAATCTACTGTGATTCTAGCTTGTTGCACAGCTGTTCAGTAAATTCCGCCCACCTTATTGAACGTGAATGTTATTAGTGTGTCCATAAGAGCTCACCACTGGTCCCTGTTCTGAATTAAATGAATACAGTCCATCCTGTTTCTTTAAGATCCAGTTTGATGTTATCCTTCTAACTTTCTTGTTCTTCAAAGTCATCCCTTTCCTTGAAATTATTAAACCAGAATTTTGTATGCATTTTTCTTTTCACCCACATGTGCCAGATGTCCCATCTGTCTCATTTTCCTTATTTTGATTGTCCTCATAATGTTTGTTGATGAGTATGAATTATCACGCTCCTGATTATGCACCTTCCTGTGCCATATTAAGTTATCTGTCTTAACCCCAAATTTTCGGAAACACCCACAGTGTGTTTTCTTCCCTTCATATGAAGGCAAGTTAAATGCATAGCCTACAGCACTATAACAATGTAGTAAAATTATAGCTTTTTATATTTGAGTCCTTAGTTTTAGGTAGCAGATGGGAAGACACATTTTATTTTGAACTCGGTAGTAGCATGCATTCTCTGAATTTGACCTGATCTTAATTTCTTCATGAATGCAATTTTGATCTGTTACTGTCATTCCCAAATCTTTGAAGTTAGAGACATGTTGCAAGAATTAGTAGGTCTCTCAGCTTTTTTGATTTTATACATGCATATATACATACATACATACATACATACATACATACATACATACATACATACATACATACATACATACATACATACATACATATATGCATGCATACATACATACATACATACATACATACATACGTGCATGCATGCATACATACATACATACATACATACGTACATATGTATGTGCATACATACGTATGTATGTACATACATGCGTACGTACATATGTGCATGCATACGTACATATGTATGTACGTACGTACGTATGTACCTACACACACACACACACACACACGTTTCACAGATCCAGTTTCTGCCACAACTGTTGAATATGAAATGAGTCAATATAAATCAGACAACACAGACACTCACAACACGCAGGAGACAACTGAGTACAGCATATTATATACTTTCAGACTAAAATATGCATTCAAGGGCTGTGGCGTGTCCTGCATTTTGGAGGGGAGACATGAATGTATAGTTCACTTTACCTTGTTTAGTTATAGCTCAACGTCTTAACTATTATCCAGTAGAGCTTCCACGCTGTGTTATGAAGTATTTTGGTTTTCTACCTTGTTGAAGTTATTTTGTGTTCAGGTAACACAGCCCACAATCCGACCCCCAGTGCTTTGGGGCTTTGTAGACATCTGCTTTCAGAAACAAAGCATCAAAAGAGAAGGTTTCATTTGTCTTTAGAATTTATTATTTTGTACATGCTATAATGTTGGGGGTTGTGGTCTTGTGTTGTGTGGATACTTGACTGCCAGGCTAAAGAATGCCGTAACTCATAAGACAGCAAGTGTCTTTGCTGTTGTCAGCACCCCAGTTCTGTTATGTTTTTGCTTGTCTTCATATGTAAAGTTGCTCTGTAGTTTTTCTGGGCTGCAGTAGCTTAGGGATTGGACAGAAGCTAATGACTTAACACCTTAAAGCACTGGTTCCCAATCTTTCCAAGTATGAGAACCCATTTTTAATGTCAACAGATTTCATGGACCCCTATATGATGGTATTTCTAGTGTTGGTACCTGTAGACTGAGAAAATACGTAATGATGGAAAGCTGCTGTGAATTCAGTAATGCTTTTGAATGAATTTGTATTTTATTAATCACAACAGCATCTACGTACAGTTGGAGATAGTAATACATATACCAGTGTGTGGCATCTGCGATAGCGTAGTTAGTATAGCGACTTGCTACAGGCCGTACGGTTGGGGTTTGAACTCTGGTGGGGGCGAGATTTTCCACATGCATCCACACCAGCCCTGAGGCCCACACAGCCTCCTGTAGAATGGATAGTGGGTCTCTTTGCCGGGAATAAAACGGCTGGGGCGTGTTGTTGACCACATGCCCCATCTTGTGCTGAAGTTAAAGAGTGGTAGAGGTTTATCTCTACCCCTTTCTCAGCCTTTATCGCATGTTATAGGATGAACTGTACTTTTACCTTTACACCAGTGTGTGCACTATGTAATATTTTTTCAGTGTACAGAATGTGTGGTTGAGTGTCGATTGTAGTGGGTCTTTTAGTGAGATGACCTGATGCTGTTTTACATCGTTGAGAGATTGGAAGTGCAATTGAAGTGGTGGAAGTTTCAACCTTAGGTCTGGTTGCACAGTCAGCTTGTTGCGGTATGTAGATTTCAAAGCAGGAAGTGCAGAAAATTCACTGTCACAAACATATATTTGGGGGGAGGGGAAGTTGTCAGGTACTTCACAGATTCATCAGGCAGTTTCTGGCAGACATGTAGCCAGGAAGATCCTTTCATGTGAAGTTTAAAGAACTGTCTCTCTCTCTATCTCTCTCTCTCTCTCTCTCACACACACACACACACACACACACACACACCGCCAGAAAATACAACAAATGCAATCTGAAACTTCAATTCCAACAATCCAATAAAACAAACTTGCCGCCTGTCCGTCAAAGTTAAACAGAAAGCATTAGCTTCCTGTATCGGTGAGAAAACAGGATAATGAGGTGAAAATCAGAATATTACTACCGCAAACGATTTTCCAATTAATACGATGAAACACCTCGATAGACTAATGTAATTATCCGCACGCATTTCTCGCACGAAATAACGCAAAATTAAGGACATGCCTCCCTTTTACATCTAACGGAACGTAAACATGGAAAATCTGTTAAGGATACGCGTCTTCAAATAGCCTTTAAACCTAACAATTATATCTGGAGACGCTTGAAAAGTCGAGAGAATGTCAGGCCACACGATAGCAGTGGTATTTATAATTTAATTTGTTAGTACTGCGATAAGATTTAAGTGGGACAGACAAGACAACCCTCAAGACACATTTTCCTGAAAATGTTAGGCACATCATATCCAATATCCCACAGCCATACGTGGTGTAGGGCATTCTTATGGGAGCCTTGAAAACACAATGGGAAGGCAATCTTCGGTAAAGAGAAGGAAAATGTATGTCCTTGGAAATCTACACATATAACTTATTTAAATAAAAGGAACATTTATCAGTGAACAATCTGGGGAGGATATACCCCCGTTTGAAATTATCAGTAAACTTCAGACTTCTTACGCACACCCAACGTGCACAGGAAGTCGCGTACCCCAATACGTTTTGTGTATTGTTTTACGGGGTTACTCCCTAGCAAACACTTGAAGAAACCGCGTCAATACTTCCGCACCTATAAATAAATTTCCTACATATATCATCTAGGCACACCATATAATAATGTGTTAGATTTGTACATTAAATTTGATTCTCGTATTACTTCCGTATACGTATACGTGTATCTTCGGATTAATTTTCTACACTGAAATCTGCAAATATTAATACATGTTTGGAATATATAAATCGTAGTAGTTTCCCTAGTTAATCATTATTCAAAATTTGGGGGTACATTTTCCTGTTACACCATGTTTTATTATTCAATATCTACGTTGACTTCCCGCCTACTTAACCCTTCATGTTACATATACACTGTCTTACGTAGTCTTAATTTTGCAGTTTTCTGTGAACACGGCATACAAAATATTGTAAGATGTCCTAAGCAGAGGTACACAAAACCGCATGCTACAGTTGACAGAAGGCTTCATCCCCTTCCTCAATAACCTCTGAAAGAACACCAGTGTATGATCAACAGCTAAGTGAAGTATGGATGGCCTAACAAAAAACCGTAAAGTTTTCCAGGAAAAGTTTGTGAATGTGAACGATAACACGCAACTGACTAGGGACAGGCAACATACATTTTACTGTTTCAGCATTTTCATGTATCGTTATTTTCACTGAACCCCAGCTCATCTACAGCAGTCACACACTGTTAGACATTCTACTTTCTGCATAGTATAGCACTATAAAGACTGGGAATAGTGGGAGTTTTATGTAGATTTTGGCGTTGTATTAATTTATAATTATGCTCTGTAGTAGGTGAGGTCACAAGGCAATAGTTTTCAATATAAAACTAAAGTAATATCCACGTTGTATTGTAAACTTTTGCGCTTAATAGGCCAGCCTGGCGGAAGCATGTGGGAGGAATATTGAAGTTACGTTTGTTGTCTGTAACATATCGTTTACAGTGCTGGGTTTTATTGTAGAATTACGTATCAATTTTAACATCCATCTACATTACGGCATTCCAAGGGATGTGACCACAAGTTTGTGTTTCAGATATCATGAGTGCTGTTTGCCCCGCTCCTCTGATCTTTTTTTATCCGAGCGTCTTAGTGACGTTTACTGAAGGGAAGAACTACGCTGGAGGTACTCGTTGTTCCTCCAATGACGTCTGAAGACTCAGGGTTGCCAGTTCGAGATTCAAACTCTGTTACCATTCCGTCAGACGTGCGTAATCGCAAACCAAGTTACATTATTGTCAAGTAGAGAGATTTATCTGTTCAAACTGTTTCTTGAACACGTTTACGCGATATAAAACGTTGGACTTTTCATGTAAGCAGCTGGAATTGTACGGAGAATCATGTGAGAGTGTACACTATAGTTGAAAGGCCTACCACTACGCTGGCGCTGCTTGTTTGTGCTGTCAAACAAGCAGCGTCGTCTGAACCGTCGACCCGTCATCTTATGTATGCTACGGCGCCTGCGTGTCCTCCCCGCGACCGCAGTTGTGACGGCTATGGATCAGCTGTTTCTCTATGTTTGCCGATTCCACCCCAGTCGCGCCAGGAGCGAGCTCAGGTACAATGAGGGCGGGTCTGCTGAAGTACCTGCAGACAAACAGCAACAACTCCCACCATTCTTATCAAGTGTTGTTGTTATTACCTTAATGTGCGAGAAGTAAATCCAGTAAAGACTGAGCCAGGTGGCTGCTCGTGTCGAGTCGTGTTGCGCGTATTAGTGCGTCAGCCCTACAGCTCCCAACACCGGCATGGCGCGTGGCGCGAAGACCTGTGATTGCTGGATCCATCTGCAGTAGGAGTTCCCGTTTTTTGGTTCTATGTTATGTTGGATGGATGCAACTATCCAGTCAGTAAGCTCCAGAGAAACATACCTATTGGCTGTCAGTAGTGCATCTAATTCGAGATGACTTCACATCTGCACGGTGGCTCCGTATGTAACACTACGGTCCATCGCGATTGTCACCGTCACAACTGGGGTGCAACTTGGTGCTGTAATGGGAAGAGAAATGCTACATTCCTTTTCTTTATTACGTTTCTTCTGCTACTGCTAGGTCATTTTGGAGTTTGTTCCGGAAGACCAGACGTATTACCATCGTCTTCAAGTTCGACGACATCTAGAACGACATCTCCACCTTCTGGTAATCCTTATAACGGTGATAGTAACAGTAGACATATTTCTTGGTCAGTTAAAGGCATGGATTCCGCTTATTATGATGCTGATGATGGTGGTGGTGGTGGTGGTGGTGGTCGTGGTGGTGTAGGTGGTGATGGTGGTGTTGAAGATGCATATCCTTCCCCTTCTTCATCCTTAGGGCGTTCGCCGATCCCCCGCGATAATGACGGTGGATTGGAAGAAAGCAGTCCCAGGTCATCCGGTCCTGTCTTCGTGCACGGTACTGATGACATACACGCTTCTGACCACGACACGAAGCACAATGGCGAGGGGGAATCGAAGCGATATCCTGTCGCATCTGTGGAATTTGCTCGTGTGGAGACACCGTTTATCATCGGCGTATGGATCTTCTGTGCGAGCCTGGCCAAGATCGGTGAGTACCACGACAGTGTCATGTGTACTGTTACTTGGGATAGTTGTATAAAAATGTGACATCTGTGAATAGGATAGCAGTGCCAGGTGTTACGCTTGTCAGTAATAGTTATGTAAAAGTGTTATGTCGGCGGGTGGCACAACAGTGTCATGTGTTACGGGTACAGGCGATAGGTTTATAAAGTAGGAGGCTGGTATTACAACAAGCCAGTGTAACGAATACAGTTAGTAGTTTTATGAAAGTATTAGGCCGGTGAGCTACGTAACAATGCCAAGTGTTATTCAAGAACTTGGCATCTCAGTGTCTTTAAAATAGCCCGTCACCGCGTGAATTGAATTAACACGCTGGTGGCATATTTCTTCAAAACTCATTTAAAAGCTTCCTTCGTTCTGAAAACAAAAGTTTTCGGATGTCATATAGGAGGGAAAGAAGTGTAGTTTTTTTTTAGTGGTGAAGGGGCCCGCAGCAGACGCTACGGACGCACTGCAGCCATGAGGCTTATTGTGCAACCCAACGATGAAGATGAAGATGATTATTTTTTGTCCTTTTCCTAGTAATGGAGCACCGGTGGAATGAAATTGACAGGGGAAAACCGAAGAACTCGGGGGGGGGGGGGGGCGACCTGTCCCAGTGCCACTTTGTCCACCACAAATCCCACATGAAGTGTAGTTCCGTTCATTCTTGATTTCGGTACACGGTGTAGGCATGTGTGTATATATGCACACTTCACCTCAATTATGCTGCTGCAGTCTTAATCCGTAGTCCCCTTTACCTCGTGTTCTTTTCATAAATATATATGTTTAATGACACTTTCAACTGTGGTGGTTACGGTACTTCGCAACGAGTTAGTTGGAAAGACGGTGTTATGAGTAGGTACGGATTTGGAAGAAAACGGTCGTAATCTGTTTGAATGTGTACTGTGTAATCACGAATGTGTTTATAGCCAATAGCCCGACAGAGATTCGAACCGGGTAGCTGTTGAAACAGCGTTATAATTGATATTGTCTTATCATTAGTGGTACAATGGAAATCCTGGCCTTTCTTCTAAAAATATCTAATCATGCTTCAGATTTCTCTCAAGGGTTGATAAGCAACAGAAGTCATATGAGAACACTTGGGGAAAAAATTCAGCGCCAAGAATGATAAGATACCAGTTTGAATACCGCTCTTGGTACGTATTGTAGATGTCCAGCTGAACGCGAAACCCACTCACAGACTCGGCATTAAGTCTGTGTTATATAATTTCGCGTGTGTTAGAAATAGGTGTTACAAATAATTTCTTTCAACTCTCAGGCACATTTGACATTTGTCAAACGAAGCATAAACGGTATGACGTTCTTGTATAGAAATTGCCGATTCTGGGCGCCTGATGATTTCTTTAAGTTTGTCCACTGTGTGTGGATTGTCTTACAGCAAATATCATATTTTGCATATTTACTCGAATGATTAAGTAATCTAATCTGTAAAGTAAGTTAGCAGTGGATCGACTTTGCCACAACACACTTTCACAGAACCAGTTACCCAACCATACTGTCACTACAAAGATTGGAACTTTCCTCAACTGTTAGTATGTATGTTACAAACGAAGTAATATTGTGGCTGCGTGTGCACATTGCTTTGATACGTCGTCTTAAAAAGCGTATAGGTATGCTTCTGAACGCTTCATTATAATTTGATGTTTATTTTGAAGGAACATGTATTGTTCTCGCTTCTTGTTTAACAAGGAGCCCGTTGTTCGAAATATGTCGGTAATTCTACGTAATTGGCCTTGAATAAACTGAAACACCAGGAAACCGGCTTACAAATTTGTTACGACTCTTTTCATAGGATGTCTTTTATGTACGGTTCCACAATAAAAAATCTCCTATTACACTGACCGTATATTCATGAAAAATAATAATTTCTGTCACAAGAAGTTTATGTATTGCACTGTACATATGTTTAGGAACCTCCTCCTGTGTTGCACTGTACGTGTGTTTACGCACCTCTTTCTGTGTTGCACTGTACATGCGTTTATGAACCTCTTTCTGTGTTGCACTGTACATATGTTTACGAACCTTGTTGCAGGGTACATATGTTTGCAAACCGCCTTCTGTATTGCACTGTACATATGTTTAGGAACCTCCTCCTGTGTTGCACTGTACGTGTGTTTACGCACCTCTTTCTGTGTTGCACTGTATATGCGTTTACGCACCTCTTTCTGTGTTGCACTGTACATATGTGTACGAACCTTGTTGCAGGGTACGTATGTTTGCAAACCGCCTTCTGTATTGCACTGTACATATGTTTGCGAACCACAAACAGCTTAGGCGGATTGCAATCCATCATACGAACCTGGACAGGATTCAGATGAGTTAGTGTAACCGTACGCCGTGCGAAAACTGCAGGCTGTGGATCGTGCTGTGTGGCTGGTAAAGTTGTCGCGTGCGTGGGTTCCACTTCAAAGCAAACTCTCCGTATAGCCTCCGTTCTCATTATTTTGCTGTGAACGTAGGAACCCTCAGATGAGTTCCTGCCCCATTCAAGGGATGCTGCATAATAATACGTTCTTTAAAGTTAAAATGCGATGTTTTCACGTTATGATGCTGCGAACATTCTCCTAAAAGCGGCCAGGTCCAGACAGTAAAGGAAGTGTCTGTCTCTGTCTGTGTCTGTGTGGCAGTCATAATAACTCGTCAGGCAATAGAGATCGGACCTTGACATTTTTGCAGTAGTTTTGGGATGATTACGGGATATGCCTTGTGAAATAAAGTAAATATTTGTGGACGGAATCGGGTATATGCCCCCTTAGATAATGCACTAAGTGCCATGCCGGCCGGGTTGAAGGAGAAACAGTTGAGCATCGAATACAGCATAGGAAAACCAGATTAACACTTGTTTGTTCTAAGAATAAAGAACGAACTGAGTAAAGGGGCCGTGGAGTGGCGCATGGTGACAATGATGGACAGTACTTGACAGACTCACCTTAATCGACAGTGATCGATAATACCAGCTCGGTCGTGAAGTAACACGTGAAGGTATTAATCGATGTTTTATATGGTTGCATGTATCTTGGACGTTGTATTTGTAGAAAAAATGTGAATGCTAGCTAGCCCGGGTGAAGACCGGGCATTTGAATGGCAGTTTTATGCAAATATGAGGTCGGGACGCATCAGTGCCATGTGTTACGGCTACCGTTAATAATTCCAGAAATATTTCAGTGGCAATTAGCATACCTGTGCCATGTGTTATGAAATCGGAGAAGAACACAGCATTGTCATGTACTACGGTTACCGCATGCAGTGGTCCATAAAATGCTAGTTTTCTTTGTCACTATCACAGTAACTTAATGTAATCAGGGTTTCCTTAAGCATGGTATTGGTACTGATTGAAAGTTTATTCATATAATTTAGAACAATAAACATTGCATTATACAGAGCTTATCTTTAACAGTCTTAACGCGTATGGAGATATGCGAGCTGCGTAACGCAAGGCGCGTCGGCCACGTTTAACCTCATCTCGGCTACGCTGCAGATTAACTTTCTAGCCCAGCTGCCTCATATCGCTCGTACGGGGCGAGCCGTTGCGCCTGAGAAATGTTTTCTCTTGAACAAAGTGTGTTAATTTTCAGTGCATTTGGAAAAAAAAATATCGCACAAAGTTTTGGAAAATAAATTCTCTGCCGCGTTAACAGTGCGGTATAGAAATTCCTATGCAGGACAGTGGGAAAATACCGAATCGCAGGTTCATTGCTGGACAAAAATAAAGTAGGAAAATTAACTAGGTTCATATTAACTAGGAACATAAAAGGTAAAAGGTAAAGCTATCCCATTACAGGCCTCGACAGGCCCTTAGGTTTCCAGGAGGTTGAGGCTTCCAGGATATCTAGACAGTCGTCAAATGAAGGTGGCAAAGTTGTCAGCCCTACGCACTGGCCGTCTTTACCCCCAGGAGATATCCCTGGTACTCATTTCTGTTAAGAGGCTGAGTCGACCCCAGGGCCACAGTGCGGCCGGAAGGATTAAGTCAATGAAAAATCCCAATGACACCATCAGGACCCAAACCGCCGACCTTCCGGCTTGTAGCGCAGAGAAATATGAACGCAGTCATTCAAAATAACTGATGCGAGACTTGAGGTTCCCGCAGCGGTGTTGCCGAAGGTTTAAATCTTCCGGGATGTGACACCGTGTCGATGGACGTGTATTCACCGATCTTTCGAAGGATCGTGGTGACTTCATCTGCACAGTGTAGCGGTTGTTTGACGGCTGGACCTTGAACTTGAATGCGCCACGATCCTTATATCTTCAAAATAACATGTTGATGCTGCGAAAATTCCCATGCAAGTCATGAAGTGTCCTTTACGTTACCTAAAACTGCAGAATGCGTGTGCCAAGTCACAGGGCCTGTGTTCTTCGAAGAAACAGATTCTGCCTTATGTTCAGTGAATCCTGATACCATTGTTTATGAAGTCAACAGAAGAGTGAAAATGTAGCATAATCTTCATTTTTTGCGAGAACTGGAAGACACACGAAAAGAAGTTGCCAACCTTTCAAGACACGAGCTTCATCGTGTGGCAGGATATGTTTTCAGAAGTTGCGAGGCTTGCTTAAAAGCTGGAGGTCAACATTTCGAAGCGTGTCTTTGAAATAATGTAAGCTGAACGACAGGGGAGATACGGACATACAGATTCCCGGCGAAGGGGGCTTCGTACGCGATCAAGCTGCCGCGACGACCGCCGAGCTCATGTGGGGATTATTGAGAAGCTGTGTAATATAAAGATGATAAGAAATTAAAATGCAGACAGTTGAAACGTGGAAATATGCACCCGTATCGTATAACTGGAGTTATTTTAACGCCTTTCGCTTGTTTATAGATGCAGAGTCACACTGGTCCTACCTCGAGCATGGCAGCTTTTGCGGGAGTTCTGTCGCACACGAAGCATGTCTCTGCCGAGAATTTTATAGAGTCCAGTTTTGTTCTGCAATTCAACTTATTTTATTTCACACAAGAGTTTCGACGTTGTTGACATCCAGCTTGTTAAGCAGGCCTTGCAACTTCTGAAAATAGTACTTCCGACAATGGATTTTTGTCGTGAAATATTTATTAACAATTTCTCTTCGAATATTGTATTTCCGTTTATGCAGTGAGTGTGGCTGTTTTGCAGAAAACTCTTTATATTCAGTACCCCCACCCCTCACAAATAATAATTGCATGGATCCATTCAGATCTGTAGGTTACGAAGTCTACAGTCCTCGAGTTATCGACCGTTCACTGAATGCCTCTTCTAGGAGAGCCATTAAGAAGTTTTCTGTGTGGGCTGTTGCATTGTCCTGCGTGACGTAAACGTTTATTTTCCTTCTTCTGTTAATTTTTGGAATAATGGTGCGAGAGTTAACGGAATGCAGCGGCAGGAATATATTGTTTCTTAGAAGAAGACGGGCTCTACGATGCTACGCGCTGTCACTGCACACCAGACTCTAATTCTGACGTCATGCATAGGAACTTCATTAATTGCACAGGGATTTTCGGAATACCAATGTGTGTGTTATTTTGACCTGCTACATTCGTGCTTAATGTAAAGCACGCAACCCTACAAAAGGTCTGCAAACGAATACTCCTTGTTCAACAGAAAGCGTTTCTCAGACACACACACTAACCACCTGCTGTGTGTGAGAGACAGCACATGACTGAGTGACGACGTTCCGTCGGTGATGACGTGAGGAAATTCTCGGCAGGCGGGCATTGGATAAATGAGCTCTATTTCCCGACGCTTGTGGGCACGATTAGTTGTATGCTTTGTACTACAGGACTTGAAATTCTTATTACTCTTATTGTAGGGCAGTTGTTAGGGCGCGGGGAAATCACCTACTTTAGCGCCAGATTTCCATTTTTGGCCCACGGACTTCAAATGGTACAAAGCCTGTTTTTTTATTTATATAGCTGGCGTACACGTTGGTCGAAAATGCGATAAGAAATTCACATGAGGAGACAAGGAATGCGAACGCCCTGGGCATACGCAGAAAAGGGGGGTAAAACGCTTATGCGCGGAAACGCGAGTACGTTTTCATCTTCAAGTGGTCGTTAAAATTAACGAAGATTGAATGTTTCGGAAGTTTTTCGTAAAATTGACCAGTATCAGATTTTATGAAGACCTGTTTAACGGCTGCTGAGTTATGTGCATTCAGCTGGCCTTTGGGATTTTAACAGGCATTCCGCATGAATGCGAACGCACCTGAACACGAGAGCGAAGAAACTTCAGGTACGTTACTTAAGTAATCACGCGTACATAGCCTGACGCTCTTACAGTGGTACAGTGCTTCCACTTGTTCTAATATAAAAAAAACAGCATTTTGCCCGTAGAATATATGTATGCGTTTCGTATCATTCTCAGAACGAACTGATTATTTGTTAAATACGTCAAGTCGTTAGTCTTTGTAACGGAGGGACGCTTTGTTCTCTTTGAGGTGGGAATTGAGAATACTAAGTAAGGCTCGTTATATCGTCAGGTGTTCTCTCTTAAATCTGCGTTAAGAAGCAGGAACGCATGAAAAGTTACTTTTTACCCTGCTTTCCTTCTTGAAAAGGTTGAAATATCCTGTGAGGTCACCATGCTGTGGTGTGTGTGTGTGTCTGTGTGTGTGTGTGTGTGTGTGTGTTCTTGAAGTCTGCCTTCCCATCTCTACTTTTTAACTAATTGACAGCTTTTCGTGCAACCTACGCACATTATGCCAGCGAAGGCATCTGACGGTAGTCGCGCGGTCTTGTGAACGTGGAGCGACAGTATGGTAAGAAATAAAGATTGAAGTGTCTCGGGACGTGATGCATTCGCCCAACGGCATAGTGTCGCATCCCAGAAGACTTCAACCTTCAGAAACACTGCTGTGAGAACCTAAAATGTCGCATGTCAATACACTTAGATATTGGCATTTTTCGATGTAATGGAGATAACTAACAAACCTTTGGAACTAGGCACAGAAAAATGTGTATACGGGCATTGAGGTACTTATCGGTACACGTTATGTGTGAAATATTGTTTGCAAGCCAACAGTTGTCAACCTTATATAATGTTTTATTGCCATCTGACGCTTCAGGTAGTGATAAAATTACTCATTAAACAATGCTAGTGGCGAAGATAAAAAGGTAAAAATGCCCCCATGCTCGCCACGAAGGCGTGCATGGGAGGAGAGGTATAGCTGCACTCATTCTTACCCTCGGCAGTACATGGAGATGTGGTCAACTTCATACTTCAGCCGCTGTACCGCCGGCGAAATAACCCCCAGTGTCCATTGAATAGGAGGGCCTCAGAGCCCGTCTGGACGTTATTCCCCTGTTGGGAATCGAACCCCTGCCCTTAGGCTAGTCTCTGTATTTACTGCGCTGTTCAGGGCAGTGCTCGGACAGACTTCAGGAATGAGTTTGCCACACCAAAACAAGGAAAGACGTTCATATCAATATGTAACCACGGACACTCAGGTATCGAGGTACAGACCAGCAACTTGTTGATCTCAGGTTTTCACCTGTGGGGACATTTAAAAACCGCAGTATATTCGTCTCCAATTGAATATGTAATAGACACTTTACCAACGGATTTTGACGCCTGTCAAACCATTTGCAACTGCGCCGGGGCCTTAGGAAGGGTGTAGCAGTTTATAATCAGCGTGCCCATGCGAACATTGATTGAGATTGAGGATATTTTGAGCTTTTGTTGTGAATTTGACTTGATAAACAGTAAGAAACCAACAGTTATTAAACTGGGACCGTGTATTGTAAATGTATTATTTCAGTTGTAAGTAGAATATTACATAATTAAGGTTTTTACCGTTGAATGTAATCCTTAAACTCCAAAAAAACACTCATTTCCGGACGTATGTTTATATGAACTTTTTTCTTTGTTTTGATGTGAATAACTCGCTTTTGAAGTTTAGCCAAGTATTTTGGATCCGTCGTGTATAATACTAAAGGACGATCTGTAATTGGATATGAAATTGCTGATGTGACGACGGCGGAACTTTGAGGTTATGTCCTACAAATTCAGCGTATTCTGAACCTTAAATAAGTGTAAGCTGTTCATAAAAGTAATATAAAAAATTACAACAATCCTAATGTAAATACACATATACGTAGAGTTACAATCCGTGCAGCAGGAAACTAGGCGTTTTCAGTCGTGCTTGAAGCTCCTTTAGATCGTTGAGTAGCACAACAGTACCACGTGCTTCGGTTACATTTAATAGTTTTACAGCATGTTAAATCTTAATGCGTTGTGGCCTTTCAGTGGTGTAGTGCGTTGGTACGTTACTGTGCCTCTTGATTCTTGAATGCAGGATTGGGCGGTCGGTTGGTTGGTTGGTTGGTTGGTTGGTTGGTTGGTTGGTTGGTTGGTCGGTTGGTTGGTCGGTCGGTCGGTCGGTCGGTCGGTCGGTCGGTCGGTCGGTCGGTCTGGTCGGTTCGGTCGGTCGGTCGGTCGGTCGGTCGCAGCACCGCTGACTTCATCTTTATATGTCACACGTCTGTGTGTGTGTGTGTGTAAAACTGTAAATATTACATTCACGCCTTACATTCCTACGTAGCGCAGACTAAGGCATAGTTAATTTGGTTGAACAAGAAAGGCAGTGTGCATGTAACATAACATTGGCGCGCCTTCGCGTAACTATTGTTGCCGTGGTAAAGCAATAAGTATTAAATATCCTGAGCGTGTTTGTATTCTTGCCTTAGTTATGCGGAATGCACAGCGCATGCGCCGTTTTATATTGTCATGTGTGGCTTGTCTATTTCTGCTACCATATTTTTCCGCACTATATAAAAAAAGGTATGATTTTTTTAAAAAAGTTACTGATCGTAAAGTGTTTGATTTTCTGCACAACTTTTTCGGAAAAATTTCTCATTCGAAGAAGAATTCAGCGAGATATTATCGTAGATGTACAGAGGTCGGCGCGTGAAGTACCCGTTATTCTTGTCAGGTTTTAATGAAACTTGAGTTTTCTCGACAGATTTTCGAAAACTCCTCACATATCAAATTTCACGAAAATCCGTCCAGTGGGAGCCGAGATGTTCCCTGCGGACGGACGGACCGAAAGACAGGACGAAGCTAATAATCGCTTTTCGCAATTTTGCGAAAAGCGCCTAAAAGTTATAAAAATGCAGACAGAATATTGGTTGGTAAACCTGCAGGGAAGATGACCTAGAAGAACTAGACATAGGTGGGTGTTTAATATTAAAATGAATCTTCAAGGAGCACGAAAGCTATAATAGCTGTCAGCGTAGCGCCGTGGATGCGGGTTGGACAGCAAAGGAATCGTGTTTAGATTGCCTACGGGGACACGCGACTTTTCTCCAAAGCACCCAGATCGGCATCGTGCACGCCGAGGCTTCTATTAAATGGGGTATCTCCCCTGGGTAAAGCAGCCGGATCCTGAAGTCAATCACTCACCTCCATCTTATGTGAAGTTTAAGAATGCGTGGAGCTTTACTTTTACTCCCTTGTGTGCCTTCTTCATAGGGTGTTGCTTAATTAAGCACAAGAACAACTTTACGTGTACTTTGCCTTGAATAAACAATGAGCAAGGGTGTGGGTGTGGGTAGAGTTCGTCTGGCTTAGGACAGGGGCCTATCTCAACTTGAGCGTACAGAACAGTTTCACACCGAAAATGGAGACCTCGTTTTCGGCTAAAATGTTGGTGCTTGGTTACCTTACGGCTTTGTGTCATAGACCTCTCGACATCCACAGATGTAATTGCCTCATGTTCGAATTTTGGAATATTCCGGCATTGAACATCTGCTGTCATCTTTCCTTTTCCGCACAAAATTTTCTGTAGTGCTTTCATGTAGAAGTACACAGCATCAGAATGCTTTCGTACATTGTCACATTTCTTCACATGTGATCTTCAGTTGTTACTGAACGTTTTCAATAACTGTCACTGAACCACTGAATGGTATTCGTTATGTTCGTATGTAGTTCTGCCATGACGGCTTTAAAAATGCAGAGCTTGATCTTATTTGTGCTGTGTCTCCTTTCGCGTTAACTTGGTTCACAGTTTCCCTCACCACAGCTACACAATGTGCGTTGTCAGTGTCAGGAAATCCCCGTACAATCTCTTCGGTAGCTTCAAGGTTCTTGCTACGAAATTAAACTCCCCGATACCATGTACACCAGCGAGTCGAGACGAACTGTGGTAGCACCTTCCTTGTCAGAAATTCTGCTTTGAATGCAAGAATCCGGGTTGGCATGTTACATAATGTCACCTTGTTTGGATTGAGGTTCCGTTTAGGTTCGTTTATTTGCTGGGATACTCTGTAGAGGCTTGTGCCACCCATGTCAATGTATTAAATTTGGTTGAACACTTTAAGGAGTGGTGGTACATGAAACATGTGCGATGATCGAATCTTTTGTGCCCAGTTAACATAAAATGTTCCATACGGTAAACCTGCGATATAGCGCCATTGTTTATTCTCGCAGTTTGGGGCGGTATGTCGAGGTTGGCGGTAACTCGAAGCTGTATAAGAGGGACTCCCTGTTCACAGACTTTCAAGGGCGGCGCTGTATCGGGTTTTGATTCTGCTTTGTTGCTGAAATAAGCATTTGGTCGGCTCTTTCATTTTTCAAGCGTTTTTCAGTTAACTGGTGGACGCTTAAAATAATCCTAACATACCCTGAACATATGCATGATACCAGATATAATGTAGTTAAATCAGATTTTGCTAAGCATGTCTTGTACGACAGATATGAATGCGAGAAAATAGATTAAATGGTGGAAATTCTAAAGGTAATTCTAAAAGTGTCCCTAATTAATATATACGTGAATTTTTACTTCTATAAATTATGAAGATTAACGTGATAAGTTTCAAATTAACAAAATAAAAATGTATGTAAGCTCTGTCACATGTTGCTCGATGATGAAAGAAGTATAATAGGTAGCCCCTGAATAGTGGGTAGATATAACTTAGAATGATACACAGAAAGTGCGAGTAATATCAGACAAACATCACCGTAGCCGATACAGCTGTTACACCATATATACATAGGCGACGGATTGTACGGATGATACTTCCACACAGTGAATAGAAATGTAATACAGTTGATTATACTGAGCAGTACGTGTGCTGCAGCAAGACAGCCAAAATTGGATATCATATACGACAGTTGCAGCAGCTTTCGTGTCCGTATGTAAACACATCGTGCACTGACGTAGACAACAGTGTATGAAGACAGGGACTACAAATCAGTAGCATAGTAGTAAGCTAAGACATTTCGAGTAAATAAATGACGTGTGGTGTAAGCAGTCTCCCTAATCTACCACACCTACATACAGCAGTTAGATAACGGGACAAGTGTCAAAAAAGAGACTTGCTGTAATAAATAACTGGTAATTTTAGTAATTTTAGTAATTTTAAGGCATGAGGACTGAAAAGTGAAAACAGTATAAATAAGGGCAGACGTAATAGGCTTGAGAATCGAAGTAAGCGTATGTATGTAATTATTTTAAATATTTTAAATTAATTATTATATAATTGTATTGTTTCAGTATTTAATAATACGTGAGCAATATCTGTAGGCAATTCTTGTGAAGGATGACGCTGATCATCGTTCCCTGAAAACCGAAATGCGTCAGATGTCAAATGTGATAATACGGCTTAAGCCGGTGAACGTACAGTTTGTTTATCAAACAGGAGGGTGTTTAAAACGTTTATCCGGATCCATTTTTCCTGCTAGTAAGTGTAATTTGGGTATTTGCGTATCAACAGCGTGTGTAGATTCATCTGAGTACCCTCTTGTATTGCTGCAGTCGTTTCGGTGTGTCTAGATTTTGCATGGACAATGTTTTAGTAATTTTGACTGGAATGGAATGAATTAGTTGCGTTATTTTCCTAAATATATACGAAGCTTGGATTTCATATCGCACGCCGGGATACGTTGCTGCCACCAGAGTGTTGCAGTCTGAAGAGAACCGATTTATTTTTACACCGAAGGTTGTTCCCGTAAATTGTGCTTAGTATTTGCTTTTAATTTTGCTTTTAATTTGTTATTAGTTTGCTGCGCATGCTGTGCTGTGATATATATTTCTTCTTTTGATGCCCAGAGTGACGCAACTAATGTATTCGTAATAACCTTTGGATGGCGTTAGGACAGGTTCTACAGTTAGTGCACAGAAACAAGTACGTACCTTTTTTTACATTGATGATAAATGCAAGGGCCTAAACGCCATTGTCGATTCAGGTTATTATTCCTTACTTTTACTATAGGCATTGTGAAAGATTAAATTGAGAAAGGAAAGTACTCTTAAGTGTGACACGTAGCAGCTTAGAGAATGATGCAGAATAAAGCGCAAAATTGCACGACTGTAAGAGAACACGTGATCATGACTGTCAGGAAATACAGTCTGATTAGCGGCTTTTGATATCAGCGCAGTAAAATATGCTGGTTGTAAATCTGTTCTTTGATTGCAGTGTTGCAGGAATGCGTTACTGTTTCGCAGGAAAGGAAATATTTATGAAACATGTATCACATATGTAGAAGGCCAGATCCATTGAGTACTTTCTTACTGACCTGAAGTAGCATTCCATTGTATTTAATGTATAGCGGAAAACGGATAAAATCTGAAAGATTACACATTTGTAGGCAGAAAAATGCAAAACTGGGCCGTGGCGACAAAATGTGCAGCTTTAGGCACTGTAAAACTAAATCATTCCACTTGCCTCTCAGTGAAACATACACGTAGTTTTAATTTTGTTGTGTATCTCCTCCGGCAATAATCAGCCTGTGCCTGATCATCCATCCCATATCTAGCTCAAACAACATTGTGGGACGGGAGCGTTCGTCAGTTCGTTATCGAAATATAGGATTATTTGAAAAAAATGGCCACATAGAATGTCGTCATGGTTCATAGATTTCAATTATATAAACACTAAATGTCTGTCACGAAGGGTGTCTGATGGTCTGACAGCTGGTAAGCAGACATATTCCACTCTTGATGCTTCATTTGTTTCTTTACATAGCAGTTTCCGATAATATGGAGTTGACGTCCGTGAATTTCTCGTTACCATCACGAAAGCAGAATAAAGGTTACGAAAATGCCAGCTATTGATTTTTGCATTCAGACCCGCAGGATTTAATGTCACATCATAGAACCTTGGCTGGTTCCAGACTCGCTGTCTGAAGTGCAGTCTGTAGGTACATTTGGAAAATATGGTGGAGTGGTGTAGGTACAAAACACTGTGTTTTATTCATTCTGTAGACGACCCACTGTTAATAGCCGAAGATGTCGGAAACCTGGAGTTTTCCTACAATAAATTCTTTCCAGAAGGAAACTGAAAATTACTGGTGTTGAATAGGAACGCTTGGAATGACCTGACTGAGAAAGCCAAAACCCACGAAAGGTTGTGAAGCTATTGGAAGAAGAAGAAGAAGAAGAAGAAGAAGAAGAAGAAGAAGAAGAAGAAGAAGAAGAAGAAGAAGAAGAAGAAGTAATAGTAGTAGCAGTAGTAGTCCTGTCCACATATTTTTGATCGGCCCTCATATACTGTGTAAGGAAATTACAAGAGGAGCATGAAGCTTGTGGCCTTAATTAAATGTAACAAAAATAATGCACGTATCAGTTGGGAACCCATGTATGTTTTATCGCTCGTCGAAATGACGTTTTAAAACACTGTGGCTACTGCAGTGTTCGGGTATGAAAATTAAGATGTGTGGAAGACATGGTTACGCAGTATCGACAATGAGTGCTGTATGTTGGACAAAGGGGTACAAATAATATGAAACAAATTATTTAAAAGAATAATGAAGAATATTGTGTTCCATTATTCTGAGGTCTTGCGTTTTCAGCGGAAAACAAAAATTTAGTGCCAGTGGAAATGGGGTTTGGAGGCATTCTGCAACAATGTAAGGGAAAGGCAGGCTTGAAAATTATGTAATTTCAGAAAAATTGGTTCACAAATTTTAGTTTTGAGTGGTATAAAAACAGCGGTAAATAATAGAGAGGACACGACCACGGAATGGCGGACATCAGACGGCCCAAACGTTGATGCCCCCAAAAACGAGTAACAAGGAAGGCCAGGAGTTAAATGGATGAAGGAAATGTGTGATGCAGTGGCAGAGAAAGGACTGGATGACGTACAGGGGAAATGGATATTGCGACTGGAAGTAGGAAGAGGTCAGTGAAGTTAATGAACAGGCGCGCACGCGCGCGCACACACACACACACACACACACAGGCGCATGCTTGCAAGGTGTTTCTGAAAGTCTCTACAAACCTTGAGAGTAAGTTCTACCTACCAAAACAATACATAAATTTTGTACGAAATTGTGTACGCAAACGCTTCCTTTGCGAGTTAAGAGACCAGCAGTCGTCGGGGAGTGTACGCGCCTGTACCAGAAACTTTCCCACGCTGACAACTTCCGAATCATCAAAAATTTACCGCCATTCATCGTTGACTTGGACTGGAACGTTGCAGAATGGTACTGTCAAATTGCTGTGGGATGGGGGGAGAGTCCAGACAGCTGATCTTGAAAAGCATATCCTGGTGTGAGCACATGAAGCATAGCGGCACGTGGCCGCCCGAAGAGCGCTGCAGGAACTTCTGTACACGTACCATTTGCAGCCAGCTCAGTGCCTTGTCCAGCACGAAAGGCATTTTGTTCATGTGATATCTGCCTGATTGTGCAACACCACAGCCTTGTCGCGCGACATGTGGAGACCTCACATTGTGGCCCCCACGCTCACCTGATTTCAGTCCTCTGGACATTGTCTTGTAGAGACATTTAACCCTTTAAAGACGAAGCGTATCTGTTTTAGATAAGGATTCAGTGCGTACCGCGCTGTAAACACTCTCCACTTCGGTTATAAAAACCAGTCTCTTAATGTTTTATAAGGCAAAAGTTGCTGTTTGTTCTGAGATCCGTACAAAACACATAAACGCAATGTGGGCACCACGTGGAATTTTTTAATGTTAAACCTGGTAGTACGTGAAGTTACCGCTAGGCTTTAAAAGGTTAAAGGCCACTGTTTATCACCTGTTAACGGCTGCAGACTCACTAGCTGCGCTCTTTCACACTGTCCACAGCAACCCTGTTATTGTCGGATGTGTTCGGTAGCCGTTGATAAGACGTGTCCAGGCGGTGACGGCCTTAGCAAACGCGGGGCCCGATTGCGATCCTTGTGGCGAGCCTCTGAACGTTATTGTGTAGAGCAAAAAAAAGTCTTAACATTTTGGTGTATTAACGTAAGTTAGGATGAAAAATTCATATGGTCTTTTTTATCATTTTATTTACTTTTAATCAAGCAATCAGTCACACATATTATGTATTTAATTTCAAAAAAATTTAAACCAAACCAAACGTTAAACATTTTTCTCGCTTCCCATGAGCGCGGGGTGGGGGGCTGATTGCGTCAGATCAGTCCAGTCGACCTAAGGCCGGCCCTGGTCCAGGCAAGCGGTGTGTCTCATGGAGAATATTTCCGGCGCATCAGCTTCTAAAATCCCCTCAGAGCTGTAACTTATTTAGGAAACCTTCATGGACCGGTGTTCTTGTGGACGGACGTTGCTATTGTACCCACTGCACCACCATAATTCCACTCGTATTTTGCAGTATGCACCACTATGCCTGACATGTTGCAGACGGGATTACGAGCTTATCCAGTGTGACGCCGTGTAGTCTGGTAGTTTGGTACCAGCGTTTTGGAGGAACGTACTAAAATCATATTCGTACACCCTGAAGTTAGATGCAGAAAGTTTTTTTTCCGAACATTGGTAGAAAGCTACCAGATTACACGGTGTCACATCCCAGCAGACGTTAATCCAAATGAATGTTCTCCTCCATAAGAACCCAAAATTTTAATTGTAGCTTCTGTAAGAAAGCAAGTAGGCTCACGTGACAGGTTTGTTGTTGTCATTTGCGCTGATTTACTGCCGAATACAAAGAAATTAACGCTTTCTTGTTTCATCTGACTACTAAAGTTACAGGATTACTGATGGCACTTTCGTTATGTAGTAGAGGTGTCTTGTATCGCACGACAATCGAGTGCATTCGACATGAGAAGTTGCAAAAATTCGCCTGTTAGCCTCGTCGTATATGTGTAGCCACATATGTAACAGCTCGAGAACTGTGGAACGGATTTTCATGAAATTTCAGTATGATGAGTTTTGCTAACATTTGTCGATACTTCAGTTTTGGCAAAAATCTGATTGCAATAACGTAACTACATGCGTCTGCGCGCATTGTAAGCGTAGGCCTAACTCTTAAGATGTTTGTAGGTGTGTATGAAGTTAAGAACGAAAGCTGTTGACAGAAACGAAACGCGGGTTTTATGCCAAATACTCTTTTACCGTACGCCTTACCGCGTTTGAGATTGTATCAACAAAACTGAGTGAATGTGACAGGATATAGCGCCGCTGCGATAACGTCTTCTAACTTGCTTCTTCTTTATGTAGCTCTACAACGGATTGGTTTTGACGCGCAATATGTTTGGTGTTTTACTCTCCTCTGGTCGCCATTTCTTCCCCAAAACGTACTCATACATGCTAAGGCGCGGCAGCATTTTTTACAGTAAAACCTATGTAGCTGTCAGTTGGTCACACTGTTAGGGAACCGGCAAATTCCTGTGATATTATACACGATCATGACTCCATAACTTGTCAACCTATGTGTCTTGAATCTTGGCCACAGTTTCACATTTAGTTCAATGTTTTATGTGTAAGTTTAACCCCCCTGTGTTGGCCAACCTACAAGTCTGTATAGTTTTTGTGTCGCACTGTACACGGGCCAAAATCAATCATTAGCAGAACTGCCGTATGCCCATTCAACCTCTATCCTTTCTTCACACGCACGGTTAATAGATGGAATTTTTAGTATGATCTGTCCCGTTGCTATAAATCAAGTCGTATTGACAGGGTTTTGTACCTGCTCTCCAACTCGACCACCTGCCTCTGCACTTTGAAGTGTACCTATGCAGATGCTGTAGTGCACAGTGCAATTCTCATAGTGTCAAGTGGTTTCTATAAGTTGGCCACCTGTATAAATCGGGTGGCTTTGAATAGAACCAAAGGTGGCCAGCATAGACGGGGTTCACTCTAGTACAGGATAGTCACCACTCGACTTATGTAAGTGAAGAGTAAGTAGTCGGGAACCATTTCTTCTGTATTTGACTTTTGCTGCTTTGTGAACTCCTTTTGCGTAACTTTGAGGAACTAATTTGCTCACCTTCTGTTATTTTTGAACATTGTGCACGTGAAAACTTAAGTGTGTGTGGTGAGTCCGCTAATAAACAGTAGCGCAGCGATGCTTTCTTTTTTTGGGCACGTGGGGCGAGTAATCACAGTGGCCGCCGCAAACAGGAATTATGCATTTCAGTAATCGTATTAATTAATTTATCATCCCTTTATCTGACCGAATTATTTGAAATATGATGAGCGCAAAAACTCGGATTTTTTAAAAGTTATTCATTTTTTTGCCACTCCATGGACTCTGCCGCCTGGGGCGGCCTCACCAGTCTCCCAACCAGCAGCGCCACTGTTATTAAGTACCTCTTTTAACTTCCGATACTGATAAGACGTTTTTATCCGAATAGAATCGTCTCAAAAAAATTTTGTTATCAGAGTTGTAGTACATGACGTCATAATTCTACCTTGGATATGAAACCAAACCAAAATATACAAAAATATGAAGTTACAATTAAAGCAGGTGGCGTAGAGTATGCCTGCTTTCTGTTCTATTTAATCTCCGTGCACACGCACACCCTTGAATTGATATCGGGATCTGTGTGTCCATTAGCGCTATTAAAAATGCGTTGTCAGCGACGGAGTTACCTTGCTGCTGCTCTGACACAAAATGTAAGGACACCTTATTTTTAAGTCGTCGTTTGCTAGTTGTTATACAAAGCGAGAAGCAAGTTTTAGGAATAATTTGTGACTTCCACTTTTATTTAAATCGTGCGGCTAGCATCAGTTATTAATTAATAATTTTTTAAGTAACTGATTCTTTCCTATGTGTAGTTTAGATCAGTATGGATTCCCACTGGACTAGCTACGTGCTGGACGGTCAGGGGATCGAACCTCGGTGAGAGAAAGATATTTCTTCTTCACACCATACCAGTTCAGAGAGGCCCTGGGGTCCACCCACCCTCCTATCAAGTGAGTGCGGGGGTAAAGCGCCTGGGGCGTGATGTTGACCACGTATCTCCATTTGTCGTCGAGGTTAATAATGAATGGATCTGTACCTTTACTCCCCCCCCCCCCCCACCCCTTTGTCTCATATGGCATCTTATGGACGGAACTATACAGATTCACACTGCCTTAATTTGTGAGATACAGTGTAACCACAAACTTTCGTATTGTCTGCGTGTTTGTAATTTTAATAAATAAACATACGCATTTATTACTACGGGTATATAATGTGCTTTAACATTATATTTGATCTACATAAGCTGCACTGGTTCACTGCTGTTCAGCGTCATATACTTCAAGCAGTTGCCAGATAGTGTTAGCATACTTTAGGGAACTATTGTACGAGCATATACGTTAGATCGCACTAGTGTCGTTATTACCTCAGAAGTAAGCTCGTTCGCCTACTGAATATTATTCTTGAAAAAATAAAGTGCGGAAGTTGGATGGCCTATATGGGGTTGTAGTAGAGTTATGAAAATCTAGATTGGTTCAAAATTTGGGAGGGGGGAGACACACTGATACCGTAATGCCCGGACTTAAAAAAGACCCAGGTCGTGTCGTTTCATAAGAAACCGGGAGACACGATCACAAACATTCAACGCTGTCACCAGGTTCGTAATTGTTGACATGTAAATAAAATTTCATGCTTATTTGTACGGATGTTTATGATATATACCTATCGCCATATAAAAATTTCGGTTGCATAACTCCAGTTTCTTTAGTTGTAGGTGTCAGACCGAAAGCTAAAGGTACATGCCACTGAAATACGTGAAGGTAAATATGAAAACATGAGAGTTGTCGTGTAACCTGACAAACGAACTGTTTGCACGTGTTTGTGTCGTAGTGTGGTAACTGTTGAAGGTGAAGCAGCTAGTGTAAATAATAACAGAAATGACGGTGGTGTAAATTACATGGGCAGAATTAACGGCGTGGACTGCTTGACCCTGAAAATGGAAGCATTGCGACACGGCGTAACATGATAGAAGACTTGACTGTTCACAGTTAACTTACTTTAGAATAGTGACGTATGTAGAAGTAGTCGTCTGACGCATATTACGTAAACTACACTGTTAGGGTGAGATTCAAGTCTAGATCACTGTAATAAAAAACAGTACACTACAGTTTGCAGAAAGGATGAACCAGAGGTACAGAGATTTAAATAATTTGGGAATACGGTAGACGAATAAATAGTAGCAGTTTCCAAGGTCAGTAATACAATTTGTGTCAGATTAAACTGAGATCGCATATGAATTAATTTTTAAGCTCGTCATATACTCATTAAAGTGTTCGGCAAATAAGATAAGATTCGTACCACGTAATATATTAGACGCCAGTGGTTTATCCCTTCCTCCATGTCACAGACGTGGAGATTTGTCCAAAGGCTGTAGTCATAAGTATAAAAGTCGGGACGTTTACGCACAGCATAAAATGTACATTGAGCAGGTATAAAATGTGCTTTTAATTTTCCTAACATCTTTTGTTCGAAACATTTTTCGCTGCGATAGATATTAGGGAGATGTTAGGGGCTGGAAGGTCGGGGGTTCGAATTCCCTTCTGAAGCAAGAGTTTTTTTCTCCTCCAAAACGTCCAGACCGGCTGTGGGGCCCGCCCAGCCTCCTGTTTAATGGGTACCGGGGTTGTTTCCCGGGGGTAAAACAGCAGCGGCGTAAAGTTGACCACTTGCCTCCATTTAGTGCCGAGGTCAAGAAAGGGTGGAGCTATGCTCTTGCTTCCCCTACATGCCATCATTGCGTGGACAAGGACAAGTTTATTTAGGGAGTTTCATTCCAGATGTGCGCAGAAAGGTTTGCAAGTGTTCATGTAAGGAGGCCTGTTATTGTCGTCGGATTGTTACCAGAACTGGAATGTGTGGACAGATTTTTGTAAATCTCAACAGAATAATATATAATTAAAGTCCGTTTATCGGTTTACGAAGTGATATATAGGGAGGGACAGACGCCCAGGGGCATAAAGACATTGCCAGGAACGTGTGCATATTCTTGCAGCGTTTTTTTTTCGGACGCGCGAATGGAAGCTGTTATCTCGCCTCATGTAGTAATCAGCCAGTGCAAATCCATCACTGGGAAGAGTGTGAGGATTTCTGTTGCGCTGAATGCCTCAGATATGTGTATGCATTGCCCCAGCTCCTGCTGCTGTTAAGCCATTGGATATTGATCAATTTAATGACATCCAAACCAGCTGTTCCTTCCACTGCGTGAGTCACATGAATGGTAAAGCGATATTACTCTTTCGCATTCGTTTGTACCTTATCAAGATGTTGAACTAATTTAAAATTAGCCTCGATGAGGTGTGGACATGATGTGGAATAACATCTGTTATTGTGCATTTGACATACATTCACGTGAACCAGTGAAATTAATTAGTTTGACGTTGTCCATATTGCCAGCAGCTTTGGGAATACAGTAAGTCTGAAGGTTTCTGATGATGTACGAGGGGCGACACGAAAGTAACGCCTCCTGTTTCGTTTCGCAGAAACTAAAATTATGACTATAATGAAATTTACGTATATCATGGATACATCCTTAACAAAGTTGAGATAATTTTTCCACCAAGTCTCCTTGAGTGTCTACACACTTTTTCCACCTTTGCACGAGACGCTGTATGCCGGTCGCATAAAACTCTTTGCTGAAGCGTTGGAACTTTTCACGCCCCCTGTGTTTCAGTTGGTGTCAGCAAAACGGCGTCCTCTGAGTGCATCCTTCAGGGGACCAAAGAGGTGGAAATCGGAGGGTGCTAAATCGGGACTATAGGGAGGATGAGGGCTTGATTCATCTTCATGTTTGGCAGAACCCTTCGAATTCATTGTTTTAACTTCCTTAATTTCTGCACATGTTGCCCTGGATTGACTGTGGCACCTTTCTTCAAGAATGTCACTAACAGTATTCCTTAATTGTCCCAGAAGACACCAGCCGTGACTTCAGCCTCAGAAGTCCACACCTTGAATTTGTTCTCCCTTATCCTCCCTACAGCCCCAATTTATAACCCCCCGATTTCCATTATTTGGCCCCCTGAAGGATGCACTCCGTGGACGCCGTTTTGTGACGGCAGTGAGCTGAAACGTGGCGTTCGTGAAGAGCCCCGACCCTTCAGCAGTGAGTTTTAACGCGACCGGCAAACAGCGTCTCACGAAAAGGTGGAAAATGTGTGTTGATAATGAAGGAGAGTTTGTAGAAAAATAATCTCAATTCTGTAAAGGTTGTATCCGTGATATACGCAAATTTCATTATGGTTGTAATTTTAGTTTCTGAGACACGAGATTTAGGAGGCTGTACCAACCTTCGTATAACAACCCGTTTTATATGCTGGGCACTGGCTGTCATTGATTTTTTTGCAAACTACAGCTGGTTCTTCAGATGGCAGGATAAACCAAAGAGTCGTATTCCACTAGGAGCCAGGATAGCTTAGACGGTATACACGTACGTACTGGGTTATCAGTTGGACGTCTGAGCAACGTAGTTCGGTTCCCTGTAGGGACAAGATATCGACTTCTTTTACGAAGCTTCCAGACCGGCTCTCGGTCCCACCTATCCTGTTCGAGGCGTGATGCAAACCACTCACCGCCATCTGGTGCCGAGGTTAAGAATGAGTGGAGCTATACCTCCACTTCCTGTGTATTCCTTCGTGGCATGCACAGAGGCAACTTTAACACAACTACAGAACAGCGATAGACCTACTGCTGTAGAGAGTATGCTGCAGTGAGAAAAATAGAAGTAATGAAGTCCTCATTTCTCGGTTTTCTCAGTTTCTGCAATGATTTAGTGAGGAACCCGTTTAAAGTAGGTTGGTACTGATAAATTCGGTAAGCATATGACTTTCTCCGCAGGCGGCACGTCTTTGTACTTCTTGTCTTGCCCATTTTTTTTTTAGGCGAGGATCGAACCAGCTGTCCCAAGACTATGTAAACAGAGTGTTCAGACAGCGGGTGAACATTTAATTAAAAGCGCGGTTTACTGTATATAAAGATCGGGGTACCTTGTTATTGACCAGGCTGTGTGGATTA
Source organism: Coptotermes formosanus (assembly GCA_013340265.1). Taxonomy (NCBI): domain Eukaryota; kingdom Metazoa; phylum Arthropoda; class Insecta; order Blattodea; family Rhinotermitidae; genus Coptotermes; species Coptotermes formosanus. Next base: position 1,101,475 of record BLKM01012015.1, read on the forward strand.
CGTTGATAAGCCCCAAAAGCACGCTCACTGGTTTCAGTAAATAAATACAGTTTTGTTTCTTGTTTACTTTACAATTTCCAAATTATTCTAATGGAAAATGCATACAGAATATAACAGGAACTTCATAACAAGCCTGAAGGTACCAATAAATATACCCGAATTGGTTATTTTCGAACTGTGTTAAAAGAGTAAATTTTTCGCATAATGTGAGAATATAATGAAGAAATTATGTACGTCTGAATGTGTCAAATTCGAAAGGACTGGGATATTTATCAAGTTTTGTATCGCGGTTCACAGTAAACGTTGTTGGGCAGTTTATTTGTACAGCATGTAGGGCCCCATGCTTTAAATACAATTCGATTCAGGGGCTTATTTTGCTGTAACTTTTCTTTCTTCAGAGGATCACGCTGGTGCCGTGTTAATATTGTTACTGTCAGTTAGTGTAGGGCCTACCAAGACGCGGTGACGTCAGTAATTTTTTATATTGACATTTACAGTTTGTCACACAGACTGAAAAAAACAGACGCAACTAGCTGATGCGGAAAGCGAAGATGCGTAAGCTAGGCGTAATTTATTCTTATTGGGAACAGAGTTTAGTATATTTTTAAACTGCTTTAACGTTTAGGAAGCTCGCATTTTGCTCACACAGTGCATTTCTCTGTTTCATGTGATTCTCTAAATAAACGACTGTTACCCTACACGGAGCGCGGATGCCGTAGTCAATATAGCGACTGGGCTACGGGCTGGACAGTCTGGAATTCGAATCCCGGCAGCAGCAAACTATTTTCTCTCAAACGTCCAGACCGGCTGCGGGGCCAACGCAGCATCTTGTTCAGTGGGTACGGGGGTTCTTTCCCGGAGTTAAGGCTGCCCGGGCTTGATGTTGACTGCTTACTTCCACCTAGCGCCGAGGTTAGGAATGAGTGGAACTGTACCTCTGCCGTCCCTGTATGCCTTTACGGCGTGGACAGGGACAGCTTATGCCCTAAACAGCATTGACTGACTGGTTGTAAAGAATGACCAATCTCAGCTAGCATCCCGTGTTGTGTAGGTTATACAGTATGGACTGTCATAACTTACCGCCTGACTCCGCCCCCGTTTTCGTGCGGTCTGCGTCTGGAACAGGACGCTGAACTGCAAAAAAGAAAAAGCGCGTGGGCACCGAAAGTAATGGCGGTAGCTTCAGAGTTCTTCACCCCATTTGCAAGAGGTGACAGTACCAGCTGTCTGATTCTGAGAGAGCGAAGTCATTGGCCGACAGCCTTGAGGCTCAGTTTCAGCTGATAAACGACCTGTCGAACCCCATAGTGATTGAGGTGATTAACTAGACGGGTCCATACGACTGTGCGCCTGCGACTGAACCAGAATTGACCAGCCCCGTCTGAGGTCCTGCAGGTTGTGACGGATATTAAGCCTTTGCGAGGAGATCGTCCTTGTTCTGGGATTTTACGCAGCGTAGATTGGGTAGTCAGTCACCGACGTTTCGGGACAACAGGTAGTACCGAAACGTCGGTAATTACCAACCTGCGCTGCGTAAATCCCAGAACAGCGAAGATCTCATTTACACCTTGGCGGAAGCCTGAAATCACGCAAGCCTGGCAAGACTCCGGGCCCAGACGGTACTGCAAACGGGGACCTGCGACATCCACAGAAGCTCGTGATAGCCTCTTGAAAGCGTTTAATGACCATCCTCAGCAAACTGTGTTCCACACCTTAGCGTGGTAGCCGTACAGAAGCTGGTAAAGGACCGTCCTAAACATTTGTCCTAGCAGAATGATCCTGCAGACCCGTCAGTCTGCTCCCCAATGCTGACCAGCTCGTCGGGAAGGTAGGCACTGCTCGCGAGCGTCGTAAGTGAAGTAACGGAGCGGGGGCTACTGGATGACGAGCAGTTTGGTTTGCGGCCTGGACTTGGCGCAGCACTGAACTTTTCTTGAAAGGGTCAACACGAACTTGGAGGACACGAACCGGAGCCGATTTCGTAGCTGTGATTACAGCTTTTGAGTCGAAGTTCCTTTCTATAACCGTGCCGTGTGAAATTTCCGAACTTAGCCGGTGAAAACCGTATTGTCATACGTTCTTCACTCCTGGACGTTTCAGACGTCGTTGCAATCAGCCATATCAACACTTCGTGGCTGCATTCTGAAGTAGTCTCCTAATTGATTCGTCTGTCTGGGTACCTTCAGTCTGATTTTGTAACGACGTGCCGATACCCGCCCTTCACGTCGAGGTGGCTATCCTTTGCGACGCAACTCACGTAGCTGCGTCTCGCAAGCCATCGCAGCTGCTTAGTTGCTTTGACATCTGTGTGGAGGCACGCCACGTACCGCCGTGCCTTTTGCTAAGACCCCGAGATGCGTCCAAAATCCCGGGCAAGCCCATTTGTTTTGAGAACCAGTACGGTGGGTCCAAACAGCACGTTGTCTGAGGGTGACATGCGGCTGACTTGGTTGGCTCACGTCAACTAGGGTGGAAGAAATGTTACTCAGACATCAGGCTAGCTCCGTAATGTGTAGGTACCCCATTCGGCCCGGTTTTCCTGGGACAGTCCCGGCTTTACGGATTTTAAAGAGGTCCGTCCCGGTATTCCGGAAAATTCGGTTCGGGACGCCAGATGTCCCGGGGTTTTCTAAGTCATTAAATACATTTCTGCCAGTGTGTACATTTTCACGTTCCTACAGCGGGAGGAAATGTCTGTAGGAGTGGGAGCCACTAACAGGAAGGAAAAGGAGAGGGAGAGGAAGATGTGTAGATTAGTGATTATAGTGTTTGGACTGACGCTGCGAAGGATGAGAAACGGACATGTAAAGAAGAATCAGTAAGTGAAATGAGCGACTGAATTTGTGTAGTATTCTTATTAGCGTTTCATGTTTTGTATCTGTGTGTCATAATTTTTATCTCGGTTATTTCGTTGTTGTTTCGTCAGTCACGCATGTATCAGCGTGACTCCTTTTGGACGGATTTACGGGAATTTTGATTTTGTAACTTTCAAGAAAGTCTGTCGAGAAAATGAACATTATGTTAAAACCGGACAAGAATGTCGGTCACTTTACATGAGGACCTAAGTACGGTTTATTGTTGCCGGCGACGTAAATTCGCCATTAAAGCGTTTTTTTTACAGCACTCAATATTTTTATATTGTTGACAGAGGCGTGTAGCTCAGCAGCACACAGTACGCATTGTTACAGTTGCAACAGTGATCACGCAAAGGCGCCACAGTGTTAGGTTATACATACATTGGCTGTCTGTTAGTTATAAGATGGAGGTGTCATATTCCTCCGAAGCGGTGAATTTGTACCACACTACCCTGGAGTCGCATCTTCATATTGCAATCGTGAGAATGATCTCAAGGAGGCGTACTTGTGCATGCAACTTTATATAGAATTATAAAAATTAAGTGTGTATGTCTTTTTCAGGGGAACATATTTGGAAACGTTGATTCGAATTCGGAACGTAGAAAAATACGTGATATAAAGCATAAAAATAAATTTATTGAACGAACATGTTTAGTGTAAACTTCTGCGTGTCAACTTTTTTTTTATTTACAGAAATTTTAATATGAATGAACTGCTTGTGCCCTTACCATTTCGAATACGTAGGTTGTGTTCTGCCACTAAGCCACAAAGCAACATGTAAAGTGGTATTTATAAGTCCGTTGCACAGCGCTTACAGTCCTGTACAGAGAATGGTTGAATGCTGAATTCGTGTAACGTTCATTTCACCCTTGAACAGGCCTGAAGGCCTAGAGGGGAGTAGAGGTATAGCCCTACTCTTTCTTTAACCCCGGCGCTAAAGGGGGTGGGTGGTCAACGCCACACTCTGGTCGCTTTACCTCCGGCAAAGAGGCCCGGTACCGATTGTACAGAAGGCTGGGTGGGCCCCACGGCCGGTCTGGACGAATGTGGAAAATTTCGCCTCCACCGAGATTCGATTCCCGACTACGCTATCCCGGCCCCATCGTGTAGCGTAGTAAAATAGAAACTGTATGCCGTACAGAGTTCAACATTTTCATTTTTCGCGGCAGAAAACAGTGCTATAAGGCACCCAACGTTACACTATCCTGTGCTCTGTCAACGGGTTTTTGTTGCAGGATAGGCTATGATTCCCTGCTTTACAAGATATGATGGAAAGAAGCAGAGCAGAAGTATTACTGTTATTTAATATTTCCAACCCATTTAATGTAACCGGCTTCTTGTGTAATAATTCTGTCAAAAGTTTGCCGTCAGTCGGGATGAGTGAGCTCGTTTAGTTGCCATGCGAAGTAAGATTACGGTTGGTATTTATCAAGAAGTGGAAATCGTACATTTCACAATAATTTAGAAGATTCCCTGCAAATCAGGTACCTCTCACAAGTCTGTGTAAATCAGTGTAATAAAATCCTGACGAAGTATCGCAGTCTGAGACGAGAATCCACTTTATCCCAAAGGTATTGAACCAACATCTGTAATTTGTTTACGGACAAGATAAGGCAGTTGAACAAAGCCATTAAAATCCGCAACACTTCAAGTCAACTATCGTCTTGTAAGCCTTCTGTTCACATTGTAATGACATTTGCGACGTCATTGGTAAATAAATCGTAATATGTGAGGCTGGGAAATGTCGTGCTCCGTCTTCTGTCTACAGCGAGCGGTTTTATATGTGGTTTAACCTCTCTGCCAAGATGTTGCAAAACTCAACTGATACGCAGAACGTCACATCATTTATTGCACATAAAGTTGTTCTGTTTATGCTGTGTACACAGTTAAACATGAACAGATGCTCCCCAAACACTTTTTAACACTTTGAAGCATGAATTTACGTAAATGACATTTAAATGTTCAGTTTTTTTGCTTCGCAGAAAAATAACTTCCGGGAAAAGAACATAACTGCCTTTTACATTTTTATACCACCTTCGCCTGATCATGACCTTCCAGCAGGTCTGCGGAGTCGGAGTCGGAAGGAATTTTAAGTGGAGTCGGAGTCGGGAGTCGGTAAAAAATGTACCGACTCCGACCTAAATTTAAAATCTTAACTAGATACTCCAAATTCAGAGCCCTGATAGCTACAACAACCATTAGACTTATACAGGTTATAAGTCTAAAATGTAGCCTGATGATTCACGTGGCAATGATGAAATGTCTTATAGGTTTACCATTATTAATACATATTGACATTTTACGAAGGAGTCGGAGTTCTAAAAATAGAGGAGTCGGAGTCGGAAATTTTGTGTACCGACTCCACAGCCGTGCCTTCCAGGTCGGAACATGTTGCGGGCTATTGTAAAAGCAGACATCGTTTTCTTATTAAAAATAATTATGTTTGAGTCGTTTTATAATAGTTAAGCTGTAATAACACAGCGGGAAAAGGAAACAGATGGTATGTACGTAGTATAATTTATCGTACGTTTGATTGTTTTCACGAGCAGCTGTTCTGTGTGAAAACCAAACAGTGTGTATTGTTACCACCTTTCCGTCTGGAACACATGAGAACTGAATACTGCGTACTTAAATTGTTTTATCTTTACCGTGCCCGTACGGTAATTTGTCTTGTACAACCATCAGTGTACACATCTACTGTGTGTGTCACTGAAGGTTAAAGTTCACCCTATAACCTGTCATGAAGGCACAGATGGGGAGTAGAGGTATAGCTTTGCTCTTTCGTTAATCTCGGCGTTAAATGGGGGTGGGTGGTTAACGCCACGCCCCGGCTGCTTTACCGCCGGGAATGACCCGATACCCATTTTATAGGAGGCTGGTTAGGCCGTAGGGTTGGTCTGAACGGGTGTAGAATGTTTCGCCCCCCCAACGGGATTCGATTCCCGAACCCTCCAGCCCTTAGCGAGTCGCTATACCAACTACGATATCCGGGCGTGTGTCATTTATTATAAACGTCTGGTACATATTTCGCTCATACCGTCCCCGGTGGGACTTAACTCAGACACCGTAATAATTGTATAAAGGTTATTACAGACATTGAATCCGTTTAGTGATCATATTGCGATTATTTTTTCCATAGGAATCAATTAGAACAAACATTAAGCGTCGCTATTAAAACTTACTAAGCTTTAAAATTTTATAGCAGACTGTACTGTATTTCTCGTCGCGCCATATTTGTATAGAAAGTCATTTAAAGGAGGGATATGCAAACCGCGGCCCAACATGCGGCTGACGAGGTTGTATTATGCGGCCTGCGGCCACATTTATAAATTATATATATATATATATATATTATACGAATTACCCAAACTTAAGGCGTTATTCTGATTGTTACAATGCGACCTGCGAACTGGCCCACAGTAACGGTTGTGGCCTTTTGCCAAAAACGTGTAGACACCCGTGATGTCAGTACCATAACTTCGTGCACTATATGCTGTGCCCCATCAGTGTAGAAACTCACTGATCTGTATGGCACTAATAGAGAAGATTAGTGCAGAGATGTTGCTCTATTTTTAGGGCGACAGTTTTTCTTGCTAGTCCCCAGAAATCCCCTGTTGGTACCTTGTTATTATAGCTGATTTTATGCATTACTGAGATTACAAATTACTATACAGTTTCGTAGAGTTTAGCATTACTAGTGTGTTGGCAGAGGATGGTTAGTCACTATATGATGCGATGACGCGATTTATATATCTAGAATTACATTGCGAAATTCCTTGTAAGGTATTAATCTTATGTTCCAGTTATCTCTAATTAGCTAATGTATTTGGCGAGCTGTGCGAAGGCGAAGGCGTCGGTCGTGAAAAGTACAGAACCTTGCTCCCAGCGATCCGACGTTCTTGTGAAAGGGCGCCAAGTTAACGAGCACTGTTGGAGCTGTCTTAACAACGATGCAGCGTATAAGTTGTTATTACCAACCACTGCACAACAATTCTGTTTACTGCTACATGTTTTCGGCTACGAGTCCTAGCCATCATCAGGGTGCCCCTTTCCACAGACATGCGCAGCATAATATGTCACTGAATGGTAATAAGTGCGTTAACTGTTTATAGCAGTAGTTGCTACATAGTACCAGTAAATTTATACAGTTTTGTAGGTGTCACTCATGGAACAAACATTGGATACCTTAGCCTGGTGTCTCCACCCTACCAAAACGGAATTATTTGCAAGGCATACGTTTGTAGACAGACTTTTATATGTGGTGTATTACCATACTATATTTAATACAATACATATAAATTAAAACTATAAAATTTACTGATTTTATGTAGCAACTACTGTTGTAAATAGTTAATGTACATATTACCATTCAGTGACGTATTATGTGCTGCTCACGCCTGTGAAAAGTGACTCCCTGATGATGGCTACGACGGGTAGCCGAAACATGTAGGAGTAAATAGGATTGTTGCGCAGTGGTTGGTATTAAACACTTACATGTAATGCAACTGCACGGTATATGTATAACATTAACCCTTTAAAGACGAAGCGTATCTGTTTTATAGAAGGACTCAGTGCGTACCGCGCTGTAAACACTCTCCACTTCGGTTATAAAAACCAGTTTCTTAATGTTTTATAAGGCAAAAGTTTCTGTTTGTTCTGAGATCCGTACAAAACACATAAACGCAATGTGGGCACCACGTAGAATATTTTAATGTTAAACCTGGTTGTATGTAAAGTTACCGCTAGGCTTTAAAAGGTTAAGCACATAAACCCTGCGACACTGACATTTTGTCCCTGCACGTACACTTTGTTACATTACTGACCTGACCGTCCAGTACCCTAGTTCAAGGAACAAGACGTGGCTGGAACTCATTCCATGTTGATTTTATGCCAGGACTTCTGTTACCGTATGGTCATACTTAATGTATAATTTTTATTTTTTTTTATTTTTTTTATTTTTTTTATTTTTTTTATTTTTTTTTTTTTTTTTTTTTTTTTTTTTAAAGGGATGCAACCGATGTTGTGGGCTGGCTCGTGGGCCGCACATGTAAAAATCGCAATAAGGTGTATGCGCAGCCTCCTAAATTATTGCGTAATCTTTATGGTGTATGTAAAATTTTCAAATGTGGCCGCGGGCCGGATAACACAACCGGGCGGCCCTCGAGTTAGACACCCCTGGTTTAAAGTGACAATCGCATTTAACTCTGAAATATGGCGAACACATCTCTTTCGTTGATCTTTTCGATCCTAAAATAACACTAAACTTTAGACCACTGCTAAGAAGGAAGACGTGCTTATCCTAGAGAGGTTTTCAGTTACGGCCAATTGGAGGCCAGTATTGTATTGCGTCACATGACCCATGGATCATACCGACCCGCGAAAGCAAGCGTGCTGGTGGAAAAACGATATCGGTAGCAGGAGGGACGGTAGCTATCGAAGCTTACTTCGTTGTAGCGGTTAGCATGTAATATATGAATGTCCAATCTTCGCCCTGAATATGGGTGGTTTCCTCGTAGTGCAACAATATACACGTACAGCAGCAGCTGAGGCTTTGACGTAGGAATCACACTGGAAATAAGAAATTTTTCTCACCGAAATTTAAAAAAAAGTGAGTGATTAGAATGGCTGTAACAGCTGTAGCAACCGTATGTTTTGGTACGATTAGATTTGGTATCTACCACCGACCTGTTTAACATCCGTGGCAGAAGACGAAACAAGTGTTGTGATATACAGATGTTGCGTAACGAGTTGTCCAGCCTGCAGCAGTGTGTTCTGTAGATTATCAGGAGCTAGAATGCTCTATTAAAATGGCCGTAGGGAGCGTGACGTCACGCAAATCATCATCTAATCGTCTGAAGAAATGTTGACTTCACTGAGTGGACTGCATAAGTATATCATTAACAGGACAGCATTTGTGTCCGCACGAGGCAATTACGTTGGATGAGGTTTGCCCTTAGCTGCTGCTCCTTTCTGTCTGTTCGTCCCCCCCCCCCCCCCACACACACTGTCTAGTGGAGAAACTTCAAACGAATACATTTTATTATCCTGCCCCGTACGCCGAAAGACGTCAGCGCAAGTGAGACGTCATATCAAACGTTGCTTTGAAGAACGCTGGATGTGTGGGAGCCATGTGGTTTCAATTATGGGCAGGACAGGTCGTACTATATCGGCACAGAGCGCATGTCCAGGGTATGGCCAGGAAACTGCGTATCTAAGCTCATACTTTGTGCCGCAGACCCATGACGGACCGCGAAGTCATTGCAAGGGGCCCGCATATTCAAACTCACAAGTTAGATGTGGCACCAAACGTAACGTGGAAACTTCGAACGGTTGTCAAACGTACTGGTCTCTGAAAGTTGCAGAAACAGCATCAGCCATTACGTTGAATGACTCAGTATAGTAAATCAGGAAACATACGTCTTGTAGATTGAGTAAATAATGTCTGGCGCGTGTGTGTAATACTGTTATTCACATGTCTGTATATGCTGATGTAATTCATAAGTACAAGTCTATTCAAAGGCGTTGCGGAGTTCATAGTGGCTTTTTATCATTATCGTATGCATTTCCTCATTCAGCAGAGCAAGTACGTACCATCATATGGGGTTTGACGTTAAAAAGGGGTCCTCACACTGGAAACTGTTGGGAACAACTGCTGTCCAGTATGGTTATCAACTGTCAGTTTTGAGGCGTTCTGTACGAAATAACAGAAAGCGCTTTGTGTGAAGACCACGTCCGTACGTCCTGCTGTGACGAGTATCAGCAACTAAACCGTCTGTCGTATTTGCGTGAAATTCGATATAGGTGATTTACACATAGTTCCATTAAGTAGTGTTCGAGTGTAGTGAAAATCGGTGCAGTAATAGGCACACTTTCATGAAGTGTTGCCCAGTTTTCCACATTTTTCATCCGATTTGGACAGAAATCGGTATAGATGTTAAGTTGACACCGTTGAACAGTGGACGGTTTTGTCAAAGGTGGTTGAGTGAAAGCCTTGCTGTACTTAAGGACGTAAATTAAATTTAGCCCGTGTTGTGTATGTTTTACGTCCGATTTGGATAAAATTTCATACAGAAGATGTCGACAAACATTTTTTTAATGAATGTGAGTGAAAACCGTGCTTTAGGGGCGTAGATATATTTCTGTCTGTACTTTCGACACGTGTTGTCCGATTTGGCCGAAATTCCATACAAGAAGCTGTTGAGCATGATTCTGGTTACTTGAAGCTCTGCTTAGGAGATGCTGTACTATTCTTGTAGGCGCATATTAACTCTTTAACCTTTTAAAGCCTAGCGTTAACCTTACGTACCACCAGGTTTAACATTAAAAAAATTATACGTGGTGCCCACATTGCGTTTATGTGTTTTGTACGGGTCTCAGAACAAACAGCAACTTTTGCCTTATAACACATTAAGAGACTGGTTTTTATAACCAAAGTGGAGGGTGTTTACAGCGCGGTACGCACTGAGTCCTTATATAAAACAGATACGCTTCGTCTTTAAAGGGTTAAAGACGAAGCATATCTGTTTTATATAAGGACTCAGTGCGTACCGCGCTGTAAACACTGCCCACCTCGGGTATACAAAACAATCTCTTACTGCTGTGTAAGGCAAAAGTGGCTGTTTGTTGTGAGACCGACACAGAACACATAAGTGCGATGTGTGAGCACCATGCAGAATTTTTGAATGTTAAACCTGGTGGTACGTGAAGTTACCGCTAGGCTTTGAAAGGTTAAATTACATTTGGCGTGTACCGTGAAACCATACGTGTATTACGTATTGGAAGTAAAGAACGCCTGAGTAAGGTCATTGCATTAGGCCATGGAATACACAATGTGCAATCTGGTTGCGGATCAGCAGATAAAACATTTCTAGCCTGTAAGTTGTTTAAAATTATAAAATTCAATTAGTACCCCACAGAGAACACAGTGTGTGTTGAGTCAAAGAGCATTCGATTCATGCTTTGTAGGGAGTTAATTGCTGTTTACCGTGAGAGTAATACGGAACACACGAATACATTCTGTCGATAAAATGCAGAGCTTTTAATGTTGCAACATGTAGTTACACTGTAATCAAAACGTTACACACACACACACACACACACACACACACACACACACACACACACAGTCAGTTAAATTATTTGATGCTGTCGTTGCCCCACTGTGCTGTCGTGCGGGGTCTCGTACGTAATCGAACGGCCATAACAACTTGTTAATTAATTCTGCGGTATGACCACATTTCATGTCACCGGTTCAAATGCTGGCCCTGATATCAAATGTAAGGTAGAGTTCACCCTAGAACAAGCCATGAAGATGCAGAGGGGGAGTGGAGGTATAGCTCTACTCTTTCTTCAGCCTAAGCGTTAGATGTAGTTGCGTGGTCAACGCCACGCCCCGGTCACTTTACGCCCGGGAAAGGGACGCGGTACCCATTGTGCAGGAGGCTGGGGATGTCATACGCCGTTAGTGAATAGTTCCGCGGTTTTACTGAGTGCTTGGAAGTAGGTGTGGCCACAGCTGCTTCCTTGCACGTTGTTACCAGTTAGTAATTCGCAAAACCTTTACTGCACGACTCCGCATATTGCAGGCACCTGCAGATGGTCGTTGAATAAATCACTCATGCTTACATCGTTCGTAGTCATCATGTTGCCTTAAGATTTGAGTTTCTCTCGGCGGTGACTATCTAGACCATTGCCTGCCGACATGTGATACCATGAACTCTTGTGGAAATTTGCCACCGTTTCGGAGGAACCATCTGCCACCATCTTCATGGCGAAGAATAAGCCGCGCTGAAAAATCACGTTTCTGATGTGGGGACAGAAACAAGGGTATTGTTTTGCGAACGAGCCAAGAGGTGGCAGTGATCGGAAGGCCACAACGTCTAGGAAGGAATGCAAGAAGAAAATATGTTTCAGGAGGAAAAGGGTGCCCCACCACCACCCCTTGGGAACTGTAAAGGGTAAGTGTAGCGTGGTGTATGGTTTGAGCGGGGTGCAAAGCGTGAAACAGTGTACCTAGTGGCTCGACCCACACGTTCCTGTCGAAGGGATATGCATCTAGCGTAAATTTGTATCAGACTACACTGCGTCACATACCGGAAGACGATATATAATTTTGATAGTACGTAACCGTCCAGTTACTACACGCCGTTATATTCACCAAGGAAACGGACGTCATCTGTAACATATGGCGATGATTTTTCGTTTTTCCTTCTCTGGACAGACCCAGTTATGTTCTCGCTAATGAAGTTGGTTATCTTGATGGAGAACGCAGGAATATTTACAGTACTAAAGAATTTGTAACGTTCATGTAATTTTCTGATTTGCTTAGTTGAGTGGACTGGGAGATGGAAGGATAATAAATATTTAATTGGTAGACGGGATAGGATAATCGATATAGCAACTAAGCTGCGGGCCGAACGGGCCGGGGTTCGAACGCAGGCAGCTGCAGGAGATTTTTCTGTTCTCCAAAACGTCCAGACCGCCTTTCGGACCCACCAAACCACCTGTTCAGTGGGTGCCGAGGTTCTTTCCCGGGGGTAAAGCGGCCAGGGCGTGAAGTTGACCAGACACCTTCATCTAGCACCGAGTTCACGAATAAGTGGAGCTACACTTCTGCTCTTCTAGTATGCCTTCATGGCGTGGATAGGGACAAATTTGCTCTTCCTTTACTTTATAGATGTTAATACATGCTGTATGAGAATGTCGACTTTATTTATTTGGACTCTTAGCTTCTCACGAAATGTGGAGTCCGTTTCATTTGCACAGTCTGTGTATTATTAACAGGGATGAAAAAGTTACGATGAGTGATTACACAGTGTTTAGAAGAAGACAGTTCTGGCTGTTTGAAACTCGTAAGTTATCCCTTGATGGAATAACACCTCGAAACTGAAGTCATAACCGCTTCTGCTTTGGCTGGTGTAGCATGCACTGCAGCAGTGGCCATGGCTATCCGAAATATTGATTTGACCCACTTCACGTTATGCTGTGTTCTTTCATTGCCCCAGCACTGCGACAGTTAGCCTAGGCCAACCCTCCTTAATTCGTGATAATGTGACAGTAAAGGTGGGCATATGCTGAATTAGCTGTCACTCCATAAGCAAATGGAGTTATAGACGAGTACACTTTTAGTCTCGAAGCTAGATGGGGTGGAGGTGAACCTCGTGCTTCTGCCGCCTGACGTCTGAAGAAGACCCCTTACTGCCTTTTGGTTAGGAGGCTGGGTGACCTGCCAACCGGTCTGCTCGCTGTGCAAAAGAGGCAATTTTTTTTGTGCGAGATTGGAGGTTCTCACAGCGGTGTAGATTGTTATATACGTACCGACGTTTTCATCTTCGGTGTAATCCTTAGTTGGAGGTTGCAAACTGCTCCGAAATGTTGATACAAATATATCAGTTCATGGTTTCTAATTCAGAATTGTCAGTGTTTACGGCGTCATATCTCAGAATACCTCTATCTTCAGAAACATATCTTCTGTTGTATGAAGTCGAAACCAGATTCGCGTTCGTCAAAATCTTATCCTAGGAGGAACGGGGATAGCGTAGTCAGTAAAGTGACGTATCTATGGTCTTGTCGGTATGGGGTTCGAATCCCGGCAGGGGCAGGGGATCTATCTCCGAAACGTCCAAACCGATTCCGGGGCCCACCGAGCGTCGTATTCAATGGGCACAGGCGGTCGTTCCCCGGCGGTAGGGCCGCTGAGGCCTGAGACTGCCCACCACCATCGAGTGCCAAGATTACGAATGCGTGGTACTCTGCCTGTACTCATCCGTTGTGCCCTTATGGCGTGTATAGAGACAATTTTACCCTTACCTTTAGTAGCTGGTAGTGTAGTCACTGTGGTGACAGAGCTATCGGGATTTTGTTATTTAGTTTTACGACGCTCCATGTTCTGTTTTATTACGGCACCATCTGCAGAGAATTGTTAGACCGAACGGTAGAACACCAGACTTCATGGCAGATTTAGAATCGTATCTGGAAATTGGGTAGGTTTTGAGGCCACTCGACTTATTCCAGGAATTACGACTTTACTGATTAGTTGCTTTCTGTGGTGGAACTAAATGAGGAAAGACAAGGTTACGATAATCTAGTTCCCAACGATAAAAGTCAATGAGCCTTTTTTGCGCAACGCTGGCTTTGTTTCAAGGTAACTCGAAGAATCTTGCTGGATAAGTTCCCACCGCCACATCTAAATCTCTCTGTGCCGATTTCTGTTTGTAAAAGTTATCGTATTTCATCCGTATTAAGCGTAATGACTTGAAACATACTTAGCATTGATGAAACAGCACAAATAACAAAGAGAATGTGGGATTTGAAATTCTCACGGTGGCGGCTGTGAAGATTTAAGGTCTTCTTGAATGTGCTATGTACACTTCGTGTTACAGACGGACACCAACGTTTCGGAGGTACGTGTTGCCTCCATCTTGAAGGTAGAAGACTTTAAGATCGTGTTAGGAGTGAAGATGGAGGCAGCAGGTCTTTCAGAAATGATGGTACTCATCTACCGGGCTACACGGCGTCACATCTTGACATGTAAATAGAAGTTGCATATTTTTCGTAGTCCGACTACCACACGTTACATATTAAATGACACGGTGTTGCCGATTGTGGGCAGTTAGTGAAGAGTACGAATTTCGTAGCCTTGAATATCATACCATTCAAACAAAACTTCGCTAAAATCGTTGGAAGACACGCACAGACTGTATTTTGACGTGATAGCTTTAAGGGAACGTGTGGAGCTTGTACACTGATCAGCAGCCAGGATACCAGACTCTCTTCGTTACCTGTCTGGGACCTGCAGTTTATGTAGGCCTTAAATGATATGCAAAAACTCAGCTCCTACCTGAGATCTGCGCTGTTCCGGGATATTATGCAGCGCAGAGCGGGAATTCTGTATGGACCTTTGGGGAAAACCTGTCGGTCCCATCTTCAAGGGTCAAGAAGTCTTCTTGGACTTCTTAACCCATGAAGGTGGGACCGATAGGTTTTCCCGAAACGTCGGTACGGAATTACAACTCTACGCTGCATAACATCCCAGAAGGGCGCAGATCTTAGCCACATCGTGGTGGAAGCCTGAGGTCACGCAGTTCCTACCTCATAGGAGACACGTTGTGTCTTCATTACTAATAACCGGTCGATGATATTTCGGGAAATGATCACTGTGTACTGTGAGAATCATGCCGAAATTCATAAATACGCTCTTTGGACAAAATGCAGTAAACCAGGTGATACTTATATTTATGCCCTGCTTTAAAGGGTTAATTTTTTCACACGTCTGCGTGCAGAATACCTGTCGTTTGTTGAATTTTTGTGCGACTCATGTCGACCAGTCTCCTTAAGTGTAAATGCAGGCCTGCCTAGCTTTCAGAACTGACACGATAGAAGTTGCGATGTTGGAAGTTCTCGTAACCATTTTCATGCAGATGTGTCCTCTGGGGTACTGCGCCGTGTCTGTTGGTAAATAGTTATCGGTGTTTCGAAGAACCGTAGTGCCATGATCTTGAGGGTCAGGCTGTTCGAGAAGTGTTCACACGTGGACAGCTTGACCCTGAAGATCATGCCACTACGGCTCTTCGAAACACCGATAACTGTATAACAACAGACACGGCGTAACATCCATAAGTCTTAAATCTTGACGATATGAATTGTGAAAGCTACTAAATACAGGGTTGTAGGGAAACAGAATGCCAGAGTATGTACAGAACGTCCGGGTTCCATAAACGGCGGGGCATTCCTCAGGAACGACTCTGTTCTATGGACAGAGGTAGTTAAGAGCAAGAAATGAAAGGCGGAGGTGGAAGCACGGTTATAGAATTGATTTTAAGGAAATCAATTGTAATGAAGTGAACTGGTTATAACTGGCTGTGTGTGCGAAGGCCAGTGTGCCTGTTGTCGACTATGAACCTTCTGTGCAAGCTATGCTGTTGATGGAGAACTGGACAAAACCACATGAGTTATACATCTGGTGACGAAGAACGCTGGATCTCCTCGTATGAGTTGTTATAATAAGCGGAACCTCATATAGTTGTTAGTCGATCTCGGTGGCCTCGCGTTCTGAGGCGTGGGTCTGTGGCCGCTCGCTTGCTGGGATTGCGGGTTCGAATCCCACCGCGGGGGGGGTATAGATGTCTGTCTGTCGTGATTGTTGTGTGTTGTCAGGTATAGGTCTCTGCGACGGTCCGATTACTCATTGAGAGGAGTCCTACCGAGTATGGTGTGTCTGAATGTGATCGCAGAACCTCAGCAGTGAGGAGGCCGAGGCCCACTAGGTCTGTCGAGCCATGAAAAGATATGGCTGTTAAGGCCAAGTGTTCTTTTTCTTCAGAGTGTGAATTTAGGAACCTTTTGTACAATCCTGTAGACTTCTTACGTTCGTACTGTGTGAGGGCAGTTGTGTCTGGCTTGAGCAACTTTGTGCACTCGTGGTTTAATGGTGAATCAGCACACCGATTGTAAACTGAGAGTTATGTGAAACAGTACAGAAAATTCTCAGAACCAAACAGAATTACATACTTAAACGTTACAAGAATTCTTTACTACGCAGTTCCAAAATTAAGTTTTTCCATATCCTGAACCCATTGTGAGTCTTAAGCATGGGAATTTACATAGTGTCGCATTTTTAACGCACATGTAGTACACGTGTAAAGCCATTAGTAATTCCCCATGTTGTATATGAATTATTTCTCTTAGGAGGAATGAGTATAGGCCAAAATTGTAAAAAATGCCACTTTAAACAAATAAAAGAAGAACCAGTGTAATCCTCTAGTGTACAGAGATGGCATTTTATTAATCATCGTCAGCTTGTACACCTGGTGTATGAATAACGTCGAAGGCAGGAAGTGTTTGCGGAACGTAAGGCTTCAGGAGCGCTCGCACCGTTACTTTCCCTAGATTTAAAATTCTTGAACAGTTCCAAGAATACTGAAGATTTCAGTATTTTAAAGGTTTGATTTTATATTTTGCACAACACGTTACATTTTTTGTGCATCGTAACAACGAATTTATACTCAGTCACCACTTTTGGTTTTTCGAGTAAGCGGTTGTTCCTCCGTATCAGCGTATTTACTGTCGACTACGACGTCCATTTGTTTTTTTTTTTTGCGCACAATTTTTCTGCGTGTTTTAGCAATGAATTTAGACCTGATCACGACTATCTTTCTTTCTTTCTTTCTTTCTTTCTTTCTTTCTTTCTTTCTTTCTTATTTTCTTTCTTTCCTTATTTCTTTCTTTCTTTCTTTCTTTCTTTCTTTTCCTTAGTACCTACCTCCCAGAGAACGCTGGAATATGAAGACCGGTGATGACGATATATCATGAATGTACGTGGATCTTCACGTAAAGTGCCTAGTTTTGTCGTATTTTAACCAGCACCCGAACGTATCGACAAATTCTACTGAACCTCCCCAACACACAATGCTGCAAAAGTTACCGTTGTTTGTTGTTTAACGTAGGATGTTGATAGGGAATAACCGTTACATATTTTTATTTTGGAAACAGAAGTTGTGTGCTTGGTTGGATATGCACTAATGCAGTAGTATATAGTGGCAAGCGTGCGCAAAGAACGAGAGAACATTTCGAATGGGTTTCGTCTATGACCGTAGGTTATATTTATCTGTAATCTCAAGAAAATTCTATCTTTTGATATGTGCTAAGTGTAACATTATTTCAGTTGAGTAGTCTTATCCGCCAATATAATATCTATTTTTAAATCTGAATTGCGACGAATATCTAGTAAGTAATGACAGACTGTAACAAAAATAGGCATGTTATCAGCAATTGTGTCACTGCTGTCTCCATCGCGCTGTCATCTTTAAATATGTAGCCGCGTCCATGTAGCTTTATCGCTGGGAACAAATCGCTCGGCGCCAGATTCCCCCGACAGTACAATTACTGTAGGTTCTTTCGTTGCGAAATTTTACTCCGTATGAAGTTATTTTATGACCACTTTCACATTTGTAGTGAAAATAAAAAGGTAAGCTGTTGAGTCGACGAATAGACGAAACCTACGAGATTAATATAACAAAGTGTTTCCCAAAGATATATGTCTTCTGGGGTGTGATGGTGTGTCATTCGATGATTACTTCCCGGAGTTTCGGAGGCAGTGGATTCTCCGACACTGTGGGAACTAGTCGCCCACCCACACAGCTTAACGTCCTAGAAGACTCGAATCTTCAGCAACACCGCTATGAGAACCCCCAAATGTTGCAAAATTAGTTCTCTTATGAGTGAGGGATTATTTTATGTGAAACGTTTTTTATTTCTCATGAATATGTATGACAGTACGTCGAAAATTAATTTACATGTTTTGCGTTGTTGGTATAAAGTTCAGCTATATTTTGTTGAACAACACGTCTTTATCAGTTATGGTTTTATATGGTAGGTAGTCATGTGGAACGTTATTGAAAAGACGCAAACAAAACCGCCAAAAATGGGTTGCTTCTTGAATACCAAAACTGTCTATTATATTACTGTTTTGAAACAGAAGGGTGAAGGTTAGTGATGGAATGATTCTGGATGGTGAATAAGGCAGGAAACGGACTGGAGTGTGATTGTGGCGAATGTTGATCTAGGCTTATTGTCATGGAATTCGTTGAATAAACGTAAGGTTGTTCAGATCGTAGTCTTTATGTTCAGTTTAGAAGCCTTGTGAGCGCCATTCCGGCGCTTAACTACGGAGTAATTCTAGACTATACAGGGTGTTGTAATTTTGTTGTTTGTATTTTTCAAACTTTAGCCCGTCATTTAACTAGAAGAATCATGTCGCCGTACAACAGAAAGTGCCTTTATGATCTTGTGTGATATATTGTTATGCGAGTATTTTTAGTTACTGTCAAATGTAATAATATACGTGTACTGTTTTGATAATCTTCACATCTTTGTTTGCACGGTGCATTTTTATTGAGTTATTGTCTAGAATGTTACAAAAAATAATGCACCTTTTAATGCTTAACAAAAGTTGCTACAGGACCATTAGGTGGATGAGTGGTGTGAAATGGACTTATGCAGCGTGCGCGTAACAAGACGGCCTGTTTTATGCCAGCGGTGTTCCAGCCTTCGGTGTAAAAACTGTCCCTGGTGATGGCGGTAGCCGCCACAGAAACATGCCGGAGCTGAAATGATCTTGTAACAATTTTTGCTAAGCATTAAATGGTGCATTGCTGTTGGTAACTTTCTAGACGGTGTTATGATAATGTTTATTGCGGAGGGTTTATAGTCTTATAAGTAACCATTAAGCGTCCTATCAGCACGCGATGGTCTCCGACAATTGATATTGAATTGTTAGCATAATTTTGAATCCTAAGGTGTTAAAAATTGTTTGAAGTATGTTGCCTTAAGCTTGTATCAAAACTGTTAAAAATTAGTACGTCATTTGGCGCATGGTTTAAGTTTGTTGAAATACAGTATACTGGCGCAGTACAACAGCAAATCCTGTTGTCATCATTTGTTGTCTCGAGACCGCCCTGTGTTCACTTAGTGTGTATGTTTACCTAACAGTCCTAGCCAGAATTTATGACATCGAGAGGAAAACTGTTAATGATATGTCTGTTCCGTTATTTATTGGTTATGTGAATTTAGTTATTCAGTGTTAGTTGTCCTCATGTTCATTAAGTGAGTAATCGTGTTCATACGTGGCCTGCTGGTGTCCGCCAGGGTTGCAGAACCACTTTGGTTGGTGCGCTGGGGCGTGTTCGATCCTGACGCGTTGTGATTGACAGTTTGCGGTGTTATTGATACCTTAATTAGGAAATTAATTCGTGTAACACGCTCGAAGCGATTATTGTCCGCCCGGACACATGCCTCTGCTTGACGGATGAGTGAGTGCCCCACCCTTTCGAACACCCCAGGTGTTGCTGGAGTAACTGCACGAAGTTTGACACCTGTCCCAAACTTGATTCTTGGTCTCTGTTTCTCTGACATATCATAATTTCTACGTGCCCCGCAGAAAGGAAGCAGGTGGCTTAGGTCAGGTTACATATGTTGTTGATGTTGCCGTCGCCGTCGTGGTCGTCGCCGCCGCCGCCGCTGCTGCCTTCGTAATTGGCCATTAGGCTATTCAATCAGAACGTACGATAAAATAATTCATAAATTAACTATTCGTAATTTGTAATTACTGTACTAATAAACATATTTGACCATAACTCATTACGACGTTGTTTGCACAGCATTTATGGGAAATTTTTAATCGTCTCGACGTCGTCAATACCAACAAATTTGAACCAATCTGTCTGAAACACCCTGTGTAGAATGGAATGATGGAATTCTTAATTAATGTTGTACTGGAAAAGAAGCGGGAGGAATCGGCTGTGGCTTAATTCTAGGTACTTCTGTCTCTGCATCCGCCGTGAGGGACTTATAAAACCACGGAAATAGGCGATCTGCGCGCCGAGTTTTGTACCAGTGACCTGAATACAAGGTAGGAGTGCTGTTAATTGTACCGCTGCCTTCGGTCACGACAGTCTTCAGTTAGGAATTGTATTAATTACGACAGTCTTAAGTTAGGAATTGCATTAATTACGACAGTCTTAAGTTAGGAATTGTATTAATTACGACAGTCTTAAGTTAGGAATTGTATTAGCCAATAACAATTTCAGACGATCCTTGTTAAGCAGAATAGAGCTCTAATTCTGTCTAAAAGTGTCAGGATTTGAGACCGATGTCAGGCGACAGCAGTAACCCATATCTGTGTGCGGAATGGCGCTAGTTGTAAGTGGAAGCATGTCTTCCTTTTGCGGAGCCAGCTATATTACAGCATCGGTAAGCACTGAAGTGCAAAGTTGTTCTGTTAACGGCAGCAGCCAACCAAGCCTGCATACAATGTACGTGACGTCAGTGCCTCTTTGTTACAGCCAGCGCATACGGAATGCAGTGACCTTATTCGAGTTACAGTTGAACGAGGCAACCATTAGCTGCCAATTCCACCGAAACGACTCAAACAGAAATATATCGCCAGAAGGGAACCGAACCCTGGTCGTCCAACCAGTAGCCTGCAGTTGTCGTGTCCCTTATCTAGAGATTGCTCAGTGTGTGTGCCACATCCCATCTGATTAGTCAGTGGGGCAAAGGCCAGCTCGAGAAACTGATATTCCCTCACATGCTCAATAAATTCCCTGCCATTTATCGAATCAAAAAGTTCGTTATACTGTTCATAAGTATCCGGCGCTGTACCTATTGTGAGCCACCTGAATCCAATCAACATCTCCACGTGCCGTTTGTGTAAGATGGTTACTTTTCGTCCCATGTTACGTCTACGCCTGTGATAGTGGGAAGGAAAGCGATAATACACCAGGCGAAGAAAGAGTAGCTACTTGTTCCACTGATTCATTATTGCGCCACCATTCCAAATAAAATTCGTAGTAAGTAACCAAGTGCGGGTAATTTGTTACGCTCTTCAAGGACGACAGTTATACCTGGATTAGTTGGCTTGACGCTCGTGTTCCCTTGACGCAAGCATTGCGTTGCATAATTTAATCACGTTTAAACAACGTGTAGTGTCAGCGTTAAGACATCTCTTTCGCCATTTTATTAGTTCCTTTGTTTTGTACGTTTATCTAGAGGTTCTTAACCGGCAGAAATTGCTGCCGGTGGGGGAGCAGATGAGGTCAGGTGGAGAAAATCGTAAAGCCTTACACAGGGACGATACCAGTGAGTTAATTGCTAGACGTCACTGGTTGCTAATAGGCCAGAGATATTGTTTCTGATACAGGAAACTGGCTGCTTTGTGATGGCAGCACTTGCAGTGGTTATAATAGAATTACTGCGTCTGCAGAAAGAGATGAGGTCGTCTGGGTTGTGACGTGTAGAATCTTTTGCCTTTCAGTTTGCTATCCAAAAATGTAAGGTTAAAATGTATAAAGTACAGTTTCGCCTGTTGTTTTATATGGGGTTGAAACTTGGTATCTCAATTTGAGGGAGAAACATGGGGTGAGTGTGTTTGGAAATGGGATGAGGAGGAAGATATTTGGGCCAAAGAGGGGGCAAGCAACAGAAGACTGGATGAAAGTGCACGTCGAGAAGTTCCATGATTTGTGCTTCTCACCAAATATTATTCTGATGATCATATAAAGAAGAATGAGATGGGCGGGGCATGTGGCACGTATAGGGGGGATGAGAGATTCATACAGGATTTTAGTGTGAAAGTCTGAGGGTAAGAGGCCGCTTGGAGGACATAGGCATAAATCGAAGCATAGTATTAAAACAGGTGTTCAAGAAGTAGTATGGGGTGGACTGGATTGAACTGACTCAGGATAGGGACAAATGCCGGACCCTTGTTAAGAAGGTAATGAACCTTCGGGTTCCGTAAAATGCCGGGAATTTCTTGACTATCTTTGAAACTGTTGGCTTCTCAAGAAAGACTGTGATCTGTTCAGTTAGTTGGTTATTTAAGGTTATTATTAGTCTGCTAGGTGGCTACTTTTAGAGCAACATAGTAACTGCCATTTTCGCGCTACACCGTGTCGTAACCCTAGACCATAATGTGAAACTTCACCGCTGTGCAAACACTCACATCTCACACAAGTTCTGCAGCGTACCGGATTGCTATGTGTCTTGTAACACAACGTTTCTATTTACGTACTGTGAAGAGTAATCAAAGGCACTGACATACGAAAAATCAAAAGGAACGCAAGGGAAGTGTGCGTACTCGTTAAGCCTCATTCCCACAACTGGTGAATTTGACAGGTGCGCAAGTAATTGTGTATTGTACGAGGAACCATGTGAATAATTGCCCTATACCGTTCCCATGACTGGTTTGTTTGGCTAGAACCACCTACCGCCTGACGAAGTTGAAACATCTAGCCTTTAAAGCCTTTATTTCAGGTTTCCGCCTCCATGTTGAAAGGAATGGTTTTGCTTGTATCACATTCACTGACAGTCGGCGTGAAGTGTACAGGTGACCGGTATTTGTGCAGGTGCACCGTTCCCGTGCCGCGGCAAGTATATACAAGCGACAAATATTTGTCAAGCATACCATTCGTGGGAACGCGGCTTTAGAGTACACCTTGCTCTGAAATGTTCACAGGCCGCGTCAGGCTCTTAGCGGTATAGCCAAGCCAAGCGCTCCGCCGCTCAGTCTGACAGTCTAAAGCGGTGGAAAGTTTTACTCCGTTATGAAAACTGCGGAGTGCTCAGTATGTCGTGCCACAGTAGCAATAATATCCGTGTAGATAAAGGCAGCAGATAAAGAGATCTAAAATACGAATATTGTAGTATCTGGTTATACATGTCACGTAATAAAACCAGACGTCTGTTGACAAAGTTCTCTTACTGTTCATGTATGTTTGTTGCACAGTGAAATCTAACGTGCTTGCATATATCTAAGTCATTTTCTGGTATCTTCGTTTGCGTTCAGAGAGGACGTAGTTAACGTCCACTTTTTTCGCAGGTGGCCTTAATCGTTTTAAATGGTTTCAACGCATTGTTCAGTAACTTGTAGCCTCTTCCGTGGGTGAGGCGATTAGTTGACGATCTATCAACATAAAGGCCCGTGTTCGATACAAGGGAAGTCCATGTGGGACTTGTGGTGGACGAAGTTGCATTGGGACAATTTTTTGCGAGCACTTCGGCTTTGCCCCTGTCAGTAGTATTCCACCAGTACTCCATACGCATTTATTTGCCCATCACGGTCCTATATAATCTTAGCAATTAACAGCGTCGTTAAATAATGCACATAAGTTAACACGTGTTCACATTTCACGTAGGACGTAGTGATGCTCAGTGGTTGACAGGTGCATTGTTTTCTGATGCTGTCAACGCGTCATTCCATAACACTTGTAGGTCCTTTTACGTAGGTTGTAGTTAGTGTCTTGACAGGTGGCGTTATTGTCGGATGCTATCAGCTTGTCCTTCGATAACAATGTGCATACTTTCACATAGAACGTAGTTGCTGGCAGCGTCTGACAGCGTTAATCGCCAAACTACTTCGATACATCAATCAATAACTTCCAGCTTCTGTGAAAAATAACCGTTTTCTGAAAGAGGCATTTGAATCAGTGCACTGCTTTTACGAGAATGTTTTAAAACAATATCTTATGAAATAGCTATAAAAGTGTACTTTTCGGTGAGTGGCTTTGAACGTTTCGTTTACCCTGAAGGTGTCCGTTACCCCCACGTTAAGGCTAATTCACACATGCCATGCCGTGCCCATACTGTGCCCATGCCGTTCCCCTGCCATGCCATGCCGCTAGAGGTTTAGATTGTGTCGTTCCCATATGATTTACACAGGGCGACCGTGTTTAATTCACACATGTCATGCCGCGCCCGTGCCGTTCCCCTGCCATGCCGCTTCGAAAGCGACTTCTCAAGGCCACGGCACAGCGCGGCATGGACGCGGCAGGGGAACGCCATGGCATGTGTGAATTAACATCGGCCGTCTCTCGACGGCCTGTGGGCGACCTGCCTACGTTCGGCTTCTTACGGCTAACAGGCGGAGTTTCACGAAGGTTGTTAACCAGAATGCTTATCAGTCTTCCATTGAACTGCAGCTGGGGACTGACACCTAAACAACGTCTGTCATGAATGAGGAGAAGAGTGGTAGCAACAGACTTCAAACGAGGATCTGTTAAACCGCTGGATTAGCAGTTCGGATTTTTCCGGCTACCACGCGGACTTTCACGAAGGAGACGGCAGGGCAGGGGCGCAGCACGGCATGTGTGAATTAGCGCGGCATGGGCACGGCATGGGAACGGCACGGGCGCGGCATGGCATGTGTGAATTAGCCTTTAGAGTCGCAACAACTTACATTGCAGGCATCGAGCAACAAATTTCAAGCCGTCAGTAAGGTTTCACGCTGGCACTTGATGCCGAAAGTTCTGGAGTGTGACGTCGGGTAACAGAAGCGCCACTCTGTCGGAGCAATATGCTGCCGTCATCTTCAGAGTAGATATGAGATCGTGTGTTCTCGGACTTCCTGTGGCGGCACATCTTTGTTTTACAAGAAGTTCTCGGAAGAAATTATTCCTGGCAATGTTACAGCTTGCGGGAATTGCACTCAGTTTGCGTTACACATGGAGGTGCAGATTGTTGCTTTGTTTGCAGGACCCTACGTATGAAGCTGATAGTCGCTCAGCTGCAAAAATTTCGTATCTTACACGTAATTTTGATGTAAATTTTACCACAATGTTGATGTAAATTTTACCATAATTTTGATGTAAATTTTACCATAATTTCGATGTAAATTTTACCATAATTTTCAGAGGATTTTTTAGCTGCTTTTATGTTAGTGTTTTGTCATGCATTCTGTTGAACGTTTATGTAAATTAATGGAAGATATGGGTTTTGTGTAGTATGTTGGTGTGTCACTAATTACATTTACGTAGCTTTTCTGCGTTTGTTTCAAAACCAGTTTTTTCTGCTGGCGTCAACTGGTATTGGAATTTGTGTTTTCACGAAGTAAATTAAGCTGACGAGCATGGACCAGAAACTGATACGTTACGTTCAACTCCAAACCATCCCGATATCTGACACTTTCCTAACGGCTGATATTTGTCTGCTGACTAATGCGCTGTCTAAAGAGACACGGCGCAGTAGTCTCACTGTGGAGGTGCTGACACGATTCTGAAGCTTCCACAGGACTAAAGTGGCGAGACGTGGTAAGAATGGGAGGAAACACGGGACCGTCTGTCATGCAATATGCAGCAGAATTCGTCTTTATGAACTGATTGTCGCTCAGCTAGTCAAATTCACTGTGTTTAGAACCTGTTTTATGTAAGAGGGGCACTGATGTTGTTTTGATATCTTCGCGTCCGTGGGATATTTGGACCAATATTTTGTTTCTGTTCATAGTATTCCGCATACACGTTATATGTCCCGTTTATCGAAATCTCTAGTTTACGTCGACTGAAATCATGTTTCTGTGTAGAATATTCCAAATTCATGCTGCACGTTCTATTGATTTGAGCTTGTAAGGCTTGTTTGGTGAAGAAGTTTCAATTGAAACCAATGCAAGCTATATATATGTAGACGTATTTGCCGGATCCGTTGTGCTTTGCAAGCTGTGACTTTGTCAGCGTTTGAGCGATGGAATCGCATGCTGGTGCGCTTTATTCTCATTATGGCCCTCTGGAACGTGACACGTTAGTATTGGGGAGCATTACGGAGGAACATACTATCTCTTTCTACCATGGTGTTAGCAGGTTCTTCTGAAACGTCGGTACTAGCGCAAGAGCGTACACAGTGTCATATAATCTGATTGGCTAGAATAATAATTTTTACTGCCGCGAAAACGTTAGATCCTTGGTTGATTTTTACGCAGTTAATGTTTCAGAATTTTAACGTAGCTTTTAGCATCTTTTTAAATTCGTGTGACTTTAAAATGGTATCAAATTCTGACTTTATTACACCAGATACGGTGACAAACTAGTTTATCAAATTTTTCCCCCAAGAACTTTCTACCCGCGACCATTTGGTGGATGTCTGTGGTTTATTATTCCAGAGTTTGAGAAACTGGATGTGTTTACGTTCCGTGATTGAGATAACCCCCCCCCCCCACCCCACCTTTTCACCTGAGGACAGAAACATCCAGTTTCTGAAACGTTGCCCTCTGTGGGGAATGCCAGACGATGGACAAGGCCAGTTACCGAACAGTAGTACGTACATCATTATTAAAAGTTCACCCTATACCAGGCCATGAAGGCACAGAGGTATAGCTCTATTGTTTGTTTAACCTCGGCCTTAGAGGGGGTTGGGTGTTCAACGCCACGCCCCGGCCGCTTAACCCAAGGGGAAAAGACCCGTTACCTGTTATACAGGAGGCTGGATGGGCCCCATAGCCGGTATGGACAGGTGCTGAAAATCTCGTCCTCACCGGGTTTCGATCCCCTGACTGCCTAGCCCATAGCGAGTGTACCGTCGTTAAGACCTTTTAGAAATGTTTTTGCATGTTCCGACAGACTGAAAACGATTCGACTCCGCCCGACAACATGTGTTAACTCCAAAGACTACTAACAAGACTCGCTCTGTTGTAATAGTATCTTCCCGCTGCGAGGTTGCTTGAGCATCTAGACTTTAAAGCGTATCCAGTTACATTCACTTCACCGTCAAGCGTGGGGTATGAACAGGGCTTGTAATATGAACAGACGTAATTTTGAAGAGACTTTGCAACGTTAACGTGGAAGTGACGCTCCAGTACAGCCTTCTCAACATTGTCAAAATTTCGGAATAACGAATTCGAAACTCAGCCCAAATTTAGTTTCTAATCAACTTCTAGGCTCTGCTGCATATTGAGACCACTTCCCAATGCACCGCCTTGCCCCAGCCTACCTTTACCAGAAGGACGGTGGGGCATGTCTGGGAACCTTAAAAACTTTTGTCATTCTGTGTAGCTGTGTAGTGGCTCTTACTACGCCTCCCATTATTTTTCATTCTGTGTTCCAGTTTTTCTTTCC
Organism: Coptotermes formosanus; assembly: GCA_013340265.1. Taxonomy (NCBI): domain Eukaryota; kingdom Metazoa; phylum Arthropoda; class Insecta; order Blattodea; family Rhinotermitidae; genus Coptotermes; species Coptotermes formosanus. The sequence continues at coordinate 1,128,704 of BLKM01012015.1, forward strand.
TTCTATCCTTTCTTTCTTTCTTTCTTCCTTTCTTTCTTTCTTTTTTCTTTCTTTCTTTCTTTCTTTCTTTCTTTCTTTCTTTCTTTCTTTCTTTCTTTCTTTCTTTCTTTCTTCATACAGACCGACATCGCGCACATTCTGCTGTATGGTGCGTATTAGCGGTATCGAATGTGCAGCGCTTTAGTTCAGCTCTTAATGGTGGATTTCATTACTTTAATGATTTCGCCATAAATGCCTTGTGTAGGCTTACACTGCAGCTGAGTTGTGCGCGAAATGTGCGCAGTATCTTGTGACGGTGGGCCATGCAAGTAATTGCGCTCCGCTACTCACCATCGATCAAGCAAAGAATTTCTAAATTCAACTCGTTCGTTGGTAACCAAGCGTTTAGACTTGCGACTCAGTTACCGCTTCGGCGTGTTGGTATTCCATGCCGTGTGTAACAGATGTTTAAAAAATTTCTTGTTTCAGATGTTAATTATGAATTTGAACGGGCCAGAAGGTTCAGTCTCCCGTTACCGAGGTGAAATACTGTAGTGCGCTAAGGAATATTGTATAGGTAGCCCTTGTTTTACACGTTAGGTACGTTCCTGAGAAAGTGGCGTAAATAAAAAATGATACTTCCGTAAGAAATAATGGAATAGGTAGGGATTAGGGGCAATCATACCAGTGACAGCTTGTTTGCATGAGGCGTACGTACATGGCCTTTATTATTATTATTATTATTATTATTATTGTGTTACTGATATTAATATAAAAATCAGCAATACTAATTTTTAGCTTATGTAAATTTAGAAGGAGGTGTAAACAACTTGCATACCCGTCTCACGGATGGTACGTGTTCCATATAGTCGCTGTCACGGATGATTAAATTCACTCTCACGGCTCTTGAAACCACTCACTCACTTTATTATCCTCATTAAGATTCCTGCTGCAGTTAGATACAGATACAGACCTGCAACTGAAAGAGAACACTGCGCAGTAGTTACACTGTGGTATATGAGGGCTGGTACGCAGAAGAACTCTGGAGTGTTCTGTCTGCCAACGTGGCATTCGAGGGGGAAGAGGGGGCAACACTCCTGCCTTAATTCGGAAGGTTCAGATTTCGTGCCGGAAACAGGCTGGCCTGGCTGAATTTTTAGTGGTTTTTCTTGGTACCTCCCAGCAAATTCCAAGATAGTACCTCAGTGGTTTTTCTCGGTACCTCCCAGCAAATTCGAAGATAGTACCTCAGTGGTTTTTCTCGGTACCTCCCAGCAAATTCCAAGATACTACCTCAAATGAGGCCATGAGCACTTTCTTTCATATCCTTTCCAGTTCATTACTCAGTAACCGTCCTGTCATTTCACCCTGAGTCATCCGAACTGTTGACAGTGCGTTAAACAGCAAATAAATTGCAGGCTGTCACTGGTCACGTTTGGTTCTTCCGGACCACATGTTTAGAACGGTGGCTGTATTATGGAGGGCCTGCTGGTAAGACATAATTCCACGCTAGAATTGCTGATAAATTGCCTACGCATAGACATACAGCTCATTATGTTGCAAACGATCTGGTTTCCGCTTCCCATGTTCTACAGGACGTTCATTAAATATTTCGCTTACGACGACTGGTTTTTAGGCTGATTAGATTTGACTGGTCGTGGTCTGTTTACGGAAAATGGGTAGTGTCCCGAAGTTCTCTTGGAACGATTGAGTGAAACCGTGAAAAATTATAGGATCATCCTGTATTTGAGCTGCACTCTTCTGGGATATTACGCCACTCTTGACCCTTGAAGATGGGACCGATACGTTGTCCCTAAACGTCGGTAAAGGTTTACCACACGACGCTGCGTAATAGTCCTATCCCAGAAAGCGCAGATCTTATCAACTTCGCCGCGTAATCCTGAAGTCACCATTCGGTATTTGGTCTGGTAGCTGCAGAAGAAAAGTGGGGCGCATGCAGTCCTATGACAGGGCCATGCTTATTCGTGGAGTAGGGTATTTTAATCTTTATCTTTCTTTGGCAACTGGTCTAACATTTTGCTGTTTTATACACATCTTAAGTCTTTGAAACCTGAAGTGTTGCGAAATTCAGTTCTTGTCTCAAAGAAAACACACTGCTTCTCCATCACAAAGACCACTGACTTTCTGGATGAGCAAACGGTTTATTTGGTTGCCACTGTGTTACTGAAGTGCGCGAAATGCTGTTCCTATCCTCGGTGTAACTCTGTGTGTATAGTGTCTTGTGCACAGAAATTGGTTAGTGTTCAGCGTTTAATTAAGTATGGATTTTTGACTGAATTTTTAAAGGTAGTTCAAGTGTATTCGAATTGCCAAAGAGCCTTTATACAGCTGTAACCATTCACCACCAATGACATGCGTTTTGTCGCTTAATTCGCGCAATCACCAATGACCATCTGTGGTACCCTAGTTAACATGTGTTTGGCAATATTGTATTTAGCTACATTATCAGCTGTACCCCTTTTGACATTTATGAGGTTTTTATTTGTCAAGCTTCTTTTCTCATTTGAAGTTTAAATTAAGTACATTACTGGCGTGCAGCACTCTTTGTGCTCAGTTGTGACTTATTTACTCGTGTAAGTTAAAAAAAGGAACGTGCTATACATGAGTACAATACTTAATTTCAAACTTAAATTGCAAAAGAGACCTGTCAAATAAAAGCGACAACAGCGACAAAGGCGGTACAACGGCTTGTGTACACAAAATACTGCGAAATACATGCTAACCTGCTAATTGGGATAAAATAGTCGCTGATGATAAGGCAAACTGTGCGTCTAAGCGTGTATGACTGGTGAATGTTTATAATACGCAAGAAGGCTATTGGTAATTCCAATCAGCTTGTATTATTGAAGGTCGCGTGCTGTTCAAACAATAAAATCAAGGATAACCTTAATTTCAGCACACATTTGCTTGCCATAAAAGTCAGTATCACAGATTGTTATTACGTTATGGCTATCTTCTTTACGTTATGATAAAGCAGCAGTTTCGCCTGTTGCCACTTTCCACATTGTTACTGCAAGAAGGTGCAGCACTGCTGACCGTTTTCCAACATAAATTTGCATACCATGAAAGTCAGTATCACAAGTTGTGATTACATTAAAACTGTCTTATTTACATTGTGATAAAGCGATAATTACGTCTGTCGCCGCTTTCCACGTTGTTACTGCAAGAAGGTGCTTTTTCATGCTACTGCAATTTGTGAACGGCTGTAATGTTTGAAGAACGGAGTCATCATGCTGTAGTCTGTTCAGTAATGTTACAAGTTTCACAGAATCCACGGCGGCATTTTTGCAGTTTATTCAACTTTTTTGAATATTTATTTCAAAGATTATATTTATAGTATTGAAAGAAAAATCACAGAATTGTTCCTATAACCAATTTAGCTAACTAAGAGTACGTGAAACAAAAGTTAAAGATAGGGAAATATAAATAACATTTGTGAAAAAAGGCTAAAAGAGCAATGCATGATGGTTATTAAACTTGCTTGTGATTTGTTGTAAAGATTAGGTAAGCGGTTTATGGTGTCCGTGAAGGAGTGTACTTTAAGTGCAGAGGACTTCTGTTTAGCTGAGTAAGGCTGAACGTCAACATTGTCCGACACCTTAAAGTGAAAGTCTTACGTACATAATTAAACATATCTGTCCAGTTTGATACTAGGTCAAAGACAGACTGAATAAGACGACCTCCACATAAACGAATATCCACATAAGACATCCTCTTTTACTGACACTCCTAGACTTAACATAATTTCGAGTTACGCAATTGCAGACTTACGCAATTTAAAAAATAAAAAATGAAATAAAATTTTTGAAACGGAACGCGCGCCAAATTTTTCTTGGGTGAACGAAGCGCAATGAGACGAATGTGGCGGAAGAATACTGCTGGGCGATAACACAGGCGGCTGGGCTGTTATGTTGCGGCCGATCAGGTTCCAGTATGCTAAGTTTGGATTTAAACTGGGATCCCTTGTGTATACATTATGACCATATGTATACTGAATTTCGACTTGCGCCGGAGCTACCGGCATCTAACTATTCGGTAAGTCGGGGAGTGTCTGTGCTTTGTAAAGTATGCCCGAAGGTGATAGTGTCTTGAAACGTTAATAGCGTGAGGACGGCCATCTGTATAAGGGTAACTAAAGACAACAACACGTTTGTATGATCACACACAGTTCTTAACCAACACATACACTATTACTATTTTTTTTAGATATTATATATTACAGTCTCTGTAAGCTAGTCCAACATGTTTCGGTCCCCTCCTCGGATCATAATCAGGGACTCTTGTGAGAGTATGAATTAAACAAACAAAAATAACACTATAAGTACACGCTAAAAGCATAAATTGTATAAAAGATGGTTAAATTGTAGGCGATCTTTTGTGGTGGGTCCCTGGGCTGCTGTGTACAGGAGATTGGTTGTTTATATGCGGATGGATAAGAGTGCAAAAAAACAACCAATCTCCTGTACACAGTAGCCCAGGGATCCACCACGAAATGTCGCCTACAATTTAACCATCTTTTATACATTTTTTAGCAGATACTTACAGTGTTAATTTTGTTTGTGTAATTCATACACTTACAAGAGTCCCTGATGATGATCCGAGGAAGGGACCGAAACATGTTGGCCTAGCTTACAGAGACTGTAATATGTAATATACAAAAAATTGTATTGCATTTGTTGGTTGAGTATTGTGGTTGATCAGTTATAGTGTACGGTATGTATAATATAAATTTTGAATGATGTTTGCTTTATACAAAATTTAATGGCTACACTGACAGGAATCGTTCGATTAGTTCAGGCCAGTGGCTGTTCAGTTGTGATTGGTTAAGTGCGTTTCATTTTACTGAAGCCACAAAAATAAATCCCACAGCTAACGAGAACGACGAACCTCTTTGTTTCCCACTGTGTGCCTGCTGTTAATAGCCCCTTCCAACCCACTGTGACGTATATCTATTAGCCCAAAGCGCTTGTAGCTAGCAGATGCTATCACTACCAGCATTCCTGTGGAGAGGGCTACTAGACGACTGGAGCTGAACATACGGAAGTATCATGAACAGGGAAGTGTAAGAGTTCTAACAGTGTATGTTTTTATTAGTTGATCAGTCACACTCAACAAACTGCATTATAATCGTTTCTACTTGGCAGCTAGTTTCGGCTTGGTTAAGAGCCATCATCAGGCCATAAACAAAACTACAAAAATGGAGACCCTATAGGCCTATGTTTCAAAAATATATTTGCGTTAGAGTTATAGAATTTCTTTTTTAAGTTTCCATTTTTGTAGTTCTTGTTTATGGCCTGATAATGGCTCTGTACTGAGCCGAAACTAGTTGCCAAGTAAAAACGTGTATAATAGAGCTTTTTGAGTGTGACTTATGAACTAATGCAATATGCACTTGATAAACAAAGGAACGGAGATGTTTTGCATTAAATTCCAACAGAGATGTGCAGGGTGTAGGTCGATGGGGCATCTGTCTGTGCCTTCCATGTACATAGTCCTAGCTACTGAATCGTTTCGGTGTGTAATGTTTATACTGCGTAATTTAACTTTACGTTTAGATAAGTATGTGTAACTGTGTTGCGTTATTAGCAAATATTTGCGTGTCAAAGCAGAGGAGTAAACATCGAACTCATTGATCATTTAATCATCGCAGAGGATCGAACGTTGAGTATCTGATCACATGTGATGAAGTCACGTAACTGTGGCGAGTGTGCCAGTAAGAACTAGGCACATTGTGATTGCGGTCGATCACGTGAGCACGTGAGCTATTGTAAGCTTCCTATCGGAATCTGATTGCCTTCGCCAGTAATTTTATCATGTATTTGCGACCTCATGCTCGTCTCCATTTATGACGTAACGTGTGGGGGAGGGGTGTAATACGCGTAACTGAAAATCGTTAGCTGCACGATGTATCACCGTCATCGTACCTCGCACCATCTTAAATCGCCGGAGTACCGGATTTCTAGTTTTTTGTCCCTCGTGAACCTTGATTATTCTCACGTGCTTTAGAGTAAACCATTTTTAGGCGCGTCCCAAAATTGCGAAAAGGGGCTGTTAGCTGCGTCATGTCTATCTGTCCGCATGGAACATCTCGGCTCCCACTGGACGGATTTTCATGAAATTTTATATTTGAGTATTTTTCGAAAATCTGTTCAGAAAATTCAAGTTTGATTAAAATCTGACTAGAGTAACGAGTGCTTTACATGAAGACTTATGTACATTTATGATCATATCTCGGCGATTTCTTCTTATAATGAGAAATGTTTCAGACAAAAGTTGTAGAGAAAATCAAAATCCACACTTTGTGTTCAACAACCTTTTTTTCTTTTTCAAAAATCGTGCCGTTTATGAGATAATGTGGAAAAGTATGGTAGAGCCAGACAGGCCACAGATGACAGTATAATACGACGCATGCGCTTTGCATGCTGGATAACTAAGGCTACAGACACACACTCAGAATATGTAATACATATTGCTTTTCCACGGCTGAAGTGGTTACGCGAACGCGTTTTAATGGTACGTTTATATGTACATTGGCTGTCTTTTCGTGCTTAGACTGAGGCAACGTAAGTCACACGTAGCCCCTCTACTTCTGTGTCGATCTGTTACGCTTCCGCCTCTGCAGCGTACTTCACGATATTCGCTAAACTTGTCCAGCTAGGTGTTTTCCTAAGCTCAGTTGACGCTGTGTCTCAGTCGAAATGTTATTTAAAGCCGTACCTGGAAGCTGAGTTCCGGTTTACGATAAATGTCTTGTTTGTTTGTACATTGCCACGGCAACCGACGGTTCGCAGACAGTTCGAAAGACAAGCCATGGCGAGCGATTTTTCCTTCTGCTCTTAGTGTCATATGTTAAAGCCATGTAGGTAACAGGACCATTGTTTCTAAAGCGCAGTGTCTCCATCGTAGCACAGAAATTTTTAATGGTCAAAGAAGGACGTTTTGTACTCGGTTCTGTGTATCAACTGCTGGGGCAGTTCAGCATTGGATAAGGAATCGTAAGATATCTATAAATATGAAACATGAAGGATCCTCATGAAGTGGGATGGGGATGGATGGACTGGATTCATCTGGCTGTGGATGGGGACATATGGCGGACGCTTGTGGGTGCGGTAATGAGCCTCCGGGTTCCATAAATGCGGGGGATTTTTTTGATTAGTTGAGGACTTGTTAGCTTCTCAAGAACGACTCTGCTGCATGTAGTTAGTTTAGTTAGTTAGTTAGTTAGTTAGTTAGTTAGTTAGTTAGTTAGTTACCTAGCTAGCTAGTTAGAAGCATGTGGTGTGAAACTGTTCTAGTCTGTTAGATATGGTAACTAAAACCAACAGATGCGCACAAGTTTGTGAAAATATGTTGCAAATGTAGTAATACCTCTTGCATGTTTCGTCCACTCATGTTGTCATCCTCAGGGAGGTGCGTTACGAAGAATAAATAAATCGAGATGTTACAAAAGTGTATGAACCGATGCACATGTAAAATGTAATTTTAATATGCAATATTTTACATGTGCATTGGCTCAGAAACTTTTGTAACATCTCAATGTATTTATTCTTCGTAACGCACCTCCCTGAGGATGGCCACATGGGTAACCGAAACATGCAGGAGGCGTTACTACCTTTATAATATACTTTCATAAACTTATGTGCATTTGTTGGTTTTAGTTACCATATCTAACTGTTCGGTGCACGGTTATGGATCATTTAAAATTGTTCTAATCTGTTTTGAGGTATCGCAGCTGTTGCCATTTACCTGGGGAAACCGACGGAAATCATTGAAAAGTTTGTTTAGGATGGTCCAACATCTGAAATGCATCACACTATTGCAGGCTATTGTGTTACTGGACGGTGACGCATGGCAACACGCGGTGGCTGATTTCTAATATGCTTTGTTTTGTTCTCTTTGTTACAGGTAAGTTTACAGCTTTTGTGGAAGCAGTGAGCGACGTAGTCTCTAGTCCGTAATGGAGGCTGTTTTACACGAATCGTGAGTTCAGTTCATGTTTTATCCTGTGTATTCGATAGGGGCGTTGGCCCTGTGAGACCGACAGTTCTGTGTTTTGCTACGCACGTTCTCGGCCCTAGGTCTCAAACGGTGTTCCGCGAAACCTCATTCTCTGAATGATTTCAGCAAACCCGCTGGGTTTTGCTGTTGTGACACGTATGAGAAGGAATGTCTCATTAAATGTTTAAACCAAGAAGTCATGCTGATCCTGAGATAAAACTAGTTAGTTCATAAATATGGAGAATGTTAACGTAAACGCACCGAACACAGACTTCATGCGTTCAGTAGCCTTTTTAAAAACGTTGTATTGTCAGTTTCGAAGATCATAGAACGTCGGTGACATGACTGAATGAGTATGAAGTAATGCGGAATGGTACTGACAGGGGAAAGAAGGAAGTACTTCGAGAATAACCGCTCACTGCCACTTTGTCGACCACAAGTTCCACAGTGCTTTCCCTGGGATTGAACCCGCACGTCAGCGGTGAGACGCCGGCGACTTACCCCAACGCCATAGCACGGCCCCCAGTAGTCTTGTTCTGGTCACGCCACAAGAAGTGGAGGAGTGTGTGCAGGCCGAACGGGACGGTAACTATGCGCATGTGCAGTACACTGTTGCTGAATGCTACTCCTGTCTCATAGACATTATTTATGTCTGATTTCTTTCCCCATGTTGAAGTCAAAGTTGACTGTTGTTTTCGTGATCGAGCACAGCGTAGTAAAGTTCTATTCGCTCCGCCTATCCAGCCCTGACGACATCTCATGGCGTGCACGTAATATTAGCTGTAAGAGGATGGACCACAGCTAGCTTTTCTCTAGTACTAAATCTTAAATGTGCTGCTACATGTCTTACAGTTACAGGAGCAAGAGAAAACGGGTTGCTTCATGCAGTATCAGAATTTCTCAGCTATATTTCGATTTTAAATGAAAGCACAATAGATACGGCAGTTAGGGTTGGTGGGTTGTAGCAACGTGTAGTTATGTGTAGGGAATTTACCCTGATGTTGAAGGCAGCATACACCTCCGAAATGTCATTACGCATTCCTGCTTTAAACTTTTAGTTAGTACACCCTGTGTTATTGAAAAGGAGGGTTATCATGTGATGAACGGTTACTTCTATTTTTCCGGTCATAAGCAATACCAAGAACCATTCCGCACCAATGTAACGAAAGGTTTCGTTTAGTCAGGCGCACAGAAAATTACGAGATTGTGCTAACGAGTATAACACAAGGATATGCATGACTTCAAATGTAGTTTGAATTAAAATGTAATGTTATAGGTCTAAGAAGCATACGCATAATTTCATGATTAGGCACATAATACGGTGTGCGTGTGGTAGGTTTGTAGCCACATACGCCCTAAAGATGGTTGAAGTAAAGTAGAACATGTCACGTAACAGTTTGGTAACCAGAATTTGTTCAGCCAGTTACCAACTACAGAATTCACGCGCAACGGTAACTTCTGTGTATAAATATCTGTTACGTCAACTGTGTGCACCACTGTCTTGTTACGTGTTCTGCGTACAGTATCATGTCCGTTTGCTGCCGAACTTGCTAGGCACTGTGCAACGATGACACTACTCGGCCCAGAGCCGGCTCGTAGAATACCTAGGTGTTCTGCAAGAGTGGCAATAAAGAACTGGACAGAGATTCAACACTACACACTACCTGGAAAAATTTACCAGGTCACAGATATGGTTAAACTCTTTTTTCAGTAGACCATGCAAGAAAAAAGCTGATGGCCTGCTTAAATTAAGCACGCTTCAGCTGAGAAAGGTAAATGCATTCCTCACGGGCGACGCTCCGGTGAAGAAGCACCTCAATATTATGGGCCTCTTTGATGGTGATCCGAACTGTGCATTTTGCAGTTTGGAGACTGAAACAGTGCACCATAGTATTTGCTGTTGCGAGGCCTTGGTTCGCCAGCGTTGTAATTTCTTTGGGAAGTTCTTTTTTGAATCCATAGACATAAGCACAGCCTCATTAAAGGACCTGTGTCGTTTTGTAAAAGACAGGATTAGTTAGTCTGTGCTGAGAGAATTAACATAGGGCTGCACACCAAGCCTAAGGCTGCGGTGCATCCGGAGCTTCTGCAGACAGGCCCTTTGGGAAGAAGACCAATCATGTCCGTTTGTCATGCTTTATATTTCGGTCCATTCAGCTGTACCCGCCACTGTTGTATTGCATGTACTGCCTGCACGTCGACGTCTATTTATTTCGTGGGCGCCCACCCGTGCTGTTAGTTGGTCCAAATATCCATATTTATAAACGAAACGAGACTGACATTCCAGGGCTGGGAGAGAATCAGACCGGCACGTTTTGACGCAGCAATGGGGTTTATTATTTCGCTTCCGACTTCCCAGAGAGTCATGTACGGTGACGGGAGCCATGCGAATCGGCTGAACCACTCCAGGGGGTTTCTTTGTCAATCTGAGGAATCCGCAATGAGTGTCAGCCAGCGGCCAATAGTGTTTCCTTCAGTGAAGTTAATTAAAATCCTGTATCAGCCACTGCAGTGAAGCAGACGGCAGGGATGTTACCGACTCCGCCTGTATAGTATCGTACATCTGTGATCTGTGTGTAGCTCAGATGTTACTCAGACTAGGAGCCGTGATCCCCAAGGTGTCATTATGCATACTAAATTGTCTAATTCTTTCTTTCTTTCTTTCTTTCTTTCTTTCTTTCTTTCTTTCTTTCTTTCTTTCTTCCTTCCTGCTTGTTCACAGTAGGTGCCGAGGGATTTTGTGATTTCATTTGATCACACTCAAGCACAAACCACAGTCGGTAGGACTCCTCTGGACTAGGGATCGGCCCGTCGCAGAGACCTCTACCTGACAACACAAACAGTGTAGAAGACAAACATCCATGCCCCCGGTGGGATTCGAACCCACGATCCCAGCAAGCGCTCGGCCGCAGACCTACGGCTTAGACCGCACGGCTAATGGGATCGGCTTGTCTAATTCTAATACGTATAAATTGGTGAGAAAAGGCCACCTTCCACTATATACGTACGATTTTGTACATGTGATTAAGGTTCATTAGTAAAAAGAAAATCGCCCTTCTTCATACTATTAACATTAACCCTTTGAAGCGTAGTGGTTACTATATGTGGCACCATGTTTAACAGTAAAGAATTCTACGTTCTGTCCAAACAGTGCATTTATGTGTTGTATGTGGATCTCAGAGTAAACAGGGATTATTTTCTGATACAACATTAGCTGAGTGGCTTTTATAACCGAGATGGTGTGTGTTTACTGCGCGCTTCAAACTGAATATTTAAATATAATTCAAGGTACTCTTAGTGTTTAAAGGGTTGAGGGACTGTCTGTTTACAGGACTGTGGGAACCACAGGTCTTTGCAGTTGTATACGATTTTGACAACGGATGATCACACTTGGAATCTTGCAGGCCCACAGGTTTAGAATAGCATTTCCTGTCCGTCCCTGCGAAGCCTTTGCCTTACTCTATCACCGAGGACGGAGTCCGTTCGTGTCACCGAAACTTTTTTAAAAGTTTTTATTCTAAACAACAGGCGATTGACATAGTCCAAATATTGAATGATTCCACTGGTACTTAGCTTAGCGCCTTCGTCCTTTTGAGTGGTATGAACGTTGCACGACGCACTGTACAGAATTACATGTGAATTGCAGCTCGTGTTTCAGTTTTGTGAGTTTACGGCAGTCATGCTTTTTGTTCTGGGTAACCCGCTAAAATAGCTTCACAAATGTCTGGATTCCGAGTAAAACGAAGCGGAAAAACGCGCAAGTTATTCTGACGCCCTGATAGTACTGCAACACTCGGCTTCTTGCTTGTCTTAGGTAAGACTTATTGCGTAAACGGCCGCTGCAAGAAACGGCCGTCCAGGGCTGGTAAGTCCTGTCAGGTCCGTGTTGCGTTGAGAGATGTTAACATTAACAAACGGCAGATGTGTGGGAATCACGAGAAAATCTGTGAAAAGTCATCATCTGTGGACCAAGTATATGTTCAGCACCCTTCACCTGGGTATGTAACACGCTTCTGTTGGTCACCAGATTATGAAACAGCGTTTGTTTGGACCAAGTGGGCATGGAACACCTTTCACTTGGACCAGCTGGATATACTGTGTCGCTATTGTGCGCGTCAACAACCGCTAGTAACTTTCTGTCGGTTCGCTGTTTTTATAGTACCCAACACACACACCGGAGCCGCCCACGCTGTTTGTCGGAGGGTGGTTTAAAGGTATCTCTTCGTCATGTTAGCTGATGCTTGGATTCCATGGGAGTATCGCGTGTTTTTTATGTTACGCCCCTAAGTAAAGTCCGTCTAAAATTGTCTGATGCGCCAGTTCCAAACAGCGCGGCACTTACAAGTACGGTCGAACCCGGTTATAGCGATATCGGTTTATGCGACATCTCGCCTATAACGTCAGATACTGCGTGGTACCAATTAATTCCTCAGTGTTAACCATAACGTTATACTCCTCGGTTATAACAACCCTCATTTATAACGACGTAATATATTCAGTCCCTTTTATGACGTTATAACCAGGTTAGACTGTCCGTGTAATGGATCGAGCAACAGGTTTTATTCTAGACAGAGAAGATGCAGGTCTATACTGAGGAAAAACTGGAAAGTTTGTTGCTAGGTTGGATGCGTCTCGAAGAAAGTCGTTGGTTCACCCTGCACAGCAAACGAGTGTGTGTGTGTGCGTGCATCATCAGCACAAAATGCAACACAGCTGCTGTATTTGCATGCATGTTACACAACTGTGGTTCGCAGCCTGTACGATATAGATGTTGGTGCAAGACCGAATCTTGTGGCCTGGTACCTAATGGGGTACGTGATGGAGAAATACCTGTAGCCCCCACACTCTTTCTGTGTAGCGACGAAGATTGGTTTTAGCTTCTTGGATAGGTGAACTGTCAGGATAACAGGTGTTCTTTGTTAATCCGCGAAGTTAATGTTGGTATGTGTTGTGCTCTGAGTACAACTAGAATTGGTGAGCTTGTTTAGTTCTGAGACTATAAACGCACACGTGTATGTTACATTCTTAGAAAACTTTTGAACACCTATCCGATCACGAGAGTCTGTGTGCTTTTTTTCCTCCCCCGTCAGGTAGTGCAAATAATGCTGTGCGTTGTTAGGAGTGTATTCTTGGCGAGATTATAGTAAGCAGGGTATTGTGGCTTCCTCTTTCGTCAGATATGAAAGCAGGTGGTTTTTATTTGCGGGGCGTGTCCAAGGATGAAGTGTGTAGTAACAAACTTCGTCCTGAAGACGATATGAAGAAAACACTCAGGATGTAAATGTCTGCAGTTTCATCAGCAAATCTTTGACGTGCAATGAATGACGTGTTAGGTGTGAAGCTTACGTCCGAGTCGCAGGAAACTATTTAAAGCACCTTATTTAAATATGCAGCACACTGCACTAATACCATGACCTTCTTTGTACGTGGTGCATCAAAACCTTAATATTAACTACAATACTTTGAACTAAAACGCGTGGACCCTGACACGCGGCAAACTGGAACAGCGGCGAGCGCTGTGCTGCCTGCCGCCACGCGAAACGGTCCGAGAAATGAGAAACGATATTTGTCAGGTTAAAAAAAAAAAGGTACAGCAGTCCCATTACATGCCTGGACAGGTCCTTAGGGTTCCAGGAGGTCGAGGCTCCCAGATTTTTAGACAATCGGCACATGAAGGTGGTAGGTTGTCAGCCATACGCACCGGCCGCGTTTACCCCCCAGGAAATATTCCTGGTACTCATTTATATTAGAGGCTGAGTCGACCCCAGGGCCATAGTGCGACCGACAGGATTATGCCAATGAAAAAAATCCACTGACACCATCGGGAATCGAACCCGCGACTTGCCGGTTTGTAGCGCAGTTTCTCAACCAACTGCGCCACCTTGTCAGACCAAGTAAAAATCGTATACGTGGCTTGTGGTGCTGAGAGATATTAACGTCAATAATGAGAACAGTAAGCGAAATTATGACTATCTGACGAAAGTAGTTTGGACCAAGTGGATGTGGAGCACCCTTCAGTTGGGCCAGTGGGATACGGTGCACTTACAGTGGAACAACTGGACACGAGAACGCGCTTGTTTGGACCACTGGTTATGGAGGAGCTTTCGTTTGGACCAAGATGATGTGGAATGCCGTTCTGTTAGAATAAATGCATATGAAACAGCGTTCGGTTGGACCACACCATTCAGTTGGCCCAGCCGGTTTCAGAACTGTTCATTCCGGCCAGCTGAATGTGGCGCAGTGTTCAGTTCGACCAGTCGGGTACGGAACAGCATTTTGTTACACCAGCTGGATATTGAACAACGATCGATCGGGCCGGCTGGTTACATATGGCACCAGGGTTTATTTCTCTGTGTAATCTGAGTGCAACTACGTTTTAGGCTGTTTCGTTTCCGCATTTTTGCAGTTGTATCTGAAGTTGCGAGGTAATGTGCTGTAGTTTGGATCATTGTTTTCGAAGGCACTTACATGCGCACTCCTTTTACTCTGTAGGTGAGTTTATGTGTGCAGACGACCCATAGTACTTAAATATAAGACTGTATAAAATGTTTATAATTTTTTGTAGTGTAAAATTCTGTATTTATTTTTGTATGTTTGTGACTTATTCTACATCCTGTTGTCTTGTGATAAACTTATGGATCCATGGAATGTATGTATGTATGTATGTATGTATGTATGTATGTATGTATGTATGTATGTATGTATGTATGTATGAAGTAGCAGTCTGCAAGCAGGCGTAGATCTTTACGTGCTACAGTGAGTTACTGCTTGTAGCGTATACATCCCTGTGACATTAATGATGATTTGTGGTTAACGTGCATGATCCTGTTTTAATATGAGAAAACAAACACACGAAATGAATCGGACTCTGCAGCTGTATCTGTGCTGTAAACGTCATGAGGGTTGCGTCACCTAAAATGGGAGGTCGTTTTTCTGTTGGCCAAAGCAAGAGAAAAATAAGTTTTACCCGTCTGAGGCTTGAAAGGCTTCTAAGTAACATTTTAAAAATCATTCCTACCTCACAGCATATCTGCATTAACCCTTTAAAGACGGAACATATCTGTTTTATATAAGGACTCAGTGCGTACCGCGCAGTAAACACTCTACACTTCGGTTATAAAAATCAGTCTCTTAATGTTTTATAAGGCAAAAGTTGCTGTTTGTTCTGAGACCCGTACAAAACACATAAACGCAATGTGGGCACCACGTAGAATTTTTGAATGTTAAACCGGATAGTATGTAAAGTTACCGCTAGGCTTTGAAAGGTTAAAAAGACTTTTCTTTTCATGTAATTTTTCCCCCCGCAGTCCGTCTTACGACAGGTCCATAGCCTCTTCCAAAGCGAGTTCTGTACAGGGTGTGATCGAGTGCTTCTGCTTTCAATTTCCAGTATCCTCTCATTTCCTTAATGTCATACAGTAGATCGTTACGTTTTCTTTCTCGTGTTCCCGTCACTTCTATCCTTCCTTTTTTCTTTCCTTCAATAACGTACCTTAGAAGGCAGTTGCTACGCGAGACGTGACCGGTTCACTTCGCCTTCCTTCGTTTATTGTATGCAGGATATTCATTTCCTCCTTGACTTTTCACAGATCGGTCCAACAGATCTCCGTCCTTCTCCAGCACCACATTTCAAAACTTTACAGGTATTTGTGATCTACTCTCCGAAGTCACCATACAAAACTAGTTTCTACCTTAAATTTAGGTCCAGTTTGGTGGTGAAAAGTCTTCTTCTTGTTGAATGCGGCTTTTGCCATGGCAGTCCTCTTAATGCCATATAGCACGGGTCTCCAACCTGCGGCCCGCCAGGTTGTAGTATGCGGCCCCCGCTCACATTTGTAAATTGCTGATATACTGTAAAAATTTCACAGTAATTAGTCAGTTAAGAATACGACTTATTGTTATTTTTCCACTTGAGGTCCGCGAACCAGCCAACAATAATGGTTTTGGCCCCTTGCCAATAAAAGTTCGGGGTCTCATGCCATATAGGAAGGTAATGGCTGATTATTGTGACTGTCATACGAAATACATAAATACGCTGTGTGAGCAAAGTTCAGTGTTTGTGTCAAGGCAGGTTGTATAAATACGCATTAGTAACCACCCGTACTTTTACCAGAGAGTACACCCCTTGGTGTCTGCTGTGAGAGAAATGGCCGGTGGACATGGTCTCTATCGCAATGAAAACTTGTTCGGATCTCGGCACCAGAATTAAGCAACCACTCACTGATGATCACTTACGAGTGCGTGTTGACATATTGACCGTACCAAGAATCCTGTTACGTATATAGGTGAACCTTTTGAGGGTCATGGTCGATATATCGACCACATAGTCGTTTGACGAGTGGTGGGCGATTTTGCGCACATGTGATGTTTAGATTGTTGATAGCACGATCAGGTAACCACTGCTCAGGAGCCAAAGTACTATTGAAAATAAACAGCGGCCAACAGGAAAACTGCCCTAACTGTTTGAACTAGATGTGGACGTGTGAGGAGGGAGTTGCCGTAGGCAATTGTTCGGCGTGCTGCGATCGGTGATCTCCCATTGCTACCGACTGGACGTAATGTGGAGTTCCTTGCAGTATTCAGGTCTCACTATCTTGTCGTGTTAGTTCTGTAACGTAATTTTGTCTGACAAAAAAGGGAATGTGAGATTTAAGTCACACATCTTCCTGTGTGAACTTCTTACTAAATTTGTCTCAGATTATTTTAATTAAAATTTTACTTCATGAATATAGGGTCTTTCAGGTGGCGTCTGTTGTTGTCAACACATTCCCGCAATCGTTTCTGAAAGTTCTGCATTACTCGTTGCAGCATGATGGAAAAAATTGCTGCTACTTCGTCCTTGATGTTCTCTTTCAACTTGTCCGATGTCCTTGGTCGCTTTTCATACGCCTTGCTCTTGAGATATCCCCACAGGAAGAAGTTGCAGGCGTTCAGATCGGGCTATCTTTCAGGCCATTCAGTATCCCCTTTTCGTGAGCTCATGCGAGCTGGGAACATCTCTTTGAGGACCCGCATTGAATTCCTGGCAGTGTGGGCCGTTGCCCCGTGTTGCTGAAACCAGATAGTGTGGATTTCGACACGAAGTCTCTGCAAATCCGGTTCCAGAAATGTGCGAATCATTTCGATGCAGTGGACTGAATTTACTATTACTGACCTGCCTGCCTGCCTGGTGAAGTAGTAGGGACCAATCAGCCCAAAAGATGCTACACCACACCAAACAATAACCTTCCCAGAATGTAAACGTTCCTGTTGAAAATTGCGAGCGTTCTCAGTTGCCCAGTAGCGACGGTTCTGGGAACTGACATAGTTACAAAATGAAAATTTACTTCATCCGTCATGAGAACGTGGCTGATGTCGTCGTTACCTAGAGTTTTCCAAAGATCCTCACAAACTTTTTTCGATTTACAGTGTCTTGAGCATTTAATGCTTGAACCATAACCATTTTGTAAGGATGAAAATTTAAGTCTTGATGCAATATTTGGCGCACCGTACGATTACATCTTGTATATCTTGGAACTGCAGGATTGTAAACATCCCAAATATTTCAGTTTGTTACTGTGAAAGTAACGAATCTGGAGAGCATAGTGACAAGGCTACCGGCCGGACGATCCTTAGTTCGAATCCTGACAGGGTCAAGAGATGATTCTGTTCTCCAAAATGCCCATAGCGACTTTGGGGCCAACCCAACCTCACGTTCCATGGACACTGGTTCTTTGCCCGGGGTAAAACGGCCGGGGCGTGAAGTTGACCGTTCGCCTTCATCTAGCGCCAAAGTTACGAATGAGTGGAGCTATACTTCTGCTCTTTCTGTATGCCTTTGCGGCATAGACAGGGACAGCTTTACCTTGTGCTGGTAAAATGTTATTAATGAATCCTCCAAAGGGTTTACTGCTCCATACATTAATGCAGTTTATGTTGCTAAACTTAGTTGTTTATACCCGTAGACGTATTCATAAAACTGTAGTCATTATTCTGTATCTGTATATATTTTGCTAAACTCACCGTAGTCTTGTAGTGTCTTCATCATGTATTACGCTAGCGGGTTTTGCTTATAGCGTTAAAAGTCTGCTGTAGTTAGCGTAGTGTGGTATGTGGTTGTTGTGTTGGCTGTACTGATGCATGTGTTCTGCGTCTTTTCGCCTTGTACAGAAGAAATTTGTTGGACATGAAATCTTGTAAATTACTGTGTAACTAGGGCGACTCAGCCTCGAACAGAAATGAGTACCAGGAATATTTCTTGGGCGGTAAACGCGGCCGGTGCGTAGGGCTGACAACTTTACCACTTTCATGTGCCGACTGTCTAAGAATCTGGGATCCTTACCCTCCTAGAACCCGAGGGCCTATCCAGGCCTGTAATGGGATTGCTTTACTGTGTAACTAAGTGAGACCGGTGATATTCTCATGTAGTGAGAAGTTACAGATTGCTAGATACGCAAATCGGACATGAATTTTCGAAGATCGGAAATGTACACGTAGTATAACAGTTCTCGAACGTTAGCTCACTTCTGTTTAATTAGCTCGAAAACCGTGAGGCTATGTACTAGGGCATGGGGCATAAAATATGCGTAATTTTTTTCTACAACTTGTATTCGAAACACTTTTTGCTCCAGTAAATGTGTAGCGATATACGCTCGAGATGCTCGCAGAAGCGCACGTAGGCTTATGTCGTACGTGTCAGGTGGTCGTGGGACGCTGTTCGATCTAAATGGAAAATGAAATATCTGTAATATTTTTCGTGGAACTTCACGGTATAATACTTCATCACAGTGGGTGTCAGTTATCTGCTGTCGATTTGTTTCGTGTTTACAGACAAAGGGAGCGATTTTAATTAGCGTTTCGCAGGAATGCGAAGGCGACTAAACGCCGCTGTATTCCGAGTATAAGAAAGCTGAGCCTAGTATTTGTACTTTTTACAAAATAAGGCAGATGCGTGGAATTACAACGTATTTATGAAGTGGGAGTTCCCTCTAAGATAAGTAAGGAGTTTTGTCTGTTCCTTTCTTGCAGCATTTATTTTCCTCTTCAATGATTTGTCCAACATTTACAACACTGGCGTAGATTCTTGCCTTCTGGGATGTCACGCCATGTCGGCTGATTGATAGTTTCGAATGTTCGCTAGTGCCTTCCTCTTCAGGTTCAAGCAGCCAAAGAGGAGCACTTCGTGGACTGCTAGCGACACGGTGCTTCGAAACGTCGGTAACTGTCAGTCGACACAATGTAACGTTCAAAAAGACTTGAATCTTCAGCAGCGTGCCTGTGATAACGTCAACTGTTGATGGAAACATTCTTTTGGTCGGTACGGAAGTGGCCAGTATGCGACAGGACCACATAGAGGGAAGATGTTTTCCAAATTATTTAACCTTTTAAAGCCTAGCGGTAACTTTACGTACCACCAGTTTTAATATTCAAAAATTCTACGTGGTGCCCACACAGTGTATTTATGTGTTTTGTACGGATCTCAGAACAAGCAGCAACTTTTGCCTTATAAAAAAAAAAGAGATTGGTTTTTATAACCGAAGTGGATAGTGTTTACAGCGCGGTACGCACTGAGGCCTTATATAAAACAGACACGCTTCGTCGTTAAAGGGTTAATAAGACTTGGCCCACTCTACAAAACACTGAAGTGAGATAGACCACACATAATACGGTACTCCGGCTGCAGCTACTGTATTGTCTGCCGGCCCTTCCGGTGGGAGGCACTAAAGTGACCGAACACTGACAGACCGCCGCACCTCTGTAAGGACCAACCAGCTGGTCCATTAACTTTCCTTGGAACACAGTAATTAAGAAGGTAATAATTCTCGGGTAGTCGAGCATTTGGCCACGTTTTATGGGGCCCGAAGGTTCATTATCGTGTTCACAAGAGCCTGCCACTTGTATTCTAAACCTTACCAATCCAGCCCATGCTCTCCCCCTCTGATATCTTCAGGATCAGTTTTAATAAAATCCCATCCGCGCCTAGGTCTTCGTAGTGGTCTTTCCCCTCAGAGTTCCGCACCAAGACCCGGTATGCACCTCTGCTTTCCCCCATACGTTCCAGATTCCCTACCCGTATATAAAAAGGTAAAGCAATCCCGTTACAGGCCTGGACAGGCCCTTTGGGTTCCAGGAGGTTGAGGCTTCCAGATTTCTAGACAATAGGCACTTGAAGGTGGTAAGGTTGTCAGCCCTACGCACCGGCCGCCTTTACCCCCCAGGAAATATTCCTGGTACTCATTTCTGTTAGAGGCTGAGTCGACCCCAGGGCCGTAGTGCGACCGAAAGGATTATGTCAATGAAAAATTCCAATGACACCATCGGGAATCGAACCCGCGCCCTTCCGGTTTGTAGCGCAGTGCCTCAACCAACTGCGCCACCGCGTTCCTCCCGCTCCTCCCCGCCCTACCCATATATGCTTGATAATATTCGATGCCGGGTGCAAATCGGGAAGTGTTTCATCAGCACTTATAAGAAGCCGGGGGAGCAGTGTTGTCGTCACGTCAGCGCCGTTTGCTGTCGCGGCGAGCCACAAGCGTTGGTTTAGATGGAATAGCAGTTGGGGAGCTGACGTTTCGGTAGTCCCGCAGACATGGCGTAAAGAGATTTCTAGTTAGTCTCCCGGTTGGAAGTGTTCCTTTTTAAGTCGCGTTCGAAAAATTGCGAAAAGCGATTATTAGGTTCGTCATGTCTGTCTGTCCGTCCGCGTGGAACAACTCGGCTGTCATGGGACAGATTTTCATGAAATTTGATATTTGAGTGTTCGAAAATCTTATAATCTGACAAGAATAACTGGTACTTTACATGAAGATCTGTGTACGTTTATGGTAGTATCTCCCAGAATTCTTCTTAGAATGAGAAATGTTTCAGACGGAATTGTAGAGAAAAACGCACATTTTATGCTCAATTTTTTAAGAAAATTCTGCCGTCTATTATATAATGTGAAAAAATGTGATAGTGCCGGAGTGCCGGACAGGCCACAGATGACAATATAATACGGTGCATGCGCTTTGCATGCTGGATAACTAAGGCAACAGACACACACTTAGAATATGTAACACATTATGCTTTTCCACGATAAGAATGGTTACGCGAACGCCCCTGTATGGTACGTTATACGTACAGTGCCTCTGTTGTTTGTGGTTTAATTTGCGACGCTGTCACTATGCTATCTGGCAGTGCATATCGTCAGTGACAGGATGGTTAGGCAGTAGTGAATTAGAAACGACTTGGACGGAAACGTTCGTTGGCCTGAGTGAGGTGGTATACGGGCATCACCTCTTGGGACAGAGGCACACGGCTGAAAACTCGGTGTGACCAGTTTCCAGACTAAGATTCGAACTGGGACTTCCGGAATGTAGATCTTCTACGTTGCCGCTTCACCACCCTGCGCGGAAGTCCCGTGGATTGACCCTCTCCTTCCAGGTTTCACGCTTAGCGTCTGTTGTGGTTGTAAATTTGGCTCTGGATGCCGTCCATGTTGCTATTTTCGTCTCTTTATAGTGATGATGGCTGCAGTGACTGAGCTGAGCTGACCCACATGGCACCCACACGATGTCCAGCTGTCAGCGTTTACCGAAAGCCTTCTTCAGTCGTTACCGCTTAAATTCCCGGCCATGTTATGATTTAACGCGACTTTTCTTCCAAACAAATGCTGGGATAATCTTTATAACAGGCCACTGCAGCCCCCCCCCCCCCCCCCACAACATTCACAACGTTATGCGTTGTGGAATTGCCGTAACAGTTTTGTGAGTTTGTTATGGCCGATGTGGGGCGCTTAATGTCATAATATTATTTTTTAGACAATTTTTAGACGAATTGCCGCGTTGGTCCAGAATACGAAATGTTTGTGTGCGTAGCTTACATTGCACAGAACTTGACTACATGCTGTATACACTTGGCAAGTATTTACTAAATTCTAATATTTAAGATCTCCGTTGGCGTATGTTTCAATCTCACAAAAAATCAGTCACAACCGGCTTTATTTCTCTCTTTATTTGGAGAATCCGAGCAACCGGTTTCGGCCTAGTACGCCATCATCAGGCCCTTCTAAAAAACATGAAATTTTAAAAACTGTACTCTTCCTCTTTTACAGTGGGGTTATAATTATACAGTGCCGACGTAGAGCAGCCTCACGGTATACACGCACAGCTATAAAGCATTTATCTCGTAAGTAATCACTTTGCAACATAAAATTATAAATTTTGTATTTCTACATGGTCTTTACCGTTCCGATAAATAGTACCACATTTGTATATTTATAGGTACGGAATGTGGAAAAACGATCACAGCTTATACTCGATGACCAAAGGACTGGAACGTTAAAGTAAAACCTAAGAAGTAAATACATCACGTACAGTACACAAGGCCACGGATGGAAGTTACTTTATAAATAATGAAGGGAGCTGCCAGCACTGAAAAGATGTATAATTGTATATATGAATATCTTATGGTCGACGTTTGATATACCTCGTCAACTTTTACACCTCTATACATTTTACATGCAATTTTTGTGCTATACATATAGAAGGCTTTATAATTATAACCCCATTGTGAAACAGGAAGGCCTTCCCCTTCTGAAGAGTAGAGTTTTAACTTTTCGTGTTTTTTAGAAGAGCCTGATGATGGCCTAATATGCCGAAACCGGTTGCTCGGAATCTCTAAATAAAGAGATAAAGTTGGTTGTGACTGCTTTTTTGTGAGATTGCTAAATTATGTCAGGTTTTCAGGAAAACAGTCAGGATAGCTCAGTCGGTATAGTATCTAGACTACGGGCTAGACGACCGGGGGATCGTGATTTGATTCCTGGCAGGAGCAAGGGATGTTCCTGTTCTGCTAACTGTCCACACCGCCGCTGGTGCCCTCCCACCCTCATATTCGGTGGGTGCAGGGTGCTTGTTCCCTTGAAATAATGCTGCCGTACCGTGATGCTGATAAATAGTACACTAAAATTCTTCGACAGTGGTGTTACATGTCTGATATGAGTCATGTGTTTTCAGTAGTTTTCGTATTTGAAGCTGATCATTGACCTAAACCTGTACCGAGATTAAGATGAGTGGAATTATATCTCTTCTCCATATGCCTGCATGGTGTGGAGGCAGAAATCTTTACCTTAACCCTTTTTAAAGCCTGGCGGTAACTTTACATACAACCAGGTTTAACATTAAAAAATTCTACGTGGTGCCCACATTGCGTTTATGTGTTTTGTACGGATCTCAGAACAAACAGCGACTTTTGCCTTAAAAAACATTAAGAGATTGGTTGTTATGACCGAAGCGGAGAGTGTTTACAGCGCGGTACGCACTGAGTCCTTATATAAAACAGATACGCTTCGTCTTTAAAGGGTTAATCCGAGACGAGTTGCAGCCTTCAGTATATCGACAATGAGTGATTTCTTTTCAGAAGATGAACTCTCATAATGATCGCGTTGCACCGGAGTGTGCTTCCCTTGTCACACACCGTGGACTTTACCAGCCTCGTATCAAATATCGACGTTTCCTGTAACGGGAAAGAAACTAATTTCAATTCGTAACCGAATAGAAAGGGCCGTGCCATGGCTCAGGCGGTTGGTCGCTGCCCTCTCACCCCGAAGGCCCGGTTTAGATCCCGGGTCATTCCATGTGGGATTTGTGGTGGACAAAGTGAAATTGTGACAAGTTTTTCCCCCGAGTACTTCGGTTTTCCCCTGTCAGTTTCATGTCACCGGTGCTCCATTACGCGGAAAAACGAATCATCTTCATCACAGGCTTGCACAATAAGCCTCAAGGCTGCGGTGCGGCTGTAGCATCTGCTGCGGGGCCTTTCACCACAAAAAAGAAAACATATAGAAAAGTGCTGCATGTGGGGGGTTTGTACGGGACTGACATCGTCACGTCGTAAAATATAGTTGTCTCGAAGTCCCGACAACGGGGAACCAATGACCCGAAAACGGGCCGAAGCGCCATGAAAGAAAAAGAAATGTATAGAAAGGCAGACTGCAGCTGCCTTTTTGATTACACAGATATTGCGTGTGGGCTGCTTATGGTTATATACGCATGCAGGTCTGGTGTTGCCAGCACATTGAATAATTTGACGTGTACACTGCAGAGAGCTGTTCTTTGTTGAATGTACATTTTGCGGAGAACATTTTAAATCAACTTAGATTTAAAATGTTCTCCGCAAAGTCTCCAACTTGGGAGAGTTTAATTACTCCCTACCGTATTTCATGCACAGTCAGTTGCAGCACCGTGTCTGATAAAAACGCCATAATTCTGTGTGATTTCCACGTAAATTCCGGTTTGTATTTTACCGGCACGAGTGAAAATAACATTCACGCCACATAGTTGGTGTTCATACCCTGTTATCAAATCGTGTGGTTTCAGACACTAGGTATCGTTTCCCCACCCTGTGTTTATTTAATGTTTTCTGGGCGAACGTTCCAACAGTAAAGTTCATGAACTGTTTTAACGCACCGTAGTTATAATATACGCTGCATGCATTGACATTAAAAACTTTGCATTGTGTCCACATAACGTATTTTTCGGGGCCTTATGATTCCTTGAATAAGCGTTGATTATTTTCCCATTAGCATTTTTCTTTGTAATGGATAAGAACTTTGTTTTTTGTGAGGTAGGAACTTACTTTTGTGGGCTTTCTTTGCGAAGTAAAAAAGAACGCCTTATGTGATGACGTTGTCCTTCCGTCCGTCCATTTTGTTTCCGTGGCGTAGTACTAGCAACTAAACAGTTTGTCGGATTTTCGTGAAACTCTGTAAAGGAATTCTGTACTGAAAGTTGACGAACAAGCACATTTCTTGAAAACAGGCCCAGTGGGAGTGATTTATACTTTACGTGAAGACCAAATTGAATGCCTGTCCGCTTGTCCGTCTTTCTTATCCGAGTTGCGTGACATTCTTTACAGAAGATGTCTACGTAATGCCGTTGAGCATTTCTGAGTTTCGTAAAAATTTAGGTAGTGAAATCCGTACCTGTCGATGAAGTGTTTTTCGTAGTGTCTATATTTTTCTTCCGATTTCCATGAAATCAGTACAGAAAATGTCCGCAAAATACAGGGTGATTCAAAAAGAATGAAACACTTCCAAATTTTATTACTCGGTAACCGAGTATGATATGACCCTGTAGTGTAAAGCAATTTGTAAAGGAACTCTCAAAATTTTTTCTTACATGTAGTCTGAATCAATTTGTAAAGACACTCTCACAGTTTGTTCTTAATCGTACAGATGCTCAATACACGCCCCACGTGTCACAGAGCACACATCGATCCTGTAGTCAAATTCATCCCAGACCCTTTGTAACATATCACCGTCGATGGTTGACACGGCAGTCACGATGCCTTCCCTCATTTCCGTAAGGTTACATGGACGACGTGGTACGAACACGAGGTCCTTGACGTATCCCCACAAAAAAAAATCGCATGGTGTGGTGTCTGCAGATCTGGGTAGCCACTCTGCCAGAGGCAGGTCGATGTTTTGGACAGAAAGTCCAATGCAGCACCGTGACAAATGTTCATTGAGGAACCTCCGGACCTCGCGGTGGAAGTGAGGCGGAGCCCCATTTTGCTGCAAAATGAAGTCTTTGGAGTCTTCCTGTGAGAGTTCCTCTACAAATTGGTTCAGACTGCGTGTAATAAAATACTTTGAGAGTTCCTCTACAAATTGGTTCTGACTGCATGTAATAAAATACTTTGAGAGTTCCTCTACAAATTGGTTCAGACTGCATGTAATAAAATACTTTGAGAGTTGCTCTACAAATTGGTTCAGACTGCATGTAATAAAATACTTTGAGAGTTCCTCTACAAATTGGTTCAGACTGCATGTAATAAAATACTTTGAGAGTTCCTCTACAAATTGGTTCAGACTGCAGGTAATAAAATACTTTGAGAGTTCCTCTACAAATTGCTGTAGACTACATGTTCATATCATACTTAGTTACTGAGTAATAAATTTTTGGAAGTGTTTCATTCTGTTTGAATCACTCTCTATTACTGGTGATAATGGACGCAATGGGGGAGGCATACTTTACTAGGTGCGTAAATGAATATATGTCCGTGCTTTCCACATTCACTGTCCGATTTCGGTGAAGTTTGGTATCAGAGATATGAATATTGAACCGTTGAGCGTTTGTAAGTTGCGTGAAAATTGGAGTGTCAGTCAATTTACATTTACGCGTATACTGTGAAACCGTTTAATATTTGGAAAATGAAGAACGCCTTGATAACATCTGTGCATGCCACGTGGTGCGCCATTTACGATCTTGTTAACCTCTTAAGTTCCAGTGGTCACTTTATAATACCACCAAGTTTAACGTTAAAAAATTTCGCGTGCTGCTGTTACAGTGCATTGATATGTTTTATGTTGATGTGATAATAAACAGCGACTTTTGCTGTATACATCATTAAGTGATTGGTCTTGTATAACCGAGACGGAGTGTGTCTACTGCTCGGTACAAGCTGGGTCTTTAAATAAAACGGATTGCGTTTCGTCCTTGAAGGGTTAAGTACAGTGAAACCTATTTTAGACGGAACCAGAGCAAAACTGAAACCTGCCTTTAGGGGAAAACTTTTGCACTCCCGGGGATCCAAACGTAAAGTACCTGTATGAAATGGATCCAGCGTGCAACGGAAAAAATCGGTCCCTTGCGGTTTCCTTATGGAGAGGTTTCAGTGTATTGCTTCATAGGCTACGTAGATTAAGTGTTGTTTCAGTGTGTTAATAGTTTTATGGTACTAAAGTCATATTAATTTTGTTATACTTTTTATAAAATAAAAAGCTGTAGATTTGTTACTGTTATCAAATCGTGCTTCGTGTGCGTGAGGACCCATACAGGGGCTCTTTACCTTGGGTGAAGCAGCCGGGACGTCAAGCTGACAACTCTTCTACATCTAGTGCCAGTTTTCAAATGCTGGAACTTATACCTCGAATTTCCAGTATGACTTTATGGCATGCAAAGGGACAACTTTACCGTTTATCATCATCGTAATCGTCATCATCGTCGTCTTCGTCGCCGCCGCCGCCGCCTCAGACACGCGTAGTACGTTTTGCGCAATTACCAAGCTGCGTTCGCAACCCCGCGCTATGTTTAGCCGTTCTGGCAGTCAGTGAATGGATTGTGCTACCTGACGTAACTGAGTTAAGTTTAACCGGTACAGTCTGCGTGTTGAAACAGCTCTGAGCCTTCACAGAGCGACGTACGGTTTGTTAATTCTGTAATGCAGTTTGATGTGACACTGTTCAGACCTTTGTGCACAGTGGAGAGGTTGTTTGGAGAACGTTTATCGTGCCGTAATTTGTCATTCGAGATGTTCTGTTCGTTGTTTGGAGTAGGGCACGAGCAGGCATCGTTTGTAAGTAGGTAGGTTGTCGGGACGAAATGTCGCCAAGATGTTGCATAACAGTAGTGTTTGGAGGTACAAACTGCGAGAGTCAAGAAATTCATAAACTGTAGATTTAGCTAACGTATTGCGACAGTAATAGAAATTACCGGCATAATGAAGGCAGTGTACAAAGTAGTGTACCGATGGAAATATCACAGGAGTGCGAAAGCGGCCTGCAAGCATAATTGTGTTGAATTTTCGTCATTAACAAAGAATAAATGACGTCGTGTGTCATTCCTGCAGCTCAAAAAATTACGGTGACTCTGACTTTCCATTTATATCCTCCGTGATCTTTTACCGTCACACCACTTCTACGCAAATGATCTGTTGTTTTCCCAGCATGATTGCCTCCAGCCCTGAAGATGGAGGCACCATGCTCTCCCTAAATATTGCTGGTACCTACGTACCAGACTCATGGCGCAGACGAATACCGTATGAATTGTCACTGTTGTGAAAACCTTAGGTGCTACAAATATTTCAAAACTTCGTTAGCGTTTTGGTCGCATTGTGACGTACTATTTCAGTATCTAAGTCGAGTATGCATACCTGCGTGGGACGCAGAATTGAGGGGACTAAAATCTAAAATAAATAAATAAATAAATAACAATAACGCGGTTTCAAAATGCTGTCTTGTTGAAACAGCTGTGACCTGATAACCGTACACTAAGGCGCCGTGCAGTCACGAAAAAAATTTTACCCAGCGATTTAATTTATTCCGATTGAAGTTTTAAAAAACCTCCAGAGTTGTAAATTATTTTAAAAATTATTTTGATATTATTATTGAGTTGTAAATTATTTTGATAATTTGTATAATTTGTGTTACTTGAAATAAGGCAAAGCCTGATGATGGCACCTTAGTGCCGAAACCGGTCGCATGTAAGTTTTTAACATGACAACTGTTAATTTTTAATAAAATAATTTGTTGGCTGTGAGACGGACCTATACTCATTAGACTCCAGAGTTGTGTTTGACAGACTGGAAACTGCTCTTATCAAAAGCACCAGCAGGCTTAATAAGGATGGCTGCCAGCGTTTTCTTGTTTGCCAGAGTGACGTTGATTGCGTTCGTCTTACTTCTCTTCACCTGTTTGTTTGTTGCCTTTTCTCCAGGCGCTTGCAGTCTCTATTGGCAGCTAAGTCTGCGCCATCGCTTGTACTGCTGTCAGAGTCAGGCATGACTGAGTGGCTTTGTTGTTTGTCTGGTAACCCTCTGCTGACTCGCACAGAGATGAAGGGCCTGTACGTGTCTGTAAGGAGGTTGCGATCAGTGCTTGAGATGTTTAGTATGTTTACGGGACACGAAATACCGTGTAAGCCAGAGTACAAGGCAAGTCCCCGGCCCCACCCCCCCGGAACTAAACGCACAGAAAAGTGGTGGTCGCCTTGTAAGCGAGACCATACCTCATTTCTCATTTACAAGTCAGGGACAGGTAATAGCCTAGTAAGTAATGACTAATAAGGCATGCTATAGCGCTGTTCTTACAGTACATAAGGCCAGTTATGTGTATGGTTTTTAGCTTTATATCTGCCTGTCTGGAACTTCATTAATGTTTTATTACATTTTCTAAATTGCTGAGTTTCTTTGAATAGCCGACTAGGAAAGAGGGACTCGCCTCGTATTGAGAGGCACCTTATATTCGGGCTTCTGCAGTAGTCTCAGATGAAACAGTGATTTAACACGACGATAGTGCTTTTGTGCCGAGATTCTGGGCTGCTACTGTTGTCGTTATTGCTGCCATAGTCGTCGTCGTCGTCGTCGTCGTCGTCGTCGTCGTCGTCACCGCCACCACCGTCATATCATCATCATCATCATCATCATCATCATCATCATCATGTGTATCCTATTCAACCGATTTCCGAGACTTTTTTTGTTTACTGCATGTATATTCAGTGACATCTTAATATGAGAGTGTGCTGCAAAGGTTGTAACCTAGGCCTGGCTGTAAAGGTGGACGACTGGAAGCGGTAGATCAGCATGGGGAAATTTAGCTACGGAGGCACCCCTGGTTACGTAAACCCTTTGTCAACGTAAACTGGGCCTTATGTACATTTTTCTGTAAATTATTTGTGTTTAAATTTCGGTGCTTAGAATGTTTCTTTTCCGTTGATTTCTTTATTGTACACGTGATTATGTTTATGTTTTTAATACAGTTATGCTTGGTTTGTTATCTTCATTCAGAGTCATAGGGTTAACATGACGCGCACATATGCTGTGTAAATAAATAAGATTTTGTGGTTCCGGACGTAGAGGGTCGAATTCCTACGTAATTGAAATTCGAGTGATACAAATGTTTGCAGAACGGAACCCTGACGTAAGTCGGGGAGTGTCTGTACATGGAAGGTTTTTAAAATCTCCGTTGAACTTTCAAGGGTTGTGCTACTAAAAAGCAATCCTCTTACAGGGTCTGGACAGGCCCTGAGGGCTCCAGGAGGTTGAGGCTCCCAGATTTCAAGACAGTCGGCACATGAAGGTGGTAGGGTTGTCAACCCTACGCACCCGCCGCCTTTACCTCTCCAGGAAATATTCCTGGCACTCATTTCTGTTAGAGGCTGAGTCGACCCCAGAGCCATAGTGCGGCCGGACAGATTATGTCAATGAAAAATTCCAATGACACCGTCGGGAATCGAACCCGTGACCTGCTGCATTGTAGCGCAGTGCCTCAAACAACTGCGCTAGGTTGTGCTACTGAGCATTATTGTAGATTAGTGTTGACAGTTGCCACAAAGTTTCTATACGCACGCTCTCATTTCCTGCTTCCGGGGCAATGTATATCCTTTATCGAGTTATGTTTTGTAACGGGTTGCCCAAACTTTGCTTTTTCATGCTCCTTATCGTTATTAACAAGGATGTTGGTGACACTGATTGATGCGCGGGACTGCGAAACATCTCTAAAGACCTGTGCTGAGAAGCAGAGCAAAAACTTTGCGTTATCAGCCCTCGTTTTTCTCGTTTATTTAATTCTGTTTTAGTTCCAGCGCATGGCGATCCCTGTTTTGTTTTATACGTTCCTTTCGTCAAGTAAGCTAATCTGCATATTTAATCACAAAAATTGAACACACTGTTAAATTTATGTTTTGCGAGAAATCGGTAGATGTTTTGTTCTTTATTATCAAGATGCGTTAGTTTGATTCAGACTAACGTACTGGTATTGTTGTGTTTGTGGGCGAGTTCAAATTTGTTTCTTTTCGTTCTGTTGCGTTCCGTTCGAGTGTGGCTTCTGCTACTGTACAAGCAGATGAAGTTGTACTTTGTCAGTATTTTGGCGCATTTGCAGCGGAAGTTGCCAAAATATTCATATTCTTTTCTCGCTGCATCTGTCTCTGTCTTCTCTCCTCGTAACAACTCGAAAATTTATGAACTTATTACTATGAAATCTGATATTTGGAGTTTACTGAAATTTGTTTACAGATTCCGCTTTCTGCTGAAGTCGAACAGCAGTAATGGGCACTTCGCAAGAAAACTTAACGCGTGTTCCTTCGCACATTTCGAGCATAACTTGCTAAATGTTTGTGGGAGAGAAGAGTGTTTTGAATAAAAGTACACCAGTAGAGACAAATGTAGCACACATGTTTCGTGTTAAATAGACATTTCCGTTGAGGTTGCAGCTTGCAAATTCTTCAGTTGTTCTAATACAGCTCACTACACAGAACTGGGTATGCTACGTTAAGATATCGCAATGAGGTCTACAAGTTTTAATCCAAACGCATAAAAATGTTCCGTGACTGTAAAGTGTAATAAATAATGAAGTTATATTTATGGTGACTGAGCATAATCGTTAATGAAGTGCTCAAGATAGCATTTGGAAAATACGGAAAACTGAATGGAAATTCTGGCGCAAATTGTATTTGTGGATATGCTGCATTTCATTACTTTTTGTCGTATATACCAGAGCGCTGACTTAGGTTTTCTTCCTTCTTTACATCGTTAAGAAATGCAATTTTTAACTGATTAGATGAGGCTTGAGTCGCATGTTACAGTTATGAAGGTCAGGAGGGAAACGCGATTTTATGCGACTACGACTCTTCAAAATTCGGCGGTATGACAACCTTAGCATTGTAAAATATAGAGAGGGAGAGAACAGCTGCTTGCCTTATTCAGTTTTGTTGTGCCTTTTAGCGATGACACGAGATTTCAGTTATTAGTCACAGAGTTCGCGGCTTAAATTCAAAGTTAGCCAATAGAGAACAATTTAACAAGGGGGGGGGGCAATTTTTTGGCGGGGTTCATATAATCGCGTTTACTGGGAAGAGGGTAGCGTTTCGGCCACTGGCTGGGGCAGGCGTGTATAATTTCCGGCACTTTACACTCTAAATTTATGACTATAAACCGTATAAAGTTCCTGTAAAATTAACTGACCACTAAAGTGAATTAGTGTCGTGATTTGTAATTGGAACTTCGTTTCGTAGTCCTTACCTCTTCTACCTACTCACAGTAGGTGTAGAGGGTTTTTGATTTTCACTTGATCACACTCAGACACATACTACAGTGGTAGGACTCCTCTGGACGGAGGGATCGGCCCGTCGCAGAGACCTCTACCTGACAACGCAAACACTGTACAAGACAAACATCGATGCCCGCGGTGAGATTCGAACCCACGATCCCAGCAAGCGCTCGGCTGCAGACCTACGCCTTAGACCGCGCGGCCACTGGAATCAGCCTAATTGGGACTTAAGGAGGCTTACTGACCGGAATTACCGGACAAGTAAGTACTGTGGTTATTACAGTTATGCTGTAGGACTGATAACTGCAGCTGACCATGCAAGTGCAGTTCTGTAAATGCGAAAGTGCCGCCAGTCAGTGAAACAGTGGTATAATGAGCCATTATGAACCAATTTTCAGCCAAACAGAATTTGATAATGAGAATAATAACCGTATCTAGTTAGTCACCACTATTCATGTCGTGCGTTATCTTTGGGGAGGATCATAAACATTATCCCTCTCTTTCACACACACACACACACACACACGAGGTATTCCCTGATGACTGAACCCGTGTTCACCGCTCGTACAAGCTGGCAACCTGCAACCCAAACCTGTAAAGTCAGCCGCTCTGGTAACAGTTGCGAACCAGCAATGAATTTGCACAGCCGTTGATTGTCCTGGCGCCCACCCGTCCTCACAAGCAATTACCTGGAGCATCGAATCCGTGTGAGGAGGTGTTCTGCATAACGAATTGGAAGCAGGTGGATCAGGGCTCGTAATGAAGTTAACCCTTTAAAGACGAAGCGTATCTGTTTTATATAAGGACTCAGTGAGTACCGCGCTGTAAACACTCTCCACTTTGGTTATAAAAACCAATCTCTTAATGTTTTATAAGGCAAAAGTTGCTGTTTGTTCTGAGATCCGTACAAAACACATAAACGCAATGTGGGCACCACGTAGAATTTTTTAATGTTAAACCTGGTGGTATTTAAAGTTACCGCTAGGCTTTAAAAGGTTAAAACGGCCTCCGCCTTTCTCTTGTGTCGCGGCTGTTGGTATGGACGCTATAATTCAGTTCGGTGAAATCTTTTCCCACTTTAGGGATAGGGCATTTTCAGTTTGAAGTAAGAGTTCATCTTGTCTGTCAGTGCCGTCTGGTCATTTGTGGCGGGAGGAGGAGGGGACGGCAAGGAAATGTTTACTGAGAGACACTGTTGTGGTCAGTACAACCTGCCATCATAGAGTCTCGCTATGAAACAGTGATCACTTCTGGGATCAGCAGACCATGCCATTACTCAGACGATATGTCGCCGGCCTTTTACCGCAGTGGTCCGAGTTCGATCGCAGGCCAGTTCGTATGAGAGTTTCGATGGACGAGGTGGCACTGCGACAGGCTTTTCTTCCAGTATTTCGCTGTCAGTATCATTCCACTAATGCTACATGCTCATTTATTTGTCTTTCACCAACTGTTTATATAATCTTGGCAACTGACAGCGCCTTTCAGCACGCTTTAAAGCACGCAAGTTACAAAAACAGGATCAGACCCACACATGTTCTCCTAATCAACTTGCAGCATCAGACCAACCAGCAAACATAACTAATATTTTGAGATCTGAAAAGTTCCGACCATTAATATAGCATTCCCTCAAATTTGCTGCTACAGATAACGCCTTTTCCTTTGGCAGTAAAGATTTACCTCGAATGTCGTTTATACAGTCATCTTTGTAGAGTGTGCACCTTTCTTCAATTAAAATTTCACCGCCAGCTATTAAGATACCGCCACATTCTGGGCTCCGGAAATAACGCTGCAGCAACACTTGCAGTGAATTGCTGTGGCATCCGGTGCCGATTTGCTATGATAGTACTTGGTAATTATCTATGACACTACGCGGTATCTACATAATACACCGCATTTAATTTGTTTTGAGCATATTAGTGTTGGAATTGCAGTTTTAGAACAGTTATCAATATCTGTTTCATTCCTGAGCACAGCAGTTTTCATAATCTTCACCTGGCCTCCATTGTATTTCTGGTTTGTGCTGCGCAGAATCGCAGCTAAGCTGTGTTCGAATTTGCGTTGATTGCACAGCGCCTTCCGTGGTTACGACTGCTAATCCATGTCTGAGTCATACTGACCTTTAACATGTAGCAACCTGCGGGTGGGATGGCGTGCTATAGGTCATATGACGTGAAAAATTGAGTACAGTCAGTTCTGTTGTTGCTCGGGTTTCGTTAACCGAATTGGCTGCAACGCGGTTGTTGAATAAGTGAACACTCTATAACGCGAACTTTCGCATACGCATATTGGCTATTACGCGATTTCAGAGACCAGTGTGAAGATACGAGGTTGGATGACAGGCCAAGTTTTTCTGATCTGACCTTGTTTTTATTACGAGATTTTCTATAATGCGAAGTTTCACTAGAACACAACTATCGCGTTATAGCAGAACTGACTGTATGTTGTTCTAATAGCTCGTTAGTGCCGGTTGGGATACCCGTACAGTCATGTGTCCCGTTTTGATTTTTCCACCGTAGGCCTACTGTATTACGCAATTAAGTCTTCAATGAGACAGCGGTGAAAACATTTCATAGCAATTTCAGAAATGAAGACCAACTAAATGCGCAACTTTTCATTAATTTATTACGTTTTATTCTCTATTATCCCTCCAACGTGTTTCGGTGAGCTGCCATCTTCAGGGAGGATTACATCACTTTATTATATAAAACACTTCAGACATTAAAATGTGTCATTAAAATGTCGTTCGTGCTACTGTTAAAATCTTCTGAAAATGTTTAAATCCTCAAAAATTCCTATAATATTTCTGTATTCTTGCGTGATTTGTTGGTGATGTGACCGTGGTTTGGAGATTTGTGGTTTTTTTACAAATCTGTTATAAGTGAGAAATACATCACAGTAAGTATAGCAATTGTAAAATATATTAATTATAATATATAATAATATGAATGAATATTGAGAAATATATTTTACAATTATTATACTTACTGTGATGTATTTCTCATAACAGATTCGTAAAAACGCCACAAATCTCCAAAGCAGGGTCATACCACCAACAAATCACGCAAGAATACAGAAATATTGTAGAAATTTTAGAGGATTTAAACATTTTAAGAAGACTATCACAGTAGCACGAACGGCACATTTTAATGCCTTCAGTGTTTTATATAATAAACTGTTGTATTCCTCCCTGCAGATGACAGCTCACCGCAACACATTGGAGGGACAGTAGAGGATAAAACGGAATAAAATGGTGAAAATTGTGCATTTAATTGGTCTTCATTTCTGAAATTGATTTTAGTGCACGGAGATGACATGTCATAGCAGTTTCCAGTCTTCTGGCTTATGACGCCTTATAGATTCGTAGTCACCGACGTTTCGGATGAGCTTGCTGCTTCCATCTTAACGGTCTGAGCAGTCCGAGGAAAGTGTGGACTGCTTGAACCTAAAGATGAGGGCACCACAATCCGTCGAAATGTCGCTATTTACCAGTTGACATGGCGTCATGTCCCAGACGCCTTGAATCTTCAGCAGCATCGCTGTGTAAACCTCTCACCTCTAACTTCATAGTAGTCTCGCTGCAACGTTTCTTCATTGTTGACGTACTGGTCCAGAGATAAATATCTGTTAAAAATAACAATATTAATGTACACGGAAAGTGCAGGGGGTGAGGGTAATGTTCTGTAATGAATCATCAGAATGTTACAAACGTATAAATAAAATATAAAATGTACAAGTTAAAATTGTTCAAGGTTAGTGATTGTTTAAACAAGTCCAAAATATGTGATGTTATTTGTAGTAATTAAGAGTTGACAGTGTGGGTGGGTTAAAAATTAAACATAGTGAGTACATTGTGTAGAAGACTCAGATACACATCTTCATGCGGTGTCGTGATTAAGAATGAGTGGAGCTCTACATCCCCTCCCACGTGCGTCTCTGTGGTGCACACAGCGTGCTTTGCCTTGTTACGTTTTGCCAGACATACAAGTACAGGCAAATGGGATTACAGAATGAGATTCTCACTTCGGTGACTGTCAGTCCTCTGCAATATGACTCCGTGTAGTCGGGTAGATAATTACCACATATCGTCATTGCAACCCGGCATTGGATACCAGTTCAGTCCGCGGCCACGTCACACTTCCTCAGGCCCTTCAGCGCCGTTTTAATGTTGTCCGGCCGTTTGTGAGAAGACATACGACGCAGGCTGTTCCCCGCCCCCCTCTTCCACATAATGAGCAAGTCTCATGCCACCGGCTTGACGAACGGCACGAGTGATGTAATTTGTCAGTGGCGATGATTGATGACGATGATCAACTGTTCTCGTTCTTAACGTCGGCTTCCTAACAATCTTTTGAATATTGGCAATTGCTGTGCCGATGTTTTCTGTGCTGTACACATTACTGCTGGGCTGCCTTCAGCGCCACTGCAAGTGGTAGCCACCAAGACAGCAGCTGCCATTTGTAACTTACCTTTGCAAAATAGAAACACGACCAGTAGTAGTAGTAGTAGTAGTAGTAGTAGTAGTAGTAACATCAACTTATTAATTACGCAACACGCCATGAGGATATGGGGGTTGTGCAGGTACAGCTCCATTCATTCTTAGCCTCTACATTATAAGCTGAGTGGCCAGCTTTATATTCCGCTCGATTCAGCCCCCGCGCAGAGACCCAGTTACTCGTATGAAAGGTCGGGTGGCTCCTGAGACGGCCTGGACTCTGGAGGAGAGAATCAATCCTCGGTCCCTTGGTTGTCCAGTCGGTAGCCCACTCGTTACAATGACTGAGGTATCTCGGCTGATACTCCTGCTGCTGCTGCTGCTGATGATGATGATGATAGTACTACTAATAATACTGCACATACAGAACTAAAACTTCTTCCGCGGTTTTATATTGGTGTGAAATTTGGTCTGTCACGTGAAGGGAAGAACACAGGCTGTGTGTGTTTGAGAGTACGGTGCTGAGGAAGAAATGTGGGCGAGAGGGGTATGAAGTAACGGGGGGACTGGAGAGAATTGCTTAATGAGAAGCTTCGTGATTTGTAGTTCTCGCCAAATATTATTTGGGTTGGAAAATCGTAGAGAGTGACGGGGGGGGGGGGGCAGGGGTATATAGCAAGTATGGGGGAAGAGAAATGCATGCAGGTTGGGGAATCTGAAGGAAAGAGACCGCTTGGAAGACGTAAGCGTAGATGAGAGGATAATATAATGGACCTTAAAGCAATAAGATGTGAAGGTATGGACTGGATTAATCTGGCTCGTGATAGGGACAGCTGGCAGGCTGTTTTGAAGACTGTAAGGAACCTTCAGTTACCACAAAATGTAGGGAATTTCTTGACTAGCTGAGAACCTATTAGCCCTTCAATGAGGAGTGTGCTGCATAGAGGTGGTTAATAACAACGCGGTGGTGGTGGTGGTGAACCATAACGGTACAATCTTATGATCTGTCACGGAGTTTGGACACCGCTAACCAGAGGCTGAGCATTTCAGGTGTGAGTCCGTATGACCTACTCGTATATCTCCTAGATCCGTTTGTTTCTGTTTCTGTTGAAGATTTGTGCGTGTGTGACAGAAATTCTGTTCCGCCGTTTCTATTCTCCCTAGTGGTAGAGAATCTGACCACCTTTATGAGGCCAGTGCTTGCTGAACGATATAGTGACGTTAACTTCAATCTGCCAAACACACGTACAATAAGTTTGATTGTATCGAAGCTACAGCGCACCGTAACGAAGGCGATGTCGTCTTGCCGCAGAGCTGTAATTAGTGTGCAGTGCTCCTACTGGCAAGCAATCAATTTACCGAGACCTGCCCGTGTGTTTGCAGTGCTCCGGTCCAAGTCTTTCATACTGTCCGTGCAAAGAAACGAGAGGCTACAGCCAATCTGTGCGTTTGTTCAGTGACGCATCTGTTGGCTTCGTCACGGCTGCTATTGACTCTTCGGGAGTTTCCTGTTTTTCCCCAGCCCCTTCAAGCCAGTCACTGGATAGCACCTTGAAATACTCCAAAACCGCTTCGTGTGTGTTCCGTTTCATAATAATTCGTATGCTTTTTATAATTTTTATGCGCCACGTAGATTTAAAACGGTAACTATTAATTAGTAGAGTGTAAACAAAATTAATTTCTATGCTGCCAGTCGAGACTGCCTCTGTTGTTACTGCACGCACTGATTTCTATATTGTAGGCGGGATAGCGTAGTCAGCATAGTGGCAAGGCTACGGGCTGGACGGTCCGGGGTTCTGATCCTGACAGAGGAAGGAGATTTTTATCGTCTCCAAAACGCCCAGACCGGCTCTGGGGCCCACCCACCCCACTATTCATTGGGTACATGGGGCTTTTTCCCGAGGGTAAAGCGGCAGGAGCGTGAGGCTGATCACTCACCTACATTATTGCCGAGGATAAAGTGAATGAAACTATATGCCACTTCCCCTTTCTGCCTTCGTAGCGTGTATAGGACAACTTCATCTTTTTTTTTTTACGGTTATGTGTGTTTGAAAAGGTAGGGTTGGGTTCTGGTGCATGTTCAGAATAAATGGTGCGCTGGAAGAATATTGCGTAGGATTTAATTTGAGCCTTACTTCGTCACATCAGCTGCTTGGGTGATGAGTCGTGTGGCGCACAGTCTGGAAGTTGGCCATTATATGGTGGCATTGAGCTGGCGTTGTTGCAAAATCAGATATGGGCACTGTTTTAAAACAGATTTCGTAGAGTTTTAAACAGTGTGTCAGCTCCAGAACTAGATGATGTGCATAAAACGTGATATAAGCAGCATCTGTGTAGAACAAACTGTTCTAAAAATCGTAATGACGCACGCTTAATGCCCGAATGAAGTAGTGTTACAGTATCGGAAATGTTGTACAGATGATACTAATGCCTTGAGGATTGATGCTCATGTAATTTACTCTTATTTAAAACAGATCTCCCTAATGCAGTACACTGAAATCCCCAGGGCGTCCGTTGTTTTTAAAATGTCATACGGTTTCACGGTACACGCGTAAATGTAATTTAATTTTCACCCATACGAAAAGCATAACCTTTCCTGCGCTGATTTTTATGAAAATAACAAATGCGTTACATCATTATGTGGAGATCTGTTCTACCGGTTTTTACCCAGATCGTACCGTAGCTATGGAAACTACGGGTATGAATTAATTAACGCGTTTAAGTAACGCATGACTGTCACTCATTGAATTTTTGTGGACATTTTCTGTGCCGAATTTTAAGTAGGACGGGAAGTGTAGAAAGTCGGGCAATATGTCTTTGCGGCTTTAAGTAAAGATGGCTGTAACTGCTCCTGTTTTCACGAAACTTGTCATTGCTCGGCGGCATTACGGAGAGATCTAGTTTCACTCGTATCGGTCAAGTGATGTGGCATGTATGAGGAGAAATTCATTTACATCTTTGAGTGAAGTATGATTGTCCCTGAGTCAGTTTTCGCTCAACTCATATTTGCTCGATGACATTTCATGAAGAATCGCTATACAGAATATTATGAAAGTCAGACAAACTGTTTAATCCTTGATAATACGTCACGCACGGACATCAGGCGTTCTTTGTTCGTACAAAACTTCTAAAAATTCATTCGTACGTCGCAAAGAATACAGTTTGTCTTCATTAGAAAGACAGAACTCGAAAGCACGGGTGAGCTTAGTTTTCCAGTGGCCTGGTATTCATTGCAGTTTTAGTTGCTCTGGCGCACCTGTCAAACAAGTCACTTAGTCAAGAAGCTATTTGCAGAGTGCTTTAATGATGTGGCGCATATAACATCTGTCACTCCGTGCTGTTAAGTTATTCGCTGCAGCCTCTGGTGACTTAGTGTTCGAAGTAGGTATGTCAGGTAGTCCTACATTTATGAGTGGGGTACTGTAGTGTCCTGGTGGTTAAAGCACGAATGTCGGTTTCTCATGAAGTTTCTGCAGGGTAGTGCCCTGGTAAGTTGGTCCTGACGTTTTAGCGGCGTTGTGTAGTCCCTTGGTGCTGAAAGTACGTGTGTGGGTTAGTCCGAAATTTATTAGTGGGGTCCTCTAGTGACCTGCATCTGCCTCATTCGCTTACATTTCTGTAGTGTAGCTTTTCTATATTTTTAGGCGTGGTGTGTGGCTGCTCTCTTGCTGGGATTGTGGGTTCGAATTCCACCGGGGGCATGGATGTCTGTCTCTTGTGAGTGTTGTGTGTTGTCAGGTAGAGGTCTCTGCGACGGACCGATCACTCGTCCAGAGGAGTCTTACCGGCTGTGTGTGTGTGTCTAAGTGTGGGTGATCTAGAAACCTCTACAGTGGGGCGGCCTAGGCCCGAGTTGGGCTGTTGCGCCACAGGAAAGGAAAGATGTATGGCTGTGTTTGGTAATGGTTTAATTCTGTTGAATGTAATGGAGTTAGGAGGACACTACATATTTTGCCGTGTCACGATAACCCGTGAATAATACGCGTATTTTCTTTATTTTATGTTAAACATTTTATTTTTTGTTTATCTAGGTTAATATTAATTTTGAATTGGAATTACCGTGTAAGACCGAATATAAGATGACTCACTGTTTCCAATTTGGGCATTTAATGGGGGAGGGGGGAACAAAAAACAGTCAGAAAATTCTCGCACTGTGAATTAGAGAAAGCTGTATACTTCACTGCAACGAATAGTGAGGCGTTCAGTGGGATAGTGATTCTGCAATAAGTATCGCTATAGCATGTCTGGCTAGTACCCATTTACTAGGACATTACATGCCCCCAATATGTTACTGGGAAATGCCGGAAGACTCGCTGCTAAAGTGGCCCGCGGTTTTCTGT
This sequence comes from Coptotermes formosanus, assembly GCA_013340265.1. Classification (NCBI taxonomy): domain Eukaryota; kingdom Metazoa; phylum Arthropoda; class Insecta; order Blattodea; family Rhinotermitidae; genus Coptotermes; species Coptotermes formosanus. Next base: position 1,169,262 of record BLKM01012015.1, read on the forward strand.
GCTGCTGTTTCCTACAAAACAAATCCTCGCCCTATATTCGGGCTTGTACGATAACATGTTACATGTTTCGTGTAGAGTAGGGGTCTTCAACCCGCGGGCCGCATGCGGCCCTCCGAATGTTTTTGTGCGGACCCCAAACACGCCCTGAAAGTGGTTTCCCTCTTTGGAAGCACCTACTTATGCGAGCACCTTTTTCCAAGGATGACGAATGTTAAATTCAAATCAAGGACCCGAACAACCAACACTCATTAGGAGAACTCACTGCGATTCGCTGCCTCCCAGATTAAAGCTGATACAGACAGGTTAGTGAAAAACAAACAGTACCAAATTTCTCACCAAAGATGAACGTTTTTTATGCTTGTAAAATTGTTTAGACATGTCAGTTAACAGTATTAAGAATAAGACTTACATTTTTAGATTCTGAATATGTATCTTTTTCTAATTGAACCTAACTCCCCCACACTTGGCATAACTTATTCTTTTTCAAGAATTGTTATTTTGGGAAAAAGTAAATAGTAAAAAATAAAACCATAAATAAATAAATAAAATAACAAAACTACCCTATGTGTGTTTATGTAGGGAAATATTAGCGGGCATGTCCTGCAATAATATGCAAAGTTTACTTTGCAAAACGTGAATGTAGCCCAAGAATATTTCTGCCATTAAAATGTGGCCCTTGAGCAAGTAAAGCTTGAAGACCCCTGATTTAGTGCATGAAGACTCAGCGGGTTCGTCAATGCGTCCTGAAGTCATTAGCCATTGCTGCGTCTGTAATTAGGCCCGCTGCTCAGGAAGTACGTAATATGCAACCACCGTCTGCCTGCTCTAACAAAGTATGGCAATGAGTAACCCGGAAGTGAACACACACCGTCTTCATCAACGTCTCTTCAGGGGTTTTATCCTCATAGACGTAACTTGTTTCTTGTTTTGTATATTTATTGAAGGCATTCATGCTACGAATTAGTGGCTGCTGCAGGTTGGTAGCCGGAGAATAGGCGTTCTGTTATCCGCAGTGGCAGACAAGTTTCTCTTTTCCTCCGCTTCCACGCTCTGCAGCCCACCCAGTCCAGTGGGCAGACTCTTCCATCGCAGATAATTGGCTGGTGGGTGATGTTAGTAACTCGTCCCTATAAAGTGCTTAAAGGTAGGATAGACTGGAGCTGTACCTCCAGGAAACCGAGGCGCATACTGGGACTGAACCTTGATGTGTCTGCGTGGAACTGATTGCTTGTGGTGTTGTGAATTATCTACGTTGACTGTGTAGCAGAGATTACGGTTTGAAGTATACGGTTTTTCGTTGCTGATGAACGACGGACTCACAGGTTGAGCTAACCTGTGCTGAGGGCGCAGTAAGAAATCCCGTGGGTGTAGTCCAGCCAGCTCTTCGCTTCTCCTTCCCTTGTACCTCCCTGTATTCATAGCCAGTCTGTTCACACGAATGTTAGCAGTGATAGATAACCTTTGGAAGCAACACTTTGGGCTGGTTAATATTGGTCAGGGGGAGCTGGAGGGGAAGACAGAAGTGTAGGCAGCAAGGCGGAAGCTTCTAACACCATCGTCTGGGCCACCCATTGACATAAGCTTGGGGGCAGGACGACGTCGGCACGGTAGTTGAATGTAGCAGGTAGGCTTGCGGAATTTTGCCGCAGGCATTGCTGTACGGACCGTGCCATAGACGGGACGGCTCGTCAGCATCTCACAGCGGAGGCCCGTGTTCGATCCCACGGCAGTCCGTGTGGGGTTTTGGGTAGACAAAGTGACGACAGTGAGACGGGACTTCCACCTCCTAGCACTTCGGTATTATTCCGCTGTCAGTATCACTGCCCCAGTGCTGAGTATTCATTCATGTATCATCCGGGGGTTGGTCTTTCGGCCTGTTAGAGGCCCTAGTTCCAGAGACATAGTCTGACGCCATCACTAGAATGAAAATGAAGTTTGCATTAGACACTGGCTGCAAGAGAGGTGACAAAATTTAATAGGCTCAATGAGGAGTGTCGTATATTTGCTCATCACCGAATATTAAGGTGCATCACATCAAACGATGAGATGGGTGGGTATGTAGCACGCATGGCAGAGACGAGAAATCAACACAAAAATTTAGTCACGAAATCTGTGCAGAAAATACCACTCGTAAAATCTAAGCGTAGCAGAAGCATAATATTTAAACTGATCTTAAAGAAACAGGGTGGGGGTGTGTGGACTGGATTCTTATGGCTCAGGACTGGAACCAATAATGGGCTTTTGTGAACACGTCATGAACTTCGAGTTGCAGGTTCAAGCCTTGTGGGGTGTTACGCTTTGCGTGACCTTGTTGAGTGGTAAATGGTTACCTACATTGCGAACGAATGTAGTGCCCTTATATTCAGGGTCAGGCTGTTAAAGAAGTCATCTGTTACGCAGCGTGACCCTGAAAATGAAAAGCACTACGGTCCTTCCGAAACGTCGATAACTGTTTACTTGTCAACTCGACCTGACATCCCAGAAGACTTGAATCTTCATCAACACCGCTCTGAGCGCTTCTTGAGGTTGCATAAAAGAAAGTTTCTGGATCAGCTACATGATTGTTAGCCTCCGTGGGATTGTCCTAGCGAGTTCTTTGGCTGCCTAAGATGCCGTCTTCTACGTCACTCACCGCACCAATTCGCTTTCAGAAGTGCAGTTAAGGAACAGTGCGTTGGGTTGTGTATTTGTGTGCAGAGCGGGCACGATCGATGTGGCAGCTCCCGACCTTCACCAACCAACCACCAGTACCCGCCTGCCTGTGCGGGACGGGTCGCTGCAAGCCAAGACGGGTCATGTTATAAGCCTGTGCACCGTGACCTGGATCCACTGCTGCTGTTATTGCATAATTTGCGTCTTCATGACTTGTGGTTAGCGCCCACACTTCGTACACGCGAAGTGTCGGGTACAGATATCTACCCATTACACCGGCTAGGTAGAGTTTTTCGTGCTTTTCTTCAGTCCCTCAAGCAGTTCCGGCATAGTACCTGAAATTAGGTGACGACCACTTCCTTCTACGTCCTTTGCAACTCGCTACTAATCACACCACTAGACGCCGTGTAGACTGAGCTACTGACAGAGTCGTTAAGTAAATGAAATGAAATGTTGACGTGGGAGGTCGTGGAGGGATATCCGATGAAAGTTACGAATTATGACTACGGAGGAATGCGACAGGAAACCGCCGTGACGTCTTTGAAGGGACTGGAGGGACTGAGGTAAAGACAACCGTAACTAGAAGGTGGCATCTCCGACATGAACATTAGAAGGCTTGCTCTCAGCTACCCTATGCGATGGACCAATTCTGCCGCGTTACTTTCAACAAATAAATTACGTTATTAGTGACGCTATATCAGTAACAGAGTGGCTGTATAAAGGTACAGTACACTTTATCACTCGGGGGTGGTGAGGTGTCCAACAACAAGGATATGTCGTGGTTCGTATAGATAACCAGTTAAGGCCCCCCGCGACCCGTTAATCGGGCTTCCCAGTAATTACTAGCGAAATTACTTCCAGACCACATAACAGGGATCCACAGTACGGTCTTCTTTCAGAAGACTGGAATCCATTTCAGAGGAACCCCAAAGAAATGTTGGTATTCTGTACGTTTGGCGGCCCCCGCACCGCGGGTCTGCGGGTGGCTTTATCTGCGACACTGCGTGTATCGGATGGCATGTTAATTTGTCGCAGGAGATTGGGAGGAATACTGCTTATTGTGCCTTCAGAAGACGTTTATCGTGAATAAACGAATGTGAACTTAACGTGGTACAACTCTGGGTATGTGCCAAACCCTCAGATGTACAAATCAGTCAACGCTCTCAAGAGACTGAGAGCGTTTGTCGACGCTCCTTGGATACGCAAACCAAACACTTCACATCCGACCTGGGTATACCGTCTGTCAAAGATAAGATCAGAAGACTTGCCGCGGCTTGTCGCAAGTATCTTCTCAGACACGCCAGCGACTGTGTCACCTGGTTAATGCATGAAAGCATTGATCCGAGAAGACCCAAAAGAAATGACTGCGTGACCACATACCCGCACATGGGAACGCAGAATAACAAATACTGGCATCGGAAGTGTCATCGGTGCACAGTGAGTGTAAGTAATGTGCCGGGTGTGTCACGTTTAAATGTAACGAGAACAGCTCTGTGCAAGGGACAGGCTGCGTGCAATTCCGCACTCATGAAAACAGGGGCTAATTGGTTAAGTGCGTTCGCTTGTTTTACAGCATATGGCAGAATGTTCTTTCTCTCTTATTGCTAAAAAGTAACGAGATTTTTTTTTATTTGAACTTAGTTTCACTTTGGATGTTACAGGGTACGTCCTGCCTAAAATATACGATACCCCATTTTCGTCGCCCTGTATTGAATTTCGAAAATATCAAACGCCGGCCTGTCTAACGAATATGATGTTATGCAGTTTTGCATAATATTATGCAGAAAGTATGTCTTTTAACGCGAAGTTGAGTACATCAAAGCCGGGGGGGGGGGGGTTCCTCGTCGCTGTGCAGCAGTTGCTGTAGTCCGCTCTACACCGCACAGTCCCGCGTTAACGCAGGACTCGCGAGACTGATACTGCAGAGGGGGCATCGTCGTCGGTCGCTCTACAACAGTGCAACAATGAGCGGGTTCCGCCTTCAGTTGGACATTCCGTATTTTGTGACTCAGTGTCAGTGTGTTTCTCCGTCCTTATGCATACGTCGTCTGTATGTTTATGCATTGAACTTGACTGCATGTTGTGTGGAATAAAGCGCGTAGTTAGCTTTAAACTGAGCTATCAGCTCTCTTCCGTAATCCGTTTTGGAGATACTTTGCTCGAAAGAGTGGTATTGTGGACGAATTTGTCTAAATTATTACAAGGCAGGGAATGTAGCGTAACGTAATTTGAGGCGCGTTCGTGGAACGATTGTTGTCGTGGAAAAACATTAAGTATTACACATTCTGTGTGTGTGTGTGTGTGTGTGTGTGTGTGTGTGTGTGTGTGTGTAGTCCTAGTTGTCCAGCATGCAATGCGTATGCGCCGTATTATATTGTCATGTGGCCTGTCTAGCTGTACTATATTTTTCAACATTATCTCAAAACGGCACAGTTTTCGCAAAAAAAGTTGCAGGGCATAAAGTGTTTGTTTTGATTTCTGTACAACTTTTGTCTGAAACATTTCCCATTCTAAGAAGAATTTAAGCGAGATTTTACCATACAGGTACGTAGGTCTGTATGTAAGGTACCCGTTATTTTCGTCAGATTTTAATGAAAATTGAATTTTTTCTATTGATTTTAAAAAAATAGTCAAATATAGAATTTCATGAAAATCCGTCCAATGGGAGCCGAGTTCTATGCGTACGGACAGACGGACATGACGAAGGTAATAGTTGCTTTTCGCAATTTTGCGAAAGCGCCGAAAAAGTGCATGTACGTGAATCCTTCCTAACATGCACACACAACCGAGTTCCAAAAATTGAAATCGTGGGCCAACCCACTGAAGGTTTAATCGCGTGCAGATGTTTAGAAGCTCAGTTCCCGCCTTTCCGTAAGCACACTGCCTCTGCAGTACACGGCTCAGTGGGTTGACATTGTGTGGGCAGAATGTGGATTTCTTGAATGGTGGAATACATTGTAAGCGTATATGTTTTATTTACAAATATACAACGTTAAGATACATGGGAAGTATACTTAACAGCGTGCTTTATAGGGTTAAATGACACTCATAAATAAGTAGATAATTCTTATGTTCAGCTACAGTCATTCTTGGAATGAGGGGCGCTACTGTTATGTCGCTGTGCTTGTGAAGGCCATATTGTGGTGGCAACATTTTGTGCGCTGTGATCAATAAAATGTCAAGGGTCGGAGACACGTTGGTGGTCGTTATGAAAAGTGTGTTAAAAACTGGATTATGCGGTTAATTAAAGTAATAGGTTTGACCCATCAGAACATTTTATTTTTCATGGTCGTGAGTCTGCGTGCAAACGTATCACAAAGGACTGTATATTGCACATTCTGTCGGAACACGCGGGATGGCCGTAAGTGGTGCTGATATTGCGTGGTCCACGGTGACTGCAGAAGGTGGTGACCATTTTGTCCCTGTCAGACGTTTTACAGTACACCGAGCCCTTGTTTTACACCCATTTCTTTCACGCCGTTTTACTGTAATGCCCCTTGCCAATTTTCGCCACTTAATTTCCGCTCTCTGAGTTTTGGTTAAACGCCCTTTGGCTTGCTACGTACTTGGACGCTGCCGGGACAGTACGAATCTCACAGCGCCGAACAAAACAGGGACGCTGCGCCCTCACGACAAACTATGCCAGTCACCGTACGCTCGCCGTTTAGTTCAGATCACGTAGTTTATTTGCGTTTGAGTATTTTTTTGTTCTACATACAAACGCCACGGTGCCACACCCAATCGAGGGAAAAGAAACTTACACGTCAATGAATAATAACAGGAATAATATTAACGGTAGGAATATGATTTGTGGGTAATATAGTGACTGTGTAGTAAAGCCTGTGAGAGAGAAGTTGATTATCCGTGACAGAACATCTGTGACAACGACAATAGGGAAAATCTACCATCCGTGACAAGTGTCATAACCACGAACTAGGCTGGAATGAAAAAAAAAATTGAAACGACGACGAGTAACAACCCCTAACCTAACCACCACCATACCTACATACCTACATTGGCACGACTGAAACGCTACCCCAACCGCAACAAGCATCTTAACAATGGTAATAAAGAGACTTTAGTTGTAAAAGCTGTGAGAGTGAATTCATAGTCATCCGTGTCAGCGACTATATGTAACATGTATCATCCGTGAAAAGTGTGTGCAACAAATTCGCAACACACAGACCAACAAAATGCACGAGATTGTTTCGTAGATATTTATGTTGCATAGTGCATTTTGTCGGTCTCAGTGTTGCGTATTAATTATCGACAGTGCATGGAGTAAATAATGGAAAGTGTACGCAGGTTGTTTACAGTTCTCTTTCAATTTACGTAGAATAAAAATGAATATTAATGATGCATTTCTGTATTAATATCAGTAACACAATAATAATAATAGAGTAAGCACACGTACATTTACCGCATATGAACAGCCTGGGATGGGTAAGATTGCCTGTAACCCCTGCGTATTTCATTATTTCTTATGGGATATTATTTTTGATTTACGCCCACTTTTATAGGAACACACCGGAGGCGTAAAACAAGGGTTACGAGTACCGCGGATGGTTCCATTGTATTCCGGGCTTTTTTGCCCTCGATTACAGTGGTTAGGACTACCATACGTTCTCGTTTTCCCGTACATACCTTACTTTTCTACCCAAAAATTTCCCTCCGGACTTTGCTTTTAATCTGTAGAAATGTTCTGGGATGTTTACTGTAATTTTTAAATTGCATATTTAATAGGACGAAAATGAAAAAAATTGCTACCTTTTAAAGAAGCACATAGGGGTAATGTATACTATCACTGCCCGAGAGAAAAAGTTTACCAATTCAGTAGTTGACTTTCGGAATGTGTGGTAAAAGCTTGGCAATATTCGTGTATCCACATTTCTTCAATGCGCGTATGTGCATCAGTAAGCGGAGAAGAACAGAGGATACTGTAACAGAATAACAGAGAATGACGTAAGTATGAATTGTCACATAAGGGGGAAGGCGACTGGGAGCTGTCGATAGGATAGATACTGTGTGTACACTGTACACAGAGTTGAGTAATATTTGTTTTTAGGTTTATATATACGTATTTTAAATGACAGTGCTAATTTTATGTAATAAAAGTGTGACTATTTATGTGCCCTCATTTTAACCGCCATTTTCGCTTATATGTCCCGTTTTTGATGGTCCATGAGTGGAAAGTGTCCTAGTTTCTTGTGTTGGACATATTGTAACCCCAGTAATGTTGTGACTGTGACGTCAGTGCCAGCCAAATGGGCGGGTTTGTATTGAACGTTGATGTCAGCTATCGCCCTCGGGCGACTTTGTGTTCAACATACTCTGTAAAATTCATAAGGTGTGATAACTAAAAATGATGCAGTGCGCACACGCGATTGGTTCGGGTCCAGTCGCGCTGCGGGGTTAGTACACTGCAGTTAAGATTAGGTGGCACACGCGCAGAAACCAGATTTCATCTTTCGGCGAAACGGACGAGTCCATGTGACCCGGCGGGGGTGACAGTTCATTCGACTACTGGCAGCCGAAGTGCTGGTAGAGTTGGTATTGTACTGGGGAGGCTATGTTCTGCGGTCGTGCTAGGCATGGTGGGTACCCACTCCATTCTCCTGTTGTCCCTTCACTTCCCCTTCCACTTGTCGCCGTGTGCCATGTCATCTTAATCGTACTGTACTGCGCGTTGGGCGGATACAGTGCAGTTGAGGAAAACATTATCCGGAAATTACGTGTGGCGTGAGAGACGGTTGTGGACGGTTAGTAATTGTCGACGCGGAAGTCGTTGCCAATGCTTGCTGAAATCATCGCTTTTGTTTAGCTGCGGTATGGAAGTCGGTCAGCAGTCGCGTTGACGAGATGGAAGTGAAAAAGAAGGTAATGCAGACGACTGTTTTAGCAATTTGTTATTAGGCGCGTTCGCAAAATTGCGAAAAGCGACAGTTAGCTTCGTAACGTCTGTCTGTCCTTCCGTCCCGCTGTCCGCATAGAACAACTCGGCTTCCACGGGATGGAGTTTCATGAAATTTTATATTTTCGTATTTTTCTAAACTCTGTTGGGAAAATTCAGCTTTGATGAAAATATGACAAGAACAACTGGTACCTTAGTGAAGACCTATGCACATTTATGACAGTATCATGCTGAATTATTTTTTGAATGAGCGCTGTATCAGACAAAAATTGTAAGGGAAAAACACACATTCTGTATTCAATAATTTTTTCTCCGCCGAAAACCGTGCCGTTTATATAATGTGGGAAAATATGGTAGAGCCAGACAGGCCACAGATGACAATATAATACGGCACATGCACCTTGCCTGTTGTATAACTAAGGCTACAGACACGCACTCAGAATATGTAATACATATTGCTTTTCCACAGCAACAGTGGTTACACGAAAACGCTCCAGTATTATTTTATACGTACGGTGTCTGTCTTGTTTAAATGTCATTCCGTGAAGGTAAAATAAAATTCCGAATATTTGCAAGAAAATTTAGAACATCTTTAGGATTACGTTTTTGGTATAAACCGTGGCATTTAATTTATAATATTGAACGTGTGACACATTTTATTTGAATAAATATGATATAAACGGTAATGAATAGCGTTCCATGCCGGCAAACAGTGTGATTATGTCGTGGTTATTGGCGATTGAAGGTGGCCATAGTAGTGTGAAATTCACTGGACGGGCAACTGTCCGTAGTTAAGTAATTTCCACTGTCTAGTCTGCTAACTGACTTAGTATTCCTGATCTACTCAAGAAATCCCCCGCATTTATGGATCCCGGAAGTTCGTTTCTGTGTACATAAGTGCCTGTCATTATCCTGATCCATATGAACCGGCTTGATACCATCCCATCTTATTTAAAATCCTGATGTTATATTGTCATCTACTCCTGGGTCTTTCAAATTGTCTCTTTCGTTCAGGTTTCCCCACGAAAACCCTGTGTGCGTTTGTCTCCCCCCCAATGCGTGCTACCTTCCTGGTCCACCTTATCCTCCTTGATTTGGTCACCCAAATAATATTTGGAGAGTAGGAGCAGTCATGGGGCTGTGCATTTTGTCCAGCCTCCTGTTGCGTACTTCAGCACGCATGCGTTCCAGTATTTGCCTCAGCACGCCAATCACGCACACCGTCACTGTGTTCTTCCCCTAATATAAGAGACCAATTGTCACACGCGTATTTAACAAGAGGCTAAACTGTTGTTCTGTGTGTTTTAATCTGTATGTTTTATAACAAACAGGAAGACATAAGATACTAGACCAGATGGTAGCAGGCATCCTTGACTTTGATCTTAGTATCTCCATGCAGGCAGTTGTGAGTTTTCCGTGTTTTCCCAGATTTTATTGTGTGTTAGTACTCGTTAATAAAAACTGAAGGGGGGAAATGAACCACAAGAAACAAATGCGGTGGAGCCTGCAAAGAGGGAATGAGCCTAGAGCAGGTAACCGACTCACAGAACGAGGCCACGCCGAGAGACTTGGAGACAGACTTGACATTTTGATAAGTGTTGGTCGAGAAACGGTGAGCGAATTTTCATCATTCTGAAGGACAAGGGCCAGCTTTGAAGTGGCGCGTGTGTGTATTGAAACATACACGTAGCGTTTCGCGATCTCTTTGATCTTTTAAGTTGTAAATGGCAGTGGTACTGTACAGTCGAAAAATATTAGCCGAGAAAATTGTCGTCACTAACTTGGTTTTACAGAATTGCCAGTTTTACAGAGAATACGGTAGGGGGGGGGGTAATTTACGTGGATGAAAGCATTTTCACACAACAAGGAGACGTACCAACACTGAAGGTGAATACAAGGAAATGAAGACATCAGTTATGAAGGTCAAAGGATTATTGTTGGTCATGCAGGGGGTTGGCATATTTCATTCATGATGCCCCTCGTGTTAAGTCTGAGTCCAAAGGTGCCTTAGAGTAATTAAGGAAAGTGGCTTCAGGACGAAGTAATCCTAATATCTCGTCAAAGCCGTTCCGTCATTGATACATAATGCTTCTTATCACAATTTACAAGTGAAATCAGCGCCAGTCGTATGAGAGAGACGTGTATAAGCCAGCAACGTAAGGTAAAGGTAAAGTTCGCCATAGACCAGGCCATGAAGTCACAGAGGGGGAATAGATCTGTAGCTCCACTCTTTCTTTAACCTCGGCGCTAGATGGGGTGGGTGGTCAACGCCACGTCCCGGCCGTTTTACACCCGGGAAAGAGCCCCGGTGCTCATTGTACAGGATGCTGCGTGGGTCACATTGACGGTCTGGACGGCTGCGAAAAATCTCGCCCCTACCGGGATTCAATCGCCGGACCGTCCGGCCCGCAGCGTAATCGCTATACCGACTGTGCTATCCCGGCCCAAAAGCCAGCAGCGGATTTACTGGTAGCAGTTACATGAGCCAACAGTTCAGATGTTCAGAATAGAGTCGAACTCGGCTATAACGTCACGAAAAGGACTGAATATTTTGTGTTGTTATAAACGAGTGTTGGTCTAACCGAGAAGTGCAATGTCATGGTTAACAATGAGGAATTAATTGTTACCACAGAATATCTGACACTATAGACGAGGTGTCGCATTAACCGATGTCGTTTTAACCGGGTGCAACGGTATATCGAGTACATAGAACTTGACCAGTGTTCTCCGTCTGCCTCCTGTCAGGGTAGTAACCCTAACTTTTAACGCTACCAAGCGTATGGGCCTTAGTGTAGGACATCATTGCTACTGTGCCTTTCATTATGTTATGAAAACAGCGGACAGAGTATTTGGTTCTGCGGGCATTTCTGTTGACTGTAATACCAGTATTATTACTTTGCTGACAGACATCAGCGGACGTGCATTTTCAGGCGCGTTGTGACATCGATCGCTCGCTCGGACTGTAGGGTCGTTACTTCGAATTCCTTTCGGGCGCAGATGTATGTACGCGTTTACTTTTCTCTGTTGTGTTCCCTTGCGTTGTTAGAGGCCGTGTGATGAACCGACTGATTCCTCATCCCACAGGTCCTACCAGATGTACGTAGCTATACAAGGGATGGTCACAACGCACTCTCCCTACTCGCCTGTGCGAAATATTATTCTGTTTGTTTATATGCACTAGAGGCTGACTGTGAACGCCATCTTAAAGGATGTTCTAAAAAAAAGGAGAGACTCATAACAAGTCGACGTATTGCAGGTAGATGAGCAGAAATAGGAAGTCTTCAATTAAGAAAAAATCTTGTCTGTTTTACAGCATGGCTGTTGGCTAAGTTGCTACCTAAGGTGCGGCTGCCGAAGCTCGTGTGGGGCTGACCATCCCTCATCTATAGGACTCGCACTTTCAGAAGCTGATTTAGAATTGTTAGGGGCCAGAGTGCTTAAACTGTAAAAAGATGAAGAAGGCGGTCTTGTTCACAAGTAAAATACTTCTCAGTCATTAGAACAGCCGTCCATTCATACTGCGTGTGTAATGACGAACCCAGCAAACCGGCGGGACGCGTTTCTCTTGTGCCTGTTCAGAAAGATAAGATCTTCCTGCTTCCTTTCCATGGCCTGCGTTTGTCATTGTACTATCTGGGCCTCGCCTGCGGTGGCCTATTGTTAGATGTAATTGACCACTTCTGCCCACTGTGATCCGCTTCCCACCGCCACTGACCCTCCAAAATTGCGTCTATTCCACACTGAAGATGGAGATAATTTGTATCTTTGACACGTTGGTAGCTACGTATCGTATTGCACCGTGTCATAACCCGTGAGAATCTCACAATATGTTTGCTTTTGGATCAATATCCCACGTTCTTATGAACGCATAGTCCAGTGAGGGGAAGAAATCTATGTGAGGTGTCAGACAGTTGGCGTGCGTCACCATGGCGGCGCAGCCTCAGCGTAACGGTGTGTTACCATAGTGACTGATTTGTGCAATCGTGTAGTGAACCTAGGACCTCGCGAATGCGAATCAGATGTTATGCTTTTAAACTGGAGGTCATGTGTGAGGAAATGAGCAGTCGATAGACAGGATGGAACACTAATTGATCCGGAAAGTTTTACATAATGCGTCGTGTGTTACGTCTTTGTATAACTTAGGGCTACATAACAATCGTACATTTTGTAATTCTCTACCAACGGCGATACCACGCGTTCATGCGAAGTACTGAGGTGTGGCGACATTGCGTCTCTGAATTGTAGGTTCTGAAATGTGTTGTAAACGACCTTTGAAACACACAAAAGCTTTTGTTCGTCGTTGTTTTGGACTTAGTGTGACAAATTTGGTGGCAGCAACATATGGCCGCTTAGGCTTTGGAAACAGTTCGAATTTTAAATGAAGATTGATCACAATCATGCGTACACATTTTGAGTAAAAAAAAATTTCAGGCGCATTCATCCCCATTGCACAGCGCCTATTAAAATCTCTTCGCCCGTCCGTCTGTTTTACGCATGAAAGTAGGCGAGAATGGATACAACGAGTTTTATTAAACAAAAACAGTAATCACCAACAAATGCACAAAGAGAGTTTTATCATCAATCGTAACACACTCCTGCATGTTTTGACCCTGCTGGGTCATCTTCAGGGAGAACTTTTTGTTATCGTTACACCAAAGACAACGCAGTACACAGTCAACAGCACATTCTCACTCAACTATAAAGTGCAACCTTAGTGTAACGATAACAAAAAGTTCTCCCTGAAGATGACCCAGCAGGGTCGAAACATGTAGGAGTGTGTTACGATGGATAATAAAACTCTCTTTGTGCATTTGTTGGTGATTAGTGTTTTTGTATAATATAGTGCACGGACATGGAACAAATTATAGTTTTATTAAATTTTATATTGGAGAAATTTACGAAATATTCTGATTCATTTTCATTTTTATTTAGATCGGGCAGCGCTAACGGCCACTTTACCTGAAGATACATATTTTGCACAACTCGAGTGTATACAGTTGTAAGTCAAGAGAGCAGTTTAGGTTAACATTCGCTAGAGGAAAGCTGTTCTTGTACAAAACAAATACACGTATATCACCTGTGCAAATCGATCAATTTATAGATCATTATTTCATCTGACAACTATCGATTGTCGCTTCCTCTCGACTCGTTTGTAGTATTAACGTAGCCTGTTAAGTCGGCCGCATATCTCGCTGCACATTAAAATATGAATGTACTGGCAGTGTCCTGTATTGTTCTGAATACGTATATTAGTCATCTGTACCAAGTTTTGTGTAAGAATTACTGCCGTGACTCTGCCGATAACGTTTTCAGTTTCTTAAAGGTTCTTGGATTGTTTTGTTGCATGCAATCTTTAAGAAAACCTTACAGAAGTCACAGAATGTTGGAATTGGATATGTGCAGTCACATATATAGATATAAAGTGTAGGATAGCCTTCAAGTGAGACACGCTGGACATGCAATCGTTAGAATGATATAATTTATGATCAGAAAGCCTCTTTTCATTCCCTGTTATATGGGCTCTTTCAATTCTATACCGCTTAACTCTGTGTTATGTTGGTTCGTAAGTTATTGAACGACACTCTGTAGCTACGGGCGTTACGTAACGTTAAATTACATGCACGGCGGAAAGTCGGTAAGGAAAGAAAATTTTAGTTTCCTTCAAAAGTGATGTTGACAGCTTAGTGAAGGTTATAGCGCTCTTGAACGTCGTTTGGGTAGACGGTTAGGCTTATAGTATAACCCGCTTGACATGGCCATGTGATGCGTGGATGCGGGCAGGGTGTGTGCAAGCAGATAAATGTTAGGGAAAACGACAATTCATACATAACAGTGGGCCCAACCAAAAGCCTCAGAGATTCAGAAGACGACGGAGAGATGATGATGATGATGATGATGATGATGATGATGATGCGCGTTCTGAGTCTAGTCAATGTCCCGCAAGATGCTGTGCACGCGCTGTATCGTATTTCCCAGGCCGAGTTCTTGCTGTGGCAAGAACGAATGCACTTATTCAAACTGTTGACATCTTAAGGTAGAAACGCTTACATTTGTACAACTTAATGTGTAAGTTGCAATTTAAATTTATAAATATTTAGAAAATATGTCAGCATAAAAAAGATTTGGGAGCAGATAAGTAAACGTATAAGCATTTATGAATCGTGCGTGATTTCAGGTTTCCGCCGCTGTGTAAATGAGATCTTCGTTCCTTTGTTATGTTACGCAGCGTAGATTGATATTTAGTTACCGACGTTTCGGGAAAACCTATCGGACTGTCTGTGACCCTTAAGATGGGACCTATAGGTTGTCCCGAAACATTGGTAACTACCAATCTACGCTGCGTAACATCCAAGAAGAATGAAGATCTCGCTTATGAAGCGTGCTTCTTGAAGAGAAAGGGCTCTGCTGGAATGGCTTAGGACCCAACCGAATCAGGATGCTTGTGGACCGTTATACAGTGGCACCGGAAAGCGAACAGTTCAGGGCAGAACCCATACAACTGGATGGACAAATACTGTGTTGCTAATGCCATAGGTGGATAATGTAAATTTAAATACGGCACTGTTGGTTAAAGGTTATGTACTGGATTTAAATACGGTAGTTCGTGCAGCCGGCGTTTAAATATGGAGTTTTCAAAATTTTGCAAGCTTTTATGAAAGTGAAGAGTCATTTCTTGTAGGATGTGATTCAGTGTCGTTGGGTGTGTAGTTTCCGATGTTTCGAAGGATGATGGCACAAAGATCTTTCGAAACGTCGGTAACTACACACTTGACGCAGCTTTACGTCACCAAAGAACCGGATATTCAGCAGTAGCGCTGTGAGGACCTCAAATATCGCATTTTATAAAATTGGTAATTTCTTAGAAGCTGTTGGATCAAGTGCAAAGAAATGAAACCCGTCTAAATAAATTCAGAAACTCGCATTGTGTGTCATATCCTACAGAGTTGTTATCTTGTACAGGAAGCCTAAAAATCAACTTTCGATTTGTAGTAAAAAAGTGGTAGCCTATGTGTTGTATGCATTTTCAGTTGCTAATTACGAAACTTGCGTGCTTTTTTCTGCTGTCTGAAACTTCACACCATAAATTGTGTATGGCACTCTAGACATCGCGGACACATTGTGTCATTTGAATTATCAACATACACTTAAACTCATCAGAAACATGCAGCTACTGTCTTCGCCTGACGAGAACACGTTTGACCTTGACAGCATGAGTGGGGTCCCTTACGTAAGGGCTAACCTCACAGAGAAGACATACGCTCACTGAATGCAATAGTGGCACATTTTAAAAATTGTCCATTTGGAGCTGTGCCACTATTGCAGTCAGTGAGTGATATAACCCCAACCTCATGCAAAATATAATCGTCATCCATTACCTCGACTGCAACGGTTCAGATTCAACAGATTGCTAAGAGAAAAATTCTTTTATCTACTTTCTACAAAGTCTACGATATAACCGAATCGATATACGCCGATTACCTCTGAATATAAAATGCTTAATTGGCTCACAGAAGGCAATAGTGGCACAACTCCAAATGGACAATTTTTTAAATGTGCCAGTATTGCATTCAGTGAGCGATATAGGTCCTGTCCGAAACAGAAGTCTGTCACTGCACGTAACTTTCCGCTGGTAACCATTTGTTAGGTGTTCCGTTTATGAGAGGCCTGAAGTCCAATTCACGAACAGCTCTACCCAGACAGAAAACAGCAGAGAATAATAGAATGAACTCGCACGTGCAAAACAATTGCATATGAGACCAATGCAATATTAACGTCCCTAACGCCTTCCGCATAGTGATTCATCCAGCGGAAATACATGCGTGTACGTGTACATGGAGAGAGGGTGGGGGGAGACAACAGGGATATGGAATGTGCATCGTTGAAGGGGGGGGGGGGATGGCAGAAAGGTGAGGTGGAATGTGCGTCACTGTAATATAAACCGCAACGAAGAATAGTCTCCGGCAGATATTGCAATTGTTTTGCGCGCTTAGCATGACAGTGTTGCAGAGAATGGGAGATGCTGAAGGTCTTCCTGGAAATACCGCGCCAACAATTTTGTAATGTCTGTTGAATGTGAGAAGCAGATAATGGATTACAGCCTAGAGGCAAATAACTTGCGTGGTGGGGAACTTTTGGAAGTTCGTAAAAACATCTGTGGAAAACCCTAGTGGCGCTTTGAACAGGCTTACAACACTGAAAGACTATCGTAGTCGACGTCAAAGGTTGCTGGATCAAGTTACGGCGTTGGTAGTAACTATGAAAGTGAATCACCAGACGCTCCAGGGTTGTCCAAGATTGGCTGGACTGTTGTGCCGATATAGTAATGCGTGGCGCGTGGATTATTTGCACGTGTTAACCATATGAGTTCGCATGTAAAGAAGAGTTTAAAATGCAAACCGGGGAAGGAGTCGGCATGTTGGAATCGTTAGCAGATGGTAAGAATGTGAAGTTCCTTTATACGCCTTGAAGGCGTATGGGGGACTAGAGGCATAAGCTCACTGTGTTTGGGTGCTGGATGGAGGTGAGTGGTGGAGTTTTATGACATAGTCGCAATACCCCGCTCCCCGGAGAAGAGCTGCCCTCCCCCCCCTCCCCGCCGTATCCATTGCGTAGGACGCTGAGTGGGCCCCAGAGCTTGTGTGGGCGCTGTGTAGAAAAGAAATATCTTGCCCCTGCCAGGAATCAAACCACAGCTCCTCCGTTGTTCGGTCCGTAGTAGACTAGTTAACTGTACGGACCACGCCATCCCAGCCGCGTGAGTATATGGTCTTAAGATCGTTTCTCAGTGAGTCAGAATTCTTGTAGTGGTTACAGTTTTGTATACACTACAGATTGTTGTTGTTGTTACTCAAAACTGAAAGAATTACGAATTTTATTGAACTAGCGTAGATACTGCCCAGGCGTAGATGGAAGGATAATATTAAAATGGATCTTCAAGAAGTGGGATGGGGCATGGATTCGATTGAGCTGGCTGAGGATGAGGAAAGGTGGCGGGCTCTTGTAAATGCGGTAATGAACCTTCGGGTTTCATAAAAAGCGGGGAATTTTTGCACTAGGTGAGAACCTGTGCGCTTCTCAAGAAAGACTCTGTTCCATGGAGTTAGCATAAATACTGGAAAAAACGGTAAGTGTATGTCCGTGTCTCATGAACAGCATGCAGGACAAAGTCTCAACGTAAAGAGCGCGAACGTAGCGTTTGAAAATGTATCACATTTCAAATATTTGGAGACGACATTGACAAATCAACGTTGCATGGGCCGTGCCATGGCGCAGGCGGTTAGTCACCGGCCTGTCACCGCGGAAGTTCGGGTTCGATCCCGGGTCACTTCGTGTGGGATTTGTTGTGGTCAAAGTGGCACTGGGACAGGTTTTTCCCCGAGTACTTCGGTTTTGCCCTGTCGGTTTCATTCCATCGGTGCTCCATTACACGGAGAAATGAAAACACTAATCATCATCATCGTAATGGTCTTCATCACAGGGTTGTACAATAAGCTTCAAGGCTGCGGTGCATCCGTAGCATCTGCTGCGGGGCCCTTTTCCACAAAAAAATCAAAGTTGCATGAATGAAGAAATTAAGAGTAAATTATGTTTATGGAATGCCTGCTACCATTCAATACAGAATCCCCCCCCCCCCTCCCCCCATCCGCTGTTTGCTATGTGAGAATATAAAGATTAAAATATACAGAACTATATAATTTTACGTGTTGTTCACATGGGCTTGGGACCTGGTGTCTCATATTAAAGGAAGGATACCGGCTGACATGTGTTCGAAAGTACGGTGCTTACGAACATGTACTTACTGTTAACTTCGCGAGAAATGTGGGACTGGAAGTCACCACTGAAAGAGCCGGCTTTATTGTCGGACTCAGAATCGCATGTTGTGTACTGTGAAGGGGCCGTTGCGAAGGGCTGCCGAATGTGTCAAAACATCGACAGTTGAAGAATTAAAGGCGAATCGGGTGAGGCGAGAACAGCCCTGACACGCTGTTTACGTTGCGATGGCTTTGGCTGAACGTACACGCTGGAGTGCCAATAAATCACTGACAGAGACGGCGATGTACTGGTTCTAGAGACGGTTTCCGTGTCCGTTCGGGAAACTTCCACATTGCGGCCTACATCGTTCACAGGGCAGTTGGAAATAGAACTTTTCAAATGACGGTTATAGTAGTTTGCTATTTAAAGACAGGGTGGCAGCGACCGAGGTTTTTTATGCGGGTTCGCTTAGTCACGGAAAGCGTCTATTAATTCCGTTATCTCAGTCCATCTGTCCGCACGTAACACAGCGCCTCCAACTGGAAAGATTTTCATTAAATTTGATAGCGGGGACTTATGTATTTGTCGAGAAAATTCAGATATGATTAAAATCGGGTGAAAATGTCGGATACTTTACATGGAGACGTAAGTAGGTTTTATTGTTGGTTTCAACGTTAAATCGCCATAAAAGCGCTCTTTGACGGAAAAATCATGCTGTCCGTCCGTCCGCATGTATCAGCGCATCTCCTACTGCAGGGGTTTATATGAAATTTGATATTGGAGACTATGGAAATTGTCGAGAAAGCCCACATTTGGTTAAAATCGGTCAAAAATATCGGACACACTACGTATTATTTTTGCCGACGACATTAAATCGCCATAAAAATGCTCTCTTCGAGTGAAATAATATCAGGCTGTTAGAATATCCGAGGAGGCATAAACATTACGCGAACGCGCTACGGTGTTACTTTGTATTTACGTAACCCATCTTGTATTATTAGTCGGCAGTCCGTACGTCTCTATATGTACATTCTGTTAGTGACTAAAGCACGTGGTTTGTTTTCTTTATCTTGAGGGTGGTGTATATTAGAAACACACAAGCTGTTTGTTTGGACGAAATATGGCTGTCCCTTACAAGTTGAACCGCGATAGCATAGTCAGTATAGCGAGAACGCTATTACGGCTGGAGGGTCAGGGGTTTGAATCCCGGTTGGAGTAGTATACTTTTCTGTCCTCTTAAACGTCCAGACCGGCACTGGGGTTCAGCCAGCCTCGTGTTCAGTAGGTACGGGGTTACTCCCCCCCGTATGCCGTCATGGCGTGGACAGTGACAAGTTTACTGTGTGTTTTTTTATATCCCTTCTCAATAATAGCATGTTCAGACATTTAGTTTTACTAAATAGAAAACACGCTTCATCACCATTACAAAGACCAACCAAGTGAACGCTGTTGTTGGAAATACTCGCTGTAGGCTGTGATTCCACATCTTTAACCGACGTTTCAGACGCTGCAAGTGTCAGATCTTAAAACCGCTCTTTCTAGACACCAAGATGGAAGCAGAATGTTCTTCCTGAACGCTGATACGCAGGTACCAAGCTGTACGGACTCACGTCCGGAAAGACCGCAAATTGCATGTTGTTCATTGGCTGTGCAGGGGCTCAGTGTAGGTGGAATTGTGTGAGCTTCCGTTGAACTGCAGACGTTGCGTTTTATTCTTTGCAGGCCTAACAGCTGAAATGTTATTGATTTGTCTGGGAAAGGTCTGTGTCAGGATGCTATTCAGTGGATCTGGCTTCTGCTTTGTATGCTGTTTGAACGTCATACAACTCCCGGAACACCATTGTTGCCCTTGTGACCTTGACCTATTTAATTTCAGTTTTATTGCTGTCTGTGGTGCCAAGGTTAAAAATCAGTGGACGTGTACCACCACTCCACCTATATGCCTTCTTGGCATGTGCAGCAGTGGCGCACCAAAGGGGAGGGGGCTGCCGGGCTGCAGCCCCCCCAACCCCCCCAAAACCGAAATTTAAAAAGCATATTTTGTAGATACTATGATATCAAAAGTTTTACGTGATTTACCCTCCAGCCGAAATCAGCCACTGAAACCAGCTGATGACTAGTATATTAGAATTTTTAAAAATGTATTAAAATTAAAAAACAAATATAGGCCACTGTGATTGAGTCATGGAACATGTAGTTATATTTGTATGTATATCAATTCAGGTGCACACAGTGTTACGTTATACTTTCGATATGATTTTTATAACATAATTTTTAAAATGAAAGAAGTTATATATAGCCTCAGGGTTGGCCCCCCCCCCCCCAGCGAAAAATTCTGGGTGCGCACCTCGTGTGCAGCAGCAACTTTACTTCATTGCCATGTGTTATTTATGGTGTAGACGTTTTATCGAGCCGTGATAGCTCAATCACTTTAACGACAACATTACGTGTTGGACAACCGGGGGTTTTATTCCTGGTAGGAGTTGAGGTTAGTGTCTTCTCCAGAGCGGCGAAACCTGGTCCAGGGCCGGGCCTCGCATTCAGTGACTGGCATAGGAGCGTCTAATGTGGCCATGTCGCTTATTGTCTTGCCTCCGTCTAGTTACCAGGTTAACAAAGCATGGAGGTGTGCGTCAGTCTCCCATACACCTGCATGGCGTGGCCCTCAATTACAACACAGTCAATAAGTTACCTTGACCTTTCATTTAATGATGTTAGTGGGTTCCTATTTACAGTAATCCCGCGGTGGTTCGGATCTGCAGATAGTCTGGTCAGTTTCGGACTGAAAACAATCCGGTCGTCCCCGGGGTAATCCGGTCAATCGTCCGGACCACCCAAGGGAAACGAGAGGGAATCCGTACTGAGAAAGGCATTGGCGTGGGTGGAGCGGGAGGAGGCAGCCTTTGTTGTTGTTGTTGTTGTTGTTGTTGTTGTTGTTGTTGTTGTTGTTTATGTTGCTGGCTCTCCAGTGATTTCTGTCACAGAAAAAAACTGTCCTTCGGCTAGAAGCGTAGAAGCAGCAAACTTGGTTTGGAGAGCTGCAGACATATTTAGAAAACAATCACTGTTTTAGGACGTTTTATATTAATTGTCTCTAATTGGTCTCAAATTAACGACTCTTTGTTTTCGTGTTAGAATGTCATTAAAATCCGAAAATAACCCATTAAGTGGGATGTTGAATCAGTACTGACATCTACCTTGTCATTGTTTTGTTTACATAGTTTGTTTAGTTGTCATATCTGTGTGGTTGCGTATTTGTGTATTCGTGCTGCTTTTTAATTAGCTCCGCGCTGTTAAGCCTGCACGTTAATGAATGGGGCTATTGTTGTTGTTGTTGTTGTTTCTGCTGCTGCTATTAGGAAGTTAGTACAAACGGGCAGTTTAAGCATTCTTTGTAGCCATATTTTCAAATATTATTTTTATACAACCATATAATTATCATTGTAGTTGGCCCGAGACATCTGCAGCTACGTTACACATATGTGAATTTATTATGTTAGAATTAAATGTTAAAAACAATACTCCTTTTGCAAGCGAAGCAAGGCAATCACTGTCTTATTCTTGGTGACGATGGGTGGAGTCTAGGTTGTGTATTTGCCATAGATTGTCCTGGAATTGAAGATCAGAAAGCTTAAGAGAAATCATTTATAAAAATAAACGGTTTCAGTGTAAATAGTATGTGTGAAGATGTGAAAATATAAAGAAATCTGACATTTTGGGGGGGGGGGTTAAATGTATATGACACCGTTCTTAATAGCCTAAAATATCAACTCCGGGCAATTAATGCATTCAATTTATTGTACAAATTAGATGCACATTGTTAGTTACACATGAGTGTTAAACACGTAGCTGCGCCATGTTTCGGCACAAGCGCACCATCCTCAGGGAGCACAATATGCCAGGTTTAAAACCAACTGCCAGTGACAAGCCGCTACTTACATGGTTCCACTGTCTGTACTAGGGTAATTAATTATAAATGTTGTTGTAATGTTGTGTCATATGATAATACATCACGACCAACGTATCTTCAGAGGCTAGTATTTATATAAGAAGGGCTGCATCTGCACCGCACCCTAGCTAGTGGAGTACTGGTAACATTAAAGTTGTTACATTGGTTCATTACAACCAAATAAATGCGCAGTATCTTATATATATATAACAGTATGGACACTACTCCGACATGTTTTCGGCATAAATATGCCATCCTCAGGGAGTACATGTGTCAAGCTTCAATTTGATCGCGTGTAGAGAAATACGATACTGGGTCTTGCAAGGATAGGGGCGCACCCCCGGACAGGGATGCCGTATTTCAGCCCCAATCTAACAGACTCGTTAAAAAATCGTCTCTTGCTTCGAATGTTCTTACGTGTCTCATTTCTCACTTTTTGTTAATTTTATGATATAACGACCATTAAAATTATATGACGGTTGGCAAATAAAGTTTTTTACGCCGTTCCATAAAATTATCTCTAGCGGCCCAGATCCTCTGTCCCAGCACAAGCTTGTCTTTTCGAACATAACAGGCCTATCAGCGGCTTCACACAGGCGAAAGCCGGTTGCCCGACATCTTAAGATTATTTTCTTAGTAATTTCACAATTGTGCACGGTGTAGGAAGCAGTATTATTAGTGTTATTAAAACAGGTAAAAAAAACTGCAGTTACTGCTTTACTTACCAAAACACCGCACCATGAAGACGTGTGGGGAAATGGAAGTGTAGCTCCCCCAATTTTTAACCTTGGAGTTACGTGTAGATGAGCGGCTGGCTTCGCTGGCCGGTGATTTTACGCCAGGAAACGAGCTCACTGTACCCACTGAATAGCAGGAGGCTGGGTGGATGTCTGAGGTGGTCTGCATGCTGTGGTGAAGAAAAAATGCTTGAGCCCATCGAGTATCGAACCCTGTTTCTCATGTCCTGTCACAACATTTTCAGAGTTACCCGGGCTGGATAATAATAATAAAATGAACAAGAAACAGTGGGGTAAGGTTACGATGCGTATGTCTTTCAAACGTTTCCACATATGTGGTTAGTCCAAAAGAAGTTGTAGTTTCATGTACGGATTAGTGATCAGTTTCTGTTCGTCTTTTCAGGAGTGCAGATCCTGACTGCGTTAAATTTTGGGAATGTAACGTTAAAACGTATGTCCACATAGCCATGTTTTTAATTATTACAATGCGAAAAAATGCTTTATACGGCATTCTTTGGTATGTTTATGTTCGTCCTTCTTACAGACTGCCACACGCGCATGGAGATGCCATTGGTCTGTCATTTCGTGTGAAATAACAAGCAAAGTAACCGTTCTTGGCCGGGATGCAGTTACTTATCTTGCCTATGTCACAATGTACACGTATGGTGGCTAGAATTTGTGAAAGAAACGCGTTCGAGTTATGATATTGAAGTATAATGATGGAATTAAAAATGGTTGGGAATGAGGATTCGAGTCATATCCAAAAATACATGCACATCGCTTTAACAGCCGTGGCTATCGTACTTACTGGCAGAATTTTATGTTGTCTTTCTGTTTTATCGATTAAGTTCACAGTAGTAAACAAAGGAATGCTTGGACGTTACATAGCTAATGTAGCGTACAGTATATCAGCTATCGATAGTGGAGAGTGCTGTATTTTAATGTGGAGACATTTTAGTAGTATCTGACAATCTTGTATGTTGCATTCATGTGATTTGCATAAGAAGTGACTACTGTTTGCCACAGATCTTTGTTGTGAGCATGTGAACTGGTTCAAGGTCAGGCTGTTCTGTTGTGTAACGTTCGAGACGTTTACGGAAATGGCGGCGCAGCTGGATGATCTGGGCACATCTGGGTGCTGTCATACGTTATGTTGACGCATCTGGGCACTTCAGTACGTGATTTCAGAACGCGCTGGCACAGTGACACGTGATGTCGGCACATCTGGGCACTTCAGTATGTGATTTCAGAACACCCGGGCTCAGTGACACGTGCTGTCGGCACATCTGGGTACCATCACACGTTGACATATCTGGGCACTTCGTTGCGTGCTTTCGGAACACCCGGGCACAGTGACACGTGATGTCAGCACAGCTGGGTTATGTTGACACATCGGGGCACTTCGATATGCGATTTCAGAACACCCGGGCACAGTGCCAAGTTACGTTTACATATCTGGGCACTTCGGTACAGGACGTCAGAACACGCTGGCACAGTTACACATGATGTCGGGACATCTGGGCACTGTGACACATAATGCGGACACATCTGTGGACAGTGACACATGTCAGCACATCGGGGTACTGTGACACATGACGCTGACATCTGGGCTCTGACACGTGATGTCGGCACATCTGGGTACTCTGACACGTGATGTCGGCACATCTGGGTACTATAAGACGTGATGTCGGCACAACTGGGCACTGTGACACGTGATCGCATGCATGGGCATTGCGGCACGTTACGTCGGCACATCTGGATGCTGGGACACGTCATATTGCCATGGCAACCATCACGCAGAGACACGTAGCTTGCAATCGATACGTAAAAGCAAGCTGTCTTACTGTGGTGAAAGTGTTTCCTTTTTCGTAGTGGGTACGCAGCCTGTTTGCTTCGCCGTCTCTGTCAATATGTAACAGCTGCGGAAGCACTGATCGGATTTAAGTAAATGTGATACACTGGGCAGATATACTGAATTTTTCGACACATTCCAGTGCTGCTGGTTAACCCTTCAGAGCCTAGCGGTTAGTTTATGTACCACCAGGTTTAACGTTAAACAATTCTACGTTCTGCCCACACAGTGTATTTATGTGTTTTGTATGGGTCTCAGAACAAACAGCAGTAGCTTCCCTATACATAATTAACTGATAGGTTTTTATAACCGAGACGGTGTGTTTACTGCGCGGTACGCACTGGCTGCATATAAAAAAGACATTATGTTTCATCCTTAAACGGTTAAAGGCGGACATCAATAATTCTGTTTATAAAACCGACTTGCGTTTCTGCCCTCATCGCGAGAACATGCTGACTACTTACCGGAAAAATAAGAGTGTTTTGGACGGAAGTTTTAGAGAAAAATGAAACAGACAGTTCATACCAACTGCATTTTTTCCGCAAGTCGTAATGTTTTTGAGGCCATTATGGGGAAGCGGGTAAACGAGCCGGAATTTTTGCATTGTATATAAATCTCGTGAGTTATTATTTCTGACTTCGGTGGAATGTGAGTTGAAGTAAGGCGTATAGCTCAAAACTTCGTATAAGCTTTCTTTTGTGTTTCCATTTCAGATGTAACAGATGCGTCTGTTGTAAAATTGTTTGTAATGTGTACAAAATATTTATGCCGTTTATTAAACTGATGAATAATTAGTTCGGCATTAGAATTAGTGAGTTTCTGGGCTTGGTCTGTTGCCCATCATTAAAAAAAGAGAACACTTTCAAAAACTTGATATGTTCTCATGCTCAGCTGGAAATGCAGGGAGGCACCTTGTAATCTGGGTCGAGACAGAAAGCACTATTCGCAGTCTGCAGATGGACCCTAATGATAAAGGTGCCTCCCGTCCTTTGTACGGGCTGTCCCGGTGGCTGAAGGCCTTCTCTGCGATAAAGCTGTCGTGCTTAAGGGACACGTTAAAAGGGACACGCGTGTATACCATACACATACAGTCTTATGTTCAAGCGACTTATAGATTAGTTGTTATGGTATAGGCCGACTTAGTGTGGCTTTGTTAAAGAGGCGTGTCGACAAGCAGTTGAAGCAATAGCACATGGTCGTCGAAGCTAAACTGCGGAAACCTCGGCCAGAATAAATAACTGGTCTTTGAGCCGGATTTGAACCTGGAACCTTCCGATTACGATATCGGAATGTTCGGTACGATTAGGGTGGTGTCAGCAGGATGCTGGAACGGATCCCAGAGGGAAGAACAAATAACGACTATCTTTGGGAATGGGCAAGCCATCAACACGATGGAGCTGGCAAGAGACTCGAGACAACGCGGTTTTCGTTACGAATAGAGATCTTCTGGGTAGTGCTCCCGCCTCGTTTTGGGTACGCACTGGGTTCAAATCTTGGCTTTGCGAGACGCAGTCGTAAGCATGATTTTCGTAATTTCCCACAGACCGTTCTGGCACATGCTGAGATAGTAGCTAAAATTAAAAGTACAACCGTTTCCTTCCACGTCCCTTCGGAATTCATTATTCACTAATCGCTGTGCAGTCTTGAGCCGTTGACAACGTTGTTACATAAACCATGGGCTAAATAGTGCGCCTAGCGTGTCGATGGACAAAGACCAGTCATGGCCTGTGGCATCCCGGTGGTGCTTACACAGTCGAATGAAAAGTAGGCCTACTCTTTCTTCCGGCAACACAGCTTCATTAGTGAACAGTCCTTCTTGTGTATTATACTAGCCACAGGTTTCGGCTTTTCAGTAAAGCCATCCTCGTGTTTTGTGGTGTCAGGTAGAGGTCTCTGCGTTGGGCCGATCCCTCGTCCAGAGGAGTCCTAAGGAGTGTGTATGTATGTGTGTATCATTGTGATCAGGTCTGCATCTGCAGTGAGTAGGTAGAAGAGGTCAGAATAGGAAGGAAGGAAGGAAGGAAGGAAGGAAGGAAGGAAGGAAGGAAGGAAAGAAAGAAAGAAAGAAAGAAAAGTCATCCTCACGCTAAGCACTAAAACTCTAAAGACGCAACCTGATGTCATATAGGTATAAAATCAATGTGGTAGTGAGATCTCACACGTTACACGTTTGTTGTGTACAAAAATTAAATCAGTATCTCTCCAAACACAACTAAATCCCATTTATTGTATAAAACTACATGTTTCGACCTATTTCGGGCCATCCTCACGTTCACAGTTCGTCTTTAAACTTATTGAGGAAGAAGTATATATATGTAGTTCTATGTAGTAAATAGAATTTAGTTGTGTTTGTACAGATGTTGATTTAATTTTTGTACTATCGACAACACAACGGGATGACTTTCGTTACAACTGGTTGTGTACGTTACTTACTCTTATAGTTGTGTTGTTATTGTGTTTAGTACATTTAGTTGAATTTATGTAAAGTTTAAAATCTTTTTAAGCTTATAGAAACTTATATATTTGTTGATTGTAACGTCCCTCGCTAAAAAGCCGAAGCACGTAGATAGTGTTGTAAAGGAGGATTGTTATTAATAAAGTTATGTTGATGGAAGAAACAGTTCTTTTGATTCAGAACGAAGACCAATTAACAGATATCCAGATGAACACTAGGCTGTCTGGACGTGCACTTGTTTTTTTTTTTCAGTTAAATAGAATTAAAATCTCAGTATATTTTGGGCACATGTTTATACCCTTATGTTTGTCTATTCTGTTGCCCGGCGTTAATTCTTTGTTGAGAGCAGTACATTAGTGTGGATGCGCATTTCGTCTACTTTTGTTTGTCAGCGCATTTTCCATCGTGAGCACTCTTCATATATTTCTGTGAAATTCTGTCCACGATAACCAAAAGAAGAATCAGACACTGAAAATGTAGAAGCTCGCCTTAACGGGACGGATGTCTGTTCGGATAATCCGTTATGCTCTGTATATGTCATGAATATTCTTTCTGCCAAAAAAACATTTCAGGGACTGTAAACGCTTCTTCCTAGGATGACATTCAGTAGGATGAAAATCAGTATGTAATGTCGGCACAGCCTAACATTTCTGAGGCGTTCACCCCGCTTTTGTCCCGAAATTTTAAATTTATTTCCTCTTTTTGAGAAATAAAGATGGAATTGTTTGAATTGTAGCTTCCCACATTTTACGCAACAAAAACTATAAAGTTTCTTCGTAACTTGGCAGCAGATTTACATTCTGCTGTGATCGACATCTCGGAAACGGCGATATATCAATCATCTTTATTTTATATTTAGTGATATATCAATCAACTTTTTTCTTCCGCTTCACCTCTTCCGTTACGGAGAACACTACCTCAGATGAATAATCATGTCAGATATAATTAACGCACTAGGTGTTTGTGTACAGTATCGTTCATTTCATGCGCGTTTAACAAATATTGGAATGTTTCCACAATTTTTAGTAAAGATTATAAGTATGAATTCCCCGAAAATCTGTTGGATGAGAGTTTTGCTGTACCGTGCGGAAGGGCACGCAGGCATGACATTGCTAATGCTCGCTTTCACAACTGCTCTGCGAACGATCCTAAAACTGACGTGGAACTTGTCTGTGTCATTTAACCCTTTAAAGACGAAGCGTATCTGCTTTATATAAGGACTCAGTACGTACCGCGCTGTAAACACTCTGCACTTCGGTTATAAAAACCAGTCTCTTAATGTTTTATAAGGCAAAAGTTGCTGTTTGTTCTGAGATCCGTACAAAACACATAAACGCAATGTGGGCACCACGTAGAATTTTTTAATGTTAAACCTGGTCGTATGTAAAGTTACCGCTAGGCTTTAAAAGGTTAATTTCAGGGCTGGGGATAATGGGATATATTTTGAAGTGACGGTCTCAGGGAAGGGTTGGGAGATAGGCTTCACCTTCGCATTTCGGTCTTTGTTTCGTACGCCATATAGATATATCTTCTAATGTAGACTCTTCATAAATTACATATTTCGCTTCCAACAAAGCTCATTTAATCCTCCAAAATATACGGGTTACTGTATGTACCACCAGCTTTAACAACGAGTATCACTGCATGCTGCCGCGCATATGTGATGCTCAGAATGTAGATCAGTCGTATTCCTAAATGTATTTAACTGACTGGTCTTTGTAATTGCGACGCAATGTTTACTCTGAGGTACGAACTGAATTTTTAAACATTGTTTGGATGAACGTAGGCTTCAAAGAGTTACAAATTCTTACACTGATTTGATTGATTGAAAGTAGTGCGTCACGTTTCTAGCGCAATGCCACGTGCCCCATCAGCTTGGTTTTTCTGCTGCACTTGCAACGTTTACGTAGTGGTAATTGTACTTTTTGGCGGCCATTTATGTTTGTATAGCAGTCATCGTAACATCTCATGTTATCCTAGAAGAAAGTTATGTAGATTGGCGGTAAGAAGTGGGAAGAACCGTGTTGCAGATGACAGGAGCGCTGCGTATCAGCTAAGACACTGGGTAATATGTAGCTTTTTGCGAATGCACCTGCCAGGGAAGTAAGAGCGAGCTGTATAATGTTAAGATGCGTTGACACGTGACTCCTTTCATTGTCCATAGATCTGTAGCTGCGAAGTATGCTGGTAACGTGCTGTTCGGAAGGCCGTCGTGGCAGGTTTCGGCTGGCAATGGTTGCCCATGAAGGCTTGGCGTGTATTTGAACAAGATCGTAACTTCTCGTAATTTACCTCGGCTGTGAGGCAAACTGTACAGTATACCCGCAAATTAAGAGGACCCTAGAACAAGTGATCCCCCCTCCCCCACAATCGTAGCGCCCAACAGCCGATGCGATCATGGTGTCTGTGGTTTCAAGCCCCTCTCGTCCATCTAACAAAAGTTTTGAACAAAGGACTAACCACTTCGCGCCAGCAGCAGCTGTCCTTGACGAACGCGTCGGGGCCAGCAGCCAAGACACCAGACCCACTAGTGTAAGCTCGCGCCCGGTTAAAATACGCCGCATTAGACGCGCGATATTCGCATTTCTGCTGTGCCTTC
This sequence comes from Coptotermes formosanus, assembly GCA_013340265.1. Classification (NCBI taxonomy): domain Eukaryota; kingdom Metazoa; phylum Arthropoda; class Insecta; order Blattodea; family Rhinotermitidae; genus Coptotermes; species Coptotermes formosanus. Next base: position 1,199,170 of record BLKM01012015.1, read on the forward strand.
CATACGCAAGAATGCGTTAATGTAACGTAATGTAATGTAATATAATGTCTGCGCTCTGATGATGCAAGCAGAGCAGGTTACCGAAACGTCGGGACTTGTAACACCCAATTGAAGCTTCTTGTCACGCGAGAATACACTTGTGTTCACAAAGCCCTGTTCCTGTTTTATACATTTATTACATAACAAAGAGAACAGAAATATACCATGTTTTGCAGATGGTTCCTGAACTCAAAAGTCTGTGTAATTTTCTGTTTTCCTTCTGCAGGGTGTACGTGAATGAATATTTCTGTTTTGTTAGTCGTGTAATAAATTTTCAAAATAACAGCAGGACTTTGTGGATTATTACTGTCTGTTTGTAGACGCAAACTGGTGGGTCTTCCTTAGTTGCTGGCAATTGTCAACAGTCTGGAACTAACCGTGTTTGAGGCCTGTTATGTGCAATGTAGCCTACATTAACTCTGGCATTCTCACGGCCGTGAATATTAAGATTACGGGTTTCTGGTACCTGACCGCCTTGTTGTTTGGGTAGGAATCAGCTGCGTCCTTCATCAGTGTATGTTTGTATGCATGTTCCTTCGCAGTGGTTGTATTTGCCACACTACGCGGCAGTACCTCCCAGAAGACCTACCGAGCAGCATATCACGACCTAAAATTTGCTGCATTTTAAGTCGATATTACCACTGTGTTCCGTAGAAGTTCCGGTAAGTGCCTAAGGGAGTAACAAGAAGTGCCTGAGCAAACTGTGAGCACTTGGGCCACGGCTGGAACTCACCGTCTCGGGGAATCAATACTTGCTCCTGTCAGGATGTCCGAATGTGAGATTGCAGCACTGGATCTGAAAGTAAGCCGTCTGTCCACCTTAAGTGATAATATTTGCTATTTGTTTTCAAGCCCGACAGTAAAAGCAGTCTTTAAAAATTCAGGTCCTTCCCCACAGCAGCGTCTTCCCATTGTAGAGACTATAATTGGTTAATGGTGCTTAGGGAAATATTTGTAGTTTATTCTGAGAGCCAAATTATTATTATTATTATTATTATTATTTAATAAATGAGGATTGAATTACGTTCAAGCCATGCTCGTTTTCATGAGAGTATCTTCCGATTAACCCAGGGTTGTTACGGTGGTAGCCCCTCTCCATTAAATACATGATTTATTTACAACTGTTTGTCGCCTCAAACCATTTACATTTAACTTTATCTAAATTTCTCCCTACATCTGCAAACAAAATCGCGCTTAAAATGAATCAATCTCTTGTGAAACGGTAACCAGTCCCTTACTATCCTGCTGGTATTCCCTGAGAACAATTAGGAAACGCATACGTACAGCGTAACTGTGGGGATAAACTGCAGAATTTTTATATGTTAAAGCGACTGGTACACGTAGTCACCACTGTACCGTCAGGGGTTAGTATAGAACACACTGTATTAGGAGTAACAAGAGATGCTGATAGATTGAGTTCTGTTGAATACTGCAGTTAACTGGTCACTTAGTACCGAATACAGTGAGGACGTTTGTGGTGTGCAGTTTAGACCTACTGTATTTAGTGCCTGGTTACTGTCATAATAGGCTGAGATTCTGATGAAAGGAGGTTTTTTGACGCTGAAAATAACCCGCTCGACAGGCGAGATATCAAACTGAGGGCAGCACATAAGGGATGGAACAACACCTTGAGTAAGATTAAGCAACCTATAAAGAAGATCTGAGTATGGAGTAAGGTTTAAGATTTAGGGAATGAGAATAGTGATAAGTAACTCGGAGAATGTATTCTAACAATCCATTACATAGGGAGTTTTTTTAATGGCGGGACTTATTGTCGTAAAGCGGACGACATTGTTGCTGCATGGCGACCGATTACACCGCCCATTCTGAAGTGCTGAGTTCTGCTTCAACCCTTTAAAGACGAAGCGTTTCTGTTTTATATAAGGACTCAGTGCATACCGCGCTGTAAACACTCTCCACTTCGGTTATAAAAACCAATCTCTTAATGTTTTATAAGGCAAAAGTTGCTGTTTGTTCTGAGATCCGTACAAAACACATAAACGCAATGTGGGCACCATGTAGAATTTTTTAATGTTAAACCTGGTGGTATGTAAAGTTACCGCTAGGCTTTAAAAGGTTCAGAGAACCTCCCTGTAGTTCGTCTGTATAAACCAGAAATTTCTTGTCAATGCCAAGGACCAGCCTTCTGTAGCGGACTAGACGCAACCTACCGCTGCAGATTCACAACTATGGCTACCTAATGAAGTCCCGAACGGTGTAGAGTTTCATATAGTTGCGTCCGCTAGCACAAGCTCATAAATCGGCCCCCACCCCCCTCCCTGCCGGCGCCAGTCGCCTTGTCGGTGAGAAGCGATCGTCTTCAAAGTGAATACAGAGCATCTGGTGCTTTAGTCTGCGAGTACCTCCAGCACCAGGCCGTCTGTTTTCATGAGGACTCTCCGTCGTTCAGTTCCCATTTTTGATACACGCCCGAAGTTCATCCAAATGAAATCTAAAAATTCGCTTCTATCCCACAGTAAAGACACTGCGTCCCCATTGCAGAATGAGCCAGTTAATACTGTGTAGGAAAATAATCGCTGTTTTGGTCTGAAAAGCATGGATTAAATGCAGAGTTTTTTGAATGATAGGCGCCAAGGACGCAAGGAGGGCTAGAGCCCCAAAAAAGTTATTTTTATGTCTAAGCAACAGGAATGTTTACTGCATTTTTCAAAGACGTGGTGCACAGTCTCCGTTGACCTCCCACAAACAGCCGGGTATTTCGTAATGTTATCTTGCTCGGTCCATATAATATTCACGTTTCGCGTAGGGGCTGCTTTAAAATTTATTGTCCACCCCCATCAATTCAAGGTTCCGTTCCGTAAACCCCTTCACTCCAAAGGGTTAATTTGGCGGCACGCAGTAATGACGTATAGGGGAGTGGAGGTCCGTAACGCCGAGACGAGATGAACCAGAGTGGACTGGCGAAGAAAATATCACAGGCCCCGTTTCGAAATTCGAACCCAATTTTCCTAGCGTCCGTAAAGCGGACTGCTGAAGATTCACGACTGACAGTGCCTCCGGTTACGTAGACCGACCCGCTGCACAACGAAGGAGGAGAAGTTGTCGTCCGTGATAGGCGCTTACGTTCTTCGCAATATTCGTGACGTGTCTGTATTTGTCATGTGACATCCTGCACTGAGAAGACCGTGTGTGAAACAGTAGTTGTTTTGTCTGAAATAGTGAGTTATTTTACAGTTTTAATGGGACTCCATGGACTGGTTGTCAGGCCATCACGAGACTTCGGCTTGAAAGTAACAGGACTACACTGAAAATTCCGGACATGTTGCATGCGCCAAGTAGTATTCAAACCAGTGATAGCAATGTTCCGGTGGTCCTTGTCATTCTGATTGTTGCGGCATGGAACCACTGGGATCGGCTGTTTACTGTTGTGCATTGCGGGCAGTTTGGAGAAGTTACAGTGTGGATGATATCTTGTGCCGATCCCGGTGGCCGTGCGGTCTAAGGCCGCTTGATTGCTGGGATCGCGGGTTCGAATCTAGCTGAGGGCATGAATGTTGTTCTGTTGTGTTTGTTGCGTTGGTAGCGGCTTCTGCGACAAGGTGTTCGCTTGTTCAGAGGAATCCTACTGTGTGTTTGTGTGATCTAGAAACCTCACCAACGAGGCAGCCTAGGTCCGAGTTGGCCACAAAAAGAAAGAAAGGACGACATTTGGTGCAGTATGACCACTAACTTTTCGTGTTACTGAAAGATTTATAATTTTTAGCCCATTAAAGCATAATATATCCTCAGCCACATTCATCCAATTCACATCTTGGCTGTCCAATTTTAGGCCCGTTTGCAAAGTTGCGAAGAGCGACTGTTAGCTTCGTCATATTTGTCTGTCTGTCTGTCTGTCTGCCTGCCTGTCTCTGTCCGTCTGTCCGTCCGTCCGCATGGAACGACTTGGCCGATTTTCGTGAAATTTGATATTTATGTATTTTCCGGAAATCTGTTTTTAAAACTCAAGTTTCATTAAAATCTGACAAGAATAACGGTTATTTTACATGAAGACCTGTGTACATTTATGATAATATCTCGCTGAATTCTTCTTAGAAGGAGAAATGTTTTAGACAATATTTGTAGAGAAAATAAAAGTACAGTTTATGTTCAGTAAGTTATTTACGAAAATAGTGCCGTTTATGAGATAATGTGGCAAAATACTGTATAGCCAGACAGGCCACAGATGACAGTGTAATACGGCGCACGCGCTTTGCATGCTGGGTAACTAAGGCTACAGAGACACACTCAGGTATGTAACACATATTGCTTTTCCACGGCAACAATGGTTACGCGAACGCACCTGAATCTTACGTTTACGTATGTTGCTTGTCTTGTTAGGGTAATGTTTTATATGATTCCCCTGTCTATATGTTGGTCTGCAATGCGTTATTTCCCTTCAGTTTTCGTGCGAATCTTTTGTGTTTGCTCTGCAGTATAAATGTCTGTTTCACGTCGTCAAACATTTGATAACATTTAGTAACGTAAGATGCAAGTAGCTTCCCTCACTTCACTTACTAGCGTATTTGGACTAGTACGAAGTTCTTTTACCCACCCTTCATCGCCATCCGCCTTCAGTACTGAGTACGACATTGGTTACTGCCATCAAACTGAAGGCCCTAAAGCAGTACAATGCTTCCTTCATGGGGAAGCTCAAGAGGCCTGTCCACAGGACATTTCAACCTCTCACGACCACAGAGAACCTGTTCGCTCGGGCTGTTATTTAATATTATCCTCCATGCCTTCGTTTTTAACTAGTTTATAGATGCAACTGTATGTAATGTCCATATTACGTCATCATCGTTACGCGATGTTTTAACATTTACGAAGCACATTAACAGTATTACATAAGAATAACTATTATGCTAGAATTCGTTTATGTTTGGGCTTTACAGACATTAGATTTTCCTTTACCAGTGGGCTGACAATGTTGGTCAAAGACAGCGTGGATTAAGAAGAGAGAAGGATACAGTGGTTCCTATGTTCAGTTAAGTGCCAGTTCCTAAAGACGTATGTGCGAGTGGCCGTAGATCTCATCGTGTTGGTACCCTCAGAACTAGATGGAGGCAAGTAGTATGCTTCACACTGCGGCCGCTTTATCCCAAGGAAAGAGTGCTCTGTCCCCATTGAAGAATTAGGTTGAATGGGCCTCAGAGTAGTATAGACGCAGCCGGCAATCGTACGCCGGTGACCTGGTCGTGCAGGCCTTGACCAAGTATTGACTGAGGTATCCCACAGCATGAATTGAAACTAAGGTTACGTAATCGTGGAGTAGAGACGTATTTACGCCCTCAGACGGGCACTAAAGTCGATAAAATGGTTCCCTGTAATATAACGAGTTTAAACAAGTGTTGTGTAACAGGCGATAAACGTCTGGATTCTATAAGACACGGCTTAAAGTTTCCTACGGAAAACGAATGGAGTGTTGTGACGTTGGATGAAACAGATTCCAAACAAACAAGTACTAATGGAATGAGACGCGTACTGAATTTGATAAAGTATGTCAATTATTTAGACATACGGCAGGCAGACGGACAACTGCGAACACGGAAGCATAGCCTATAGATACTGCGTTTATGTTCAGGTTATGTATCAAAAAAAAAAAAAAAGGGAAAGCGCGTACAACGTAACTATTGCGTTCCGTTCAGGCCATCTTATTTAATAATGTCAAGAATCATAAGAGTTACACAGTAAGTTCAAGAAGCGTAACATGGATGTTTCATGTTTTTCTGCACCTCGTAATTCCAAATACGGCCCTGTCTCATAAATATTTAGCGACCGGGCTGTGGAGTCGGAAGGAATTTTAGGTGGAGTCGGAGTCGGAAGGAATTTTTAGGTTGAGTCGGAGTCGGAAAGAATTTTTAGGTGGAGTCGGAGTCGGAAGGAATTTTTAGGTGGAGTCGTCGGAAGGAATTTTTAGGTGGAGTCAGAGTCGGAAGGAATTTTAGGTGGAGTCGGAGTCGGAAGGAATTTTTAGGTGGAGTCGGAGTCGGAAGGAATTTTTAGGTGGTGTCGGAGTCGGAAGGAATTTTTAGGTGGAGTCGGAGTCGGAACGAATTTTTAGGTGGAGTCGGAGTAGGAAGGGATTTTTAGGTGGAGTCGGAGTCGGAAGGAATTTTAGGTGGAGTCGGAGTCGGAAGGAATTTTTAGGTGGAGTCGGAGTCGGTAAAAATGTACCGACTCCGACTCCAACCTCAGTCTAAAGTCTTAACTAGATACTCCAACTCCAGAGCCCTGATAGCTACAGTAACCATTAGACTTATACTTAAATGTAGGTTATAAGTAAAAAAAGTAGCCTGATGATTCACGTGGTGGTGATAAAATGTCTTATAGGTTTACCGTTATTAATACATATTGAGCTTTTATGGAGGAGTCGGAGTCGGACTTTTAAAAATCGAGGTGTCAGAGTCGGAGTCGGAGCTTTTGTGTACCGACTCCACAGCCCTGTTTAGCAACTCACACTCGGGATGCGCGTAGGAACGGGTGTGGGTTGTGATATGAAGTGTACGTTGTTGTGATTTAATTTTTAAAAAATTCGCATTTCTACGTATTTTAATAAAAGTATGTCATATCACATTTAATGAAAATGTGTTTCGCTCTTCTCGAGTTGTTACGTGCGGACACATAAATATGGCGACATTAATAGGCGCATTTTTGCAACTTCCCGTTTCGATTGCGGAAAGAATTCCAGACTGGAACAGATTTCGAAAGGTAGTGAACGCGGTTATCTGTTACCTTTATGTATTGTTTATGAAAGCGCGAGGTTACCGCAGCTACAAGCCAGTGCTTGTTGTTGATGCCGATCCCCACCGCCATTGCACTTTAACACAAGTTACGAACAGACTATGTGGACATTAACATACACTTGCAGAGGTAGAGCTACAGTTCCCAATGACGTAACGCGAGAGCGGATCAATACAGCAGATTTCGTTTCCCGTTGTCTCGCAGTGGAGGTGGTCCAAATCCCCAAAAATGCTGTAAGTGGGTCACTGCCCGTCGGGAATACAGGCAGAACTATGTTATGTGCACCCTTAATGACCTGACATGACATTAATGCGGGGTAACCGACATTTTGAAGCCTGAAATGCCTCCAAATGATGTTCACAATTCGGTTAATCTTTTACAGACAACACACTTCCTCGCAATTACAAAGACAAAATAGTTAATTCTGATTTGAGAAATTGTTTCTGTTGTTGTGGGAATCATGCGGTGCATACAAATACGTCATGTGGGCAACATACGCAGTTCTTAGATGTAAGATCATGTGACACACACAATAATCCCTGTAGTTTAAATGGTTACGTCGTAGGCCTGCCATCCTTTCCACCGCAAGATAATTTTTTGTCAAACAGCAGTGGTTGAACACAGTTTTGCAGTAACCAATATCGTGTTGCACAGGCAACAGTGGTATTTTTCTTAGGGTTACTATATATCCATCACAGGAAAAGAGGACATTCCCACTTATCGACCATAAAAAAGACATCAGCGGCAACGGGGGTTTCCAAATTTTGGTCAAAAAGGAGGATTCCACGTGAGCTCGAAGATCCAGAGCACCCTTGTTCGCCACAGATACGTAAGTTGCTCGTTTACATACCAAAAATTCGGCTTCCCACTAGCCGCGACCATTTCGGAAACACGAATACTTGCCTCTTAAGTTCGTCCGTGAATTTACATTTTATTTCCCCCATTGTAAGAACGCGATAAAAGCGACACACGAACTGAACAGCGCGCAACACATCGTTCATTGCACTGCGGACAATTCAAAATGAACACCTGGAACCCGGTTGTGCGGACATGCGTTCGAATCAGCCGGAAGTGAAAGTGAAAATAAGTTCTGAAGTTGAAACGTTGCCTACAAGAACTGCGAACTATAGTGTACGTAACGACCACCGAAAAACTGTGTGTGACTGTCGACAAAGGCCAAAAACCCGGACAATTTTGTAAAATTAAAAAATGCCCCCCGGCACAGTTTTGAAGCCTGGAAAAGAGGACTGTCCGGGAAAATCCGGACGTATGGAAACCCTAAGTTTGCTATACCTACCGTCTTCACGCTGCGTTGTGATGCGCAGAGAGCAGCGGGATGTTGCTGCACCTACTGGCAGCAAGCATTGTTGTTATGCACTGACAACAGCGAGGTATTGCTGCACCTGCTGGCAGCAGGTGTGATAATGCACAGACAACAGTGGGATATTTCTGGACGTGCTGGCAAGCGAGTGTTGTGATGCGCAGAGAGCAGCGGGATCTTGCTGCATATGCTGGCAAGAAGTAACTATCTTGTGGCAAACATCGCTGCCACCTGTTTTGAACTGTGTGGCCTGGTGATGTATAACAAACCCTCGCTGTAAAAGACAAGAATGTTAGTAAAATGTCATGCAGGGCCTCCGACTGGGACGGATTCTTTGGGACAACTTACGCATCGGAAAACGGATACGAGATTGGGATCTTTCAGTGTCAGGGAAAGTGGTACGGGCTTTCTCATAATCCAGTCAGATGATGGTGAAAGTGTTGCGGGCTTCTACCCAGTCCTCTAGAGAGTCAGGTGACGATGAAAGTGCTATAGGCTTTCACACAGTCCTCTAGAGAGTCGGGTGACGATGACAGTGCTATAGGCTTTCACACAGTCCTCTAGAGAGTCAGGTGGATGAAAGTGCTATAGGCTTTCACACAGTCCTCTAGAGAGTCAGGTGGCGATGAAAGTGCTATAGGCTTTCACACATTCCCCTAGAGAGTCTGAAAGCCACTCTTATCACATTTGATACATGGAAGTGCAAACGGAGAGTGCTGTGTAAGGCGATGCAGAACCTTGGCTTGAGTTTTGTGTGCCTTTACATATGCCCAGTGGAATACAGTTTTAAATTACTCGGTTGTCTCATCTCGCCTAATTTCTTGTTGCTTTCAATTGACACATGTCTGAACTGAGCCCAATAGGATCCGTGTGTGACAGACAAAAGAGACGCCAGTTATTACTTTCAAGCCTGAAGTTCATCTAAATGATACAAAAATTCAGTTCCTGCCCTGCAGAAAACAAACCTTACAAAGGCAGAGTGATTAATGCTGACTAGGAAAATATTCGCTCTAATTTTCTGTCTCTCTGTCTCTGTTTTTCAAAATCATACTCCGATTGCTGGCTAGAGCGCAAGTTTACGTGGTGTATAAATCTATAAGCAAATATCCTACATGGACGCAGACCGTATCAGGAGAATACGTCGCCGGGCGAGTACCATCCATTTCGGGCTCTGTGGTAAAATATTGGTGGCCACAGCTTTAAAGATCTGCGAGGTGGCGAGTGGCTGATAACACAAGACACAGACTTGTGTCGAGAGGAGATGCGCGTAAAACTTCGTCCCGCAGTATGACAAATGGCCGAGTTCTGGCGGGGACTATACGGAAAGTATTAGGATAGCTGTAGCGTTAAATGGGAGCTGTCTTTTTCAGGATTAACACGACAGGCGGTGTTCTTGTAACGCAACAGTGGGGCGCTTTCGTGTAACCATTGGTGCCGTGGAAAAGAAGTATTAGATACTAAGTGTGTGTCTGTTGCCTTAGTTATCCAGCATGCAAAGCGTGTGCGCCGTACTATATTGTCATCTGTGGCCTGTCCGGCTGTGCCGTATTTTTCGACATCTCATAAACGGCACGATTTTCGAAAAGAAAACGTTATTGAACATAAAATGTGCGTTTTGATTTTCTCTACAGCTTTTTTGCCTGGAACATTTCTCATTGAAAAAATTATTCAGCGAGATACTATCATATATGTGCGTAGGTCTTCATGTAAAATACCCTTTATTCTTGTCAGATTTTAGTGAAACTTGAAATTTATCCACAAATTTTAGAAAAAAACTCCAATATTAAGTTTCATGAAGATCAAACCCAGTGGGAGCTGAGCTGTTCCCTGCTGCGGACAGACGGACAGACAGACATGACGAAGCTAGTAGTCGCCCTTTTCACAATTTTGCGAACGCGCTTAAAAATAACCCAAAATATATGCACTGTCAACTTATTTTCTAAGTGATCCTCGTAAATAAACTTTTGGCGAACTGGGAAGTTACGTAATGTTAGAGTAGGCAGTTCATACAGGCCAATAACCACTGTTTGGAAAGGCTAAAGTGATGAAATGGCTTGCGGTCTTGTTTCAGACGAACAGTTAGATCATTGTTTTGAAGGACTGTTGCTGGCACTTCTTAGCTATAGCAGCTCAGCCAAATTGGAGAGTGCTTCTGTCAGATACAGAGTGAATTTTCTGAAGCGATATCGGCCCAGAACTGTATTCGGGAGATATATAGGTCGAATTCTGTCGGAACATAGGATGCCCGTACGTTCTTTGTCGTTTTGCTCAGTCACGTCACATAAATACCTCATATTAGGCCACGGCCGCTTCGTTCTACATCGTGTACTAACTTGCCTCCCTCGCGGGGAATATGCTCCTCATAAGCGACACCTTGGATAAAGCCGCGTTTAATGGCGTAGCTAAGTTTTTTGACGTCAGGGGCGAGCAGTAACAATGGCCACTCCTGACAGAAATTTCGTATTTTCAAAAATCACAATTGTTCATTGAATTTCATTTTGTCTGGATAATTTAAAATTCGCTGAGCGCAAAAAAATCTAAGTTTTTTACTTAAAATATTTTTGTCCTGTCCCTTGAACTGTACTGCCCGGGGTTGCCGCACCACTCGCCCCTGTCCTTTTTGGACGAATTTAATATTTTTTTAGATTAAAGGGGATACGGTAACGCGACTGTGCTTAGTCCAAGTAAATAAAAATGATTTGATAAATATAGCATTGCGATGTTTATTTATAACCATGATGTTCAGTGAGAAGAAGATGGCATGTTAAAGTCACAGGAGGACGATGTCATGCGATGACGGCCAGTGTGAAAATTTACATGGTTATCATGAATAAAACATACCAGTTTGTTACATAGATATACGCCTGCAGTCTCTTTACATGTTCTGGTATGTCTTGTATGCTACTGTGATGTGTTTAGTAGACCATGTATGATCACATTCGGCAAATCATTTTTCACGTTTATCTTTACGCGTGTAATCGAATCCGCGTTGTACAGATCCGCGTTGTAGGAGGACTTCCTGTAATCAGCTTTCGACGTTATAGTGTGTGAGCTACCGAGCGCGTCGTTAAATAAACCGTAAATAAAAAGCTAGATAAGTAAATACACAGGAGGATGAGCGCAGCGGTGTGAGACGTACGTACTTCTGGGTAGCCTATGACAGCCGAAGAGAGATTCAATTCGGCTGTCAGGAGCAACACATGTCAAACAGCTGTAACTTTGAACAGTCGTGTTGTCACGTGAGTGCACAAACATCGCTATGCTTCAGTGTTAGAAAGAAGGAAACAAAATACGTACACACTTCAGTGACACGCTGTACGTTCTGAATTATTAACCATTTAAAGCCCAGAGAGACAAACATCCATGCCCCCAGGGGGATTCAAACCCACGATCCCAGCAAGCACTCGTCCCCAGACCTACGCCTTAGACCGCGCGGCCACTGGGGATCGGCTCGTACAAATGTGACAGGCATAAATGTTGGTCTATTAAGGATCTGTGGCTTTTTTTTTTCCTGTCTCCTGTAACATTGTTTGTGGGTGGGTTACGATACATTACTGTTTCGTGAGCGATATGATGACGGTATCATGAAAAACGAACCTCTTCTGTCATGTCTGTTTGACATGTGGTACAGATTTTAAATTTGTGGGTGTACAATTTATGTGTTAAAGCACAAGCTTTGTAATGGAGACGGGCTGCGTTCTCTGTGGGTAGGAATTGAATTTTTGGTGTATATTTTTTATGTGTGTCGGTCTCTAAAGGCCGTGTCATGGCTCAAGACATTTGTCGCTGGCCGCTCATCGCACTGGCCCGGAGTTAATATCGGGTCAATTCGTGTGAGGTGTGTGACAAAGTGCCGCTGGGACAGCTTTCTTTTCGAGTACTTCGGCTTTCCCCAGTCAGTATCATTTCACGGATACTCCGTCTTAATGCTACTATTGTTAAAAAGTCTAGCAAACTAGGAAATTTCTAACAAAGTAATGTTCTTGCTGAAAAAAGATCCAATCTCTGAAGGGCTTAAGTGGGTCACTGTGTTAAGGCATATACGTGTTCAGCATTTTTACAACGTGTCATGTCTGAGGTTGTCACGACTGTAACTCTGTAGATTTGTGCCTTTTTTGGCGTGACCCCATGTAGGTTGATAGATTATTACAACCTGTTTATCATCTTTGATTGTCTAATTATGTAGCCTTTGTCATTATAGTCCCTTGTTTATTAGTTTTTGCTTTAAGGCTAGATGCGCGTTGCAGAAGTTCAACTGTTTAGACATACGTGTATTTAAATCAATTATAAAAGGATCTTGGCAATGGTATATTACGTTTAATACTACTGAGTGTCGGGACCTTGTCGGTCGTTTGTATTTCTGACAGAACACGAAGTGTAGAATGTGGGATTAGCGCGCTTTGAGTACATCTTTGTTCTCTGCAGAGTGCCAGAGGATGGCCAAAGTCCAGAAGTCAGGTCAGTCCAACAGTTAACTCATTCACTTAAACTTAACGTAGTGGTTCGTAACTATCTTTGGTTGAACCTGCGGTGCGTTTTTGAGCAGATATTGATACAGATAACACTACATCTGAGCCCATCCCACTGGGCACGCAGTCTAAGGCGTGGGTCTCCGGCCGTTCGCTTGCTGGGATTGCGGGTTCGAATCTCGCCGGGGGTGGATGTCTGCCTCTTGTTAGGCCGGGTCCACACTAAACCGACAAAAACAAAACAGAAACAAAACAGAAATGAAACAAACAGAACAAAAACAAAAGTGAAACTACCGTCCACGTACATTCGACAAAACGTAGACATTTTCTAGATGTCCGCATTCAGTGAACAGCTGCAGTTAATGAATACATCCTGTGGCGCTTAAAGGAAAGTGAAGAAGATGAGGACATATGCGTGGCTGCGGCTGGCTTTATATGCCTCGCATCACAAATATCAAAAGAAAAAACAAGAGGCGTTCTTGGGTGGGGCTAACATTGAGTAAACGAAAAGTATATGACAGTGACGAACTACTAATCGATTTGCGGAGTGACCGTATTGGATTAAGTGGAGAAATGCGATCGAGTGTCAAGAATTCTTTTAGAATGTCAAGCGAAGATCTAGAGAATTTAAAATGTCTTGTTGGTTAAGCAGGCTTATTTCTGAGATCTGCTGTCTTCTGGGGTGTTACGCAGCGTCGAATGGTAATCCTTTACTGACGTTTCGGGACAACGAAATGAAGTAGGACTGCTTCATTGGACTTCTTTGCCCTTGAAGGTGGGACCGATATGTTGTCCCGAATTACCACTCGACGCGGCGTAACACCCTGGAAGATCGCAGATCTCACCAACATCGCGGCGGATGCCTCAAACCAAGGTCTATTTCTGTCACGCAGGAAGCTCATCAGGGAATAGCCAAACCATTTGGCGTGGAATTGCTTCTCTGCTCTAGAGTTCTCCATTTTTTTTTTTTTTGTAAATGTGTCCCTGGCGGAGATACTGCGAATTAATATTTCTAAGTTTCCTGTCTACTTTATCCGGAATAGTGTTAAACGCATGTGCTGTTTATTTTAATGCATCCATTTTTTTTAAATCTACTCTTACAGTCCACACATGAAGGGTCCCATGACAGTGAATATTCACTATACAATTCTATTAATTTGCACATCTCTTCTACTTTCGGATCGGTATACTGGAATCCATGTCCTTGGCACAGAACTACACACAGTGTGCAAACACGTGACGGCACAACTGCATACGTAGATTGCTAAATTTCAACTGTTGCTGTTTTGTCTTTGTGCTGCCCACACTGCGCTGACACTGGTCTGTGAAACTGGAAACAGAACACAAACCTTTTGATCTTTACTGACTGGCGAGGGGACTCGGGAGAGTGGCAGAAACACGAACATTTGCCAAGGCCAAACTGCAAAAATGCAGAAATGTTTCATAAATGTTGCAGAATTGTTGCAGATTTGTCGCATGACACCGAGTTACTGTTTTGTTTCAGTTTTGTCAGTTTAGTGTAGACACGGCCTTAGTGTTGTGTGTTGTTAGGTGGAGGTCTCTGCGTCGGGCTGATCACCCGTCCAGAGGAGTCCTACCATATGTGGTGTGTCTGAGTGTAATCGCGAAGTTTCGACAATGAGGAGGCCCTGGCGCACTAGGGGCTGTCGCGCCATGGAAAAGAAAGAAGTCGCTGGTCACATCCCACCGACTCGCCTAACTCGCATAAGGGTGCGTACCCACCAACAGAGTCCAGGCCAGTCGAGTTGAGCCAAATCAGACTCTAGAGTCAAGGGGGGTGCACACCGACCGAGTCGAGTCCAATCAAGTCTGCGCGAATCCAGTAGCTTTTTAGTATTGTTTGAACAGTGTACAAGTAAACATCTATTTTGTATCAGTTCTTGGAAGATAAAGGCTTCCAGTAACATTATATATGTGACCTTGGCCACTAGAATAGAAAACTTTTTCTACCCACTTTGCATTTATTTTAACACATTCTTTAAACGTAAAAAAGCTTAAAGATTCAGCTACGTATATAAGCTAAGTGTAATTACCTTCCAATAAACATACCTCAAGTAGCACATTCAATTACTTTCATTACTTCCTCTCTTCATGCCATCCCTTGATGATGATGATGATAATTATTATTATTATTACTACGACACTATACACACATTACACTATCTTTAATTTGAAGCCAGCATAAAGCTTCTTTGTTAACATTACTTCCTACGCCAAAAATAACGTATGAAAACTTTAACATAAGGCATAATAATAATAATAATAATAATAATAATAGTAAGACAGCGACACTAATAACAGTAATAATGTTCCTCTTACCTACGCCCATCTCCTATGCAATTTTTACCCAAACGCTGGCAATGTAGTCTGTTCAGAATGACAGGCATCATAGATAGCCTGGTGGTCCTTAACTAAAAGAATAAACTTTTCGACATCCATTTTCCAACGCAAAATAGCAACCGTCACCCCTAATCACTAGAGTCTGACTGACTAAAATGGAACATGCGGCATCAAGACTCTTGACTCGGCAAGACTCGCGGGACTCGACTCGACTCTGCTGGTGGATACAAATTCCCGCGCGTAGCCATTATGAGTAAGCCAGATAGTCTCTGCCGCCTCTTTGTGAGTCTGATTGGACTCGACTCGACTCGACTTGCCTGGACTCTGGTGGGTACGCACCCTAACACTACACCCGTTTACAGTCGACCGAGATGATTGACGCTTTTAAGCTATATCAGAATCCACGAAATGTCATAATCACAGCAAAGAACATAACCAGTTGACCGCGGCAAGCTTTAGTTTTAAGTAACATTGTTTCTGTATTTATACTTCACAGAAAACACAACTCCTTCACTGCAAAGACTAACCCTGTTAACACTTTCGCTTTAATAATCGCTATTTATTTTGAGAAGCATACTGTAAATACTTTCTGTGGGCAAAGTGCATGTTCTTTGATAGCAAAGCAGGTGGTACATACAGTAATCATTGTGCTGCAGTGGGTTAGAAGTAATTGTATAGTGACGTGTCAAAGAATTTGAAAAACACAAGCACAGTTAAGGTGCCTGACAAGATCAGCAGAACACGTCAAAAGCTAGATGACGTTAACAGTGAACAACGCAACTTCATCTTTTTATTGTTTATCGGGGTTCCAGTTTACTTTGTTGTTACTTTACAATGTCATGAGGTCAGGGAAGTATGTGGTAGTGTGTGGGTAATTTTCCCAAATACAGGGTAATTCATAAGTCCCTCCGGACCGAAGTACTGCAGCGCAACAACCAAGACAGACACAGTAGAAAGGAACATATCAACAGGTAGAGAATCCCTCCATTTTTTTTGTGGTAATAGGCGCCGTGGCGTACTTGCAGGTTTCACCGCTAGGGGGCAGTCGTGACGAAACATGGCGTGGACATGGGATAAGAAAGCGTTCTGTGTCGTGGAATTTGCCAAAACTGAGTCAATTGTGACGGTGCAACGGAGGTTTCGGACCGTGTGCCACACAGAACCACAGAAACCTGGAGTGTCTCTCCCTCTGTTGATATGCCACCCCCCCGCGGCGCGGGCCGCGTCGTGACCATCCCGGCTACTGTACCGCAGAGGTCGGAAATCCCTGAGGGGCTTATGAACTACCCTGTATTACTAATAAATTTCTACATGCAAGTAATGAATAAATTTAAAAGGAAAGTTACACGTTTATGTATAGAAATATGATATTAACTTTTATTCAGTATTCTGGTTTTACCTATATTTGTTCAAAAGTGGTTATGGATATCCGGCACATACAACTTCGTGGTGTGGAAATTGGTTGGGTGATTTTTTTTTTTCGGATGTACTTACCGGTGCGTGGTTAATTTTTGAGTACTGTATTCCTGAGTAACGCCTCACTAGAGTTGTTAAGTAGGGTCTCATTTAAAATAAGTTCGATCAAATGGTGTAATCGGATTAGTTACGTTTTGTTCCTTTGTCAGCCAGTTCAAACTGCCTAAACACTTCTGCATTATGTGTGCTGCATCTGTAAGTTTGCACCAGTTTGCTAACTTCGACTAACGTTATTCACGCCCACTCTCTTAGGCTCCAAGTGACTTTGAAGCCAATACCTGTGTTTGAAATGGTACAGAATGTCGCCAAATGTTGTCAGTCAGGTACAGAATAATTCAATAAAAATGGTATATTTCGATGTCTTTTTATACCAGTAATATTCTGCGGTGTCTGTTCGGACAATTGTCACTTGACCGCGTTACTTGTTTGACAGCCCTTTCTTGCAAACGGAAACAGAGGATTGTCTCTGACGAGAACGTTCACAAAAGTATTCTTCTACAAGCCCACTGTGCAAAATGTTTTCCATCTGTGTTTTAACCCTTTAAAGAGGAAGCGTATCTGTTTTATATAAGGACTCAGTGCGTACCGCGCTGTAAACACGCTCTACTTCGGTTATAAAAACCAATCTCTTAATGCTTTATAAGGCAAAAGTTGCTGTTTGTTCTGAGATCCGTACAAAACACATAAACGCAATGTGGGCACCACGTAGAATTTTTTAATGTTAAACCTGGTGGTACGTAAAGTTACCGCTAGGCTTTAAAAGGTTAACAGTGTAAGGAAAGATGCGCATCGCGTAACACTCGTTGTGCGCTCGATCACTGCTGTTCAGTTATGTAGAAAGTCGTACGACTTTGTAAGAGAGATATGAAAGATATTTTTGCCCATTACAACTTTTGAGCGTATGGAGTGTAAAACGTTTGATTCTTCTGTACAACTTTTCTTCGAAACATTTTCACTGAAATAAATATTTTGATAAATGTTTAGCGTGTTACGCTCAAAATGGGCGCAAAAGCGCATTATATTATCATATAAAATACCCGCTATTTTTGTGCGATGTTAGCTACAATTGGAGTGGTACGATAAATTCTTACACATAATTCGGCCTTTTTCAGATTTCATGAAAACCCCTTTGGCGGTTCTTAGATGCGGGCAGACGGATGAAGAACTGAATTTTCCAAACTAACAGTCGAGTTTTTAAAAGTTTATGAAAATGGTTTCGTCTGTCCGCATGTTTAAACTTAAGAACTGATTGACGGATTAACACGAAATTTGCTAAAACGTTACACCATTTGAAGACAATGCAAATTCTTAAGTTTTCAGTTTCCTAAAACTGGTAATAGCAAAGCTGCAGACACACACATTTCTGAGGTGGGAGCGACATTGGCACAGCTATCGAAATTCGGTAACCACAGGATACGTTGGTATGACAATAGCCATGATAGAGATAGGAACTGTCTTGCCGACAGTAGTGCAAGTTACGATGGCAGTGACATTTAGAGCGCCATGAAATTCCCATACACTGTGAACGCGAATTCGAAATGCCAAAGCGCAAAGAACTCGTGTGAGAAATGTGCATTCGGCTATGGATTTTTGCTTTGGAACGGCTGTTTGTAGGCTCATTTATGTAATTAATTATCTGGAAAAAACCCATAGGCATAACTTGGGTGGGAAGGGCAAATACCCCCCCCCCAATACTTTGTCAAACTAGGGATTTTTTGCTTACTGATTTGAATAATGGCAAATAAAAAATATACAGAAAAATAAAATGAAAAACTTACGTTTATGGGACCAAATTTTTCCTCTTTCAAATTTGACTCCTTTGTAAAATAAAGTTCCTAATAGTTAGTTTCAACCCCCCCCCCCCCCCATCCACCCACCCACCACTCCACCCAATTGCTATTAGCCAAGTTACGCTTATGAAGAAAGCAACTTGATGTATGAAGGACATGCAGATATCATCCATTGAACTATTAATCTCACGAGTCTGTAAACGCAGTCTAAAACACTTTTAACATTCGCTGTATTTCCTGATACGCATCTAGAAATGTATTTATATGTTGACACGTTGTACTATTCCTGTCGCTGGATTAGTCCGACACTGTGTTTACTTTCGCAGTGAAATGTCACTGCGGAAGCTGTAGAGACATAAAGAGCTGTATGAGTGGTCCTGGGCTATATGGATGAAGGGCTTATGAACAGAAAGGTAATGGCCATAGGCGTAACGTCGCAGAGCAGGGCGCCCTTCCAGTCTTCTTCTTCTTAGTCCTTCCCTCTTCTACCCACTTGTTCACAGCAGGTGTCGAGGGATTTTTGTAATTTCATTTGATCACACTCAAGCACACACCAAAGTCGGTAGGACTCCTGTGAACGAGGAATCGGCCCGTCGCAGAGACCTCTACCTGACAACACAAACACTGTAGAAGACAAACATCCATGCCCCCGGTGGGATTCGAACCCACGATCCCAGCAAGCGCTCGGCCGCAGACCTACGCCTTAGACCGCGCGGCCACTGGCATCGGCAGAACTTCCAGTACTTTTTCTTTCTTTCTAACTTGACTCCTTCGTAAATTAAGGGTGTGGTCGACTTTGTCTCCCCCCCCCCCCCCCCCCCCCCGCCCCCCCCCGCCTGCCATTAGCCGCCGATACTGGTGGCCATGCTGTCTAAGGCGCAGGTCTGCGGCCACTCGCTTGCTGGGATCGTGGGCTCGAATCCAGCAGAGGACAAGGGTGTCAGTTTCTTATGAATGTTGTGTGTTTTCAGGTAGAGGTCTCTGCGACGAGCCATGGTCTCGCCCAGAGGAGCCCTACCGATTGTGGTGTGTCTGAGTGTAATCTCGAAACCTGAACTGTGAGCTGGCCTAAGCCCGAGTAGGGCTGTGGCACCACAAGAAAAAAAGGTTATTAGCCAAGTTATGACTATGGTAACGAGAGTGCAAATGGCTGTGCTGTGGGTCCCAATTCCAAGGAAGCGTGACGCGGGAACTTCGACAGCTGAACTGCATTCATTCTAAACGTTACTCAGGACGAAATGACGGTGCATATACTCATCATGTGGGACCTAATTTCAGGGACACATCCCACTGATTCATTCTAAGCATCATTCGGAGCATTCCGGCAGCACAGGTCGTCATTACCTGGCTCCTAGTTCCAAGGGCACGTCACTCACATTGATTCTAAACATCACTCACGGCGTTCTGACAGAAGCAGGTAGTTTACTGTGTGGGTTTTAGTTCCAAGGACATGTGACTCGGGTTCATTCTAAACGTCATTCGCAGCGTAATTACAGTGCAGATAGTTATTACGTGGAGTCTAGTTCCAGTGACACATCACATGACTCGTAGACCTCAACAGCTGAAGTGAACTCTTAAAACGTCTCACGGAATGTATTGGTAGTGAAGTGACTATTTCGTAGCTCCCAGTTCAAAACGCACCTGAGCCAGGCAGCATGACAGCTGAACTGAATTCGTTCGTCGGTGTTCCCGAAGGGCGAAACTTGCTTTTGTTGGACTTTGAAAGGACCATTTTATATGCAGATTTGAAGAGGCAGCTAGCTACTGTATCGATCGCTGTCGGCTACCCCAGACTCCTTTCCCCTTTAGATTTCTTTCAATAAACAAGATCAAAGGAGGAGCTTGCATCTCGTATTGCTGCTGATGTTAGTCTTGAAACTGTACGTTGTGGCTAGACCATATGAAAGTTTTAGATCGAAGCTGTCTTTCTTATTTGGTCATTGTGTGAGTGTACATTAGCTGCTAAATAGGTTGTATAGCTTGAAATGAGAGGCCGTTGTCATCCAATATGAAACAGGAACTGGTACTGATGTATTCCGGAGGGCCTGAAAAGAAACCCTCAAGTGCTGATTGGAGTGACGTATCAGGTAGTGATGTTTTGCCGTCTGCTGTCGGTTCTTTCCTCAGGAATAGTCGTCACTGTGGTACTGTTACGAAATTAGGGGTTGCTGGCAGCGCAGTAAATATTGCATTGCCAAATAGTCATCGGACAAAGATATGTGGTGATCTGAGCTTACTGTCATCGAAGCAGTGGGTTAGTCCTGTTTTGGCAGGTGTTTGTGAACCTCACTCACTGATTGAAATTCGTGTAGAGTTTCGTGTGTGGCTGTTGGTGTCTGATTTCGACAGAACTTGAAAAAAATCAAACCAGCTGTGTTAAATATCTGCAGTATCATAGAGGAATTATTATACCATCTTGCTGCACACTTCTGTCGTATTCTTGCACATGTTTTGATCGGAAGGACCATAGGCAGGGAGGTAATTCAGTAACGACGAATGTAGAATGAACAAAGACTTTAAAATCTAATTATTTCAGAATTGATACTTTTATATTTGATAGAAATTTAAAAGGCGGCCGGGAAGTCACCGTACCCTTATCTAACTTACTGTGTGTATTTGTATGTGCATGGCACGTGGTGTGCAGGGTGTGCACGTACAGATAGTGACAGTGTTGCCACACACCACCTTTGTGTTGCACAATATAACACAGCATGTGACACACGCAGACAGATTCACGTTGTAGATAAGTAGGAGTACGGTGGCTTCTGAACCGCCCTGTAGATACTGCTACGTTAAAATTTATATTTAAAACGTAAAGAGAAATTTAACAGTGATAAGTTGAATGAAGTGTCCCTGACCTGTTTGGAACCATTGACCTTTCCGCGCGGAAGTGCTCTGATAATGGCCAGCGGTTGGCATTACGTCCCAGCTTGACGTCGTTCTGTAACAGAAAGTTCCTGATTTCGATCCTCGTACTCAGAGCGGGACAGGGACAGTTCAGTCAACACTTAACATTGCAGCTACATGGTGACGCGATACGACGCGTTAACTCACAGATTTGGAAACTTTTGGTTTTACATTTCGTCTCTTTAACCGTTTATACCCCAGTCCACCTGGTGTAACATTTAGAAAGTCTTGCATTTACATGCACATGGTGTTAATGTGTTTCACACAGAACCGGCTGAAGGGACGGACCAGCGACGCAGCTTGTGGAGGCGCTAACTTATAGGGGCGCAAGGCATAGCTGGAATAATCGGAAATATGGTGTTACGAAGCCTAGTTTCCACGCGCGAAAGAATTTCTCCGAAAATTATTTGCAATTTGATCACGGGCTTTAAAAAGTTTCGTCAGCCATGTTGTAGATCGAAAAAGTTTAAATAATATCGCATTGAAAGGGCGCCATATTATCAGCGTGCCCCGGGGCGCCCATATGTTTCGGGTTGGCCCCGGCTGAAACATGAATGTCACAATAAACGACTATTATTTCTATATAAAACAATAACCTGTCAGTTCAGCACTGTAGGGCTGTAACGGTGGTATATGACTTACAGACACCATCTTCTCTTTTTGGACTGTGTCTGTAGTTTAATTTTTAAAGCAGCGCACCTGAGAAGAGCTCAATCTAAGGGGTCCACCAGGTTAGGTGCTTCTTTGCCTGAAGACGGTAGCAGAGCCGCCTTCCCAGACATAGTGCTGCTTGAAAAATTAGACGATGGACAAGGTCAAAAAAATAAGATTGAGTTAATAACAGACTGGCGGTCTAGTGGAAGCGCACTATGATCTCCATCAGGTAGGAACCGGATTTTGATATATGATTTAGATCAATCTCAGGTTCCAAAGGTTAAAAACTTCTTTACGTTATATCTTAATATATGTTTACTTGTTTGAACTTTTTCTAACTTACGCAATCACAACCACTCTTTCCTTATTATTTATACTGTTGTGATATGTCCGCATAAGTTAGAAACAGTGTTGTAGGAACACACAGCGGGATGGGAAATTTGAAAATTGTTTGAACTTGTAATATTCATAAGCTACAATTTCTTCACGCGGTATATGAAAACCATAAAGCAATTATGATCAGGCTGTTGTTTGTGTTTGACGAGTATCAGTTTTAGATTGAGTGCAGCACCACTTTGATCATTATTTGGTATTTCGGATATAAGGTTTAATGTTTCCACGGTGACACGGTAATGAAGATGCGTATCATTAGATGTGCATTCAAAGCTTTAAGATAACATTCCTAAAGGACGCGGGTTTTAAGGTTCTCTTAGCCGTGTAGCTGATGCTTCCGTTCTTAAACCTTCCCTTTTCTAGGATCACCTGCTATTTTGCCTACACAGTCCACGGCTTTCTTTGTTGCCATGGTGACGGCAGCTGCACAGAGAATTTCCACTTTATTTTGTCGAGGTAGACACTGCGTTGTGCAATAACACGTAAATATTCAGTAATGCAAATACTGAAGGCTGGGGCCATGATGGAGCCACAGCTTTCAGTATACGACTCTGCCGCCTCCTTACAGAAGCAGCCCGAACGGTATAACGGCGTCATGCCAGTAGCTTCGTTTGCTCAAGGTACCTGCACATTATCTGCGCTGTATAGTGACGGTTTTTTTTTCTTTTTTACTTTACCTGTCAAGCTGCGAGTTTATGATAAGGGGAAGTACCGTCTCTCACGAGTTATCGACCTCATCATGGCTAGACGTAAGAAACATTAACCGACGTGTTGCTTCTAAACACAGACGTCATGATTATTGACCCTCCTTTGTCTGGATGACGGTGTAAATGAGGTACGATGGCAATTCGATGTCTCTGGTCTGTGATTGGTGCAGATGTACCGCAGGTTTCTCTGACAGGGATTTTTTAATAAAATTAAATCTTGGTTCAAAATTTACATTCTGAATTTCATTCAAGGGCAAATTATAAGTAATGCAAACATTCCAGCAAGACTGACTGACTGACTGACTAACTAACAAACTAACTAGCCAGCTAACTAACTAACTAACTAACTAACTAACTAACTAAATAAGTAAATAAATAAATAAATAAATAACTACGTGGAGCAGAGTCCTTGTTGAGAGGCCAACAGTTCCTCAGCTAGTCAAGAAATTCCCCACATTTTATGGAACACGAAGTTTCGTTACCGCATTTACAAGAGCCCGCCACCTGTCCCTAGCATGAGCCAGCTCAATCCAGTCCATGCCCCCATCCCACTTCATGAAGATCAATTTTAATATTATCCTCTCATCTGCGCCTGGGTCTGTCAAGTTGTATCCTTCCCTCAGGTGTCCCTACCAAAATCCTGTAGGCTCCTCTCCTTTCCGCCATACGTGCTACATGCCCCGCCCATTCCCGCAAGACGTGTTTATGATTTATACAACATCGGGCCACGCTATTGATTTTTACACACCTCATTAACGTGACAACGTTACGCAAGGGAGAGGCTTCTTTCACTGTTAGTACTGCCTTCCTTCTGTATACTGTATAAACACTTCGCCTGGTGGTGACTGTATTGATCGAAACATATAGCGAATTTTTATACAAGCAGAATTGCTTTCATAATAAACACTAAAGTAACTGTGTTTGACTGGATTGCTTTTGGAATAATTGAGTGTAAAACTTGTTTGCTAATTATGTATGTAGGCTATTTTTATTGGAGTTTGTTTTGGAATTTAAAACTTTACATGCCTGAACAGAAGAGAGAGGGAAGGAATTCCGGTGGCAGTTTGAGACACTACATTTATTGCAGGCAAGTTGATAGAAAGGCGTACGGTTCTAAAAGTTGCCAGGCAGTGCCTGCTCATCCGTTTGTTAAAGATAATTTGGAGACAGGGCGGAGCGGTTTGAAGTGACAAATGTATACTGATGGAAAGTGGACTGTTGTTAGTATGAAGGACAGGAAAGAAGATTTTACCGATTGGGTCTGAGTTTTAATATTAACTTCCAAACCATGCCCAAGTGGAGAACATAGTATTTTGTGTGTCACTGAAAATGAAGTAGGGGTGAGAGTTCACAATAGAGGCTGTGAATGTACACCGTTGTCGTAACGGTGTACATCCCCCTTTACCGTGTTTTGGATATACTCTGAAATATTAAATGCGACGTTCTTACTAGAATAGGTGGTCGGGTGGGGCCCGGAGCCGATCAGGACGTTCTGAAGAAGATAATTTCTTTCATGCTCGGAGATTCGAACCCCAGACACTTGAGCCTGTAGCGCAGTCACTATACTGACTACGCTGTACGTTGTTGAATTTAACCCTTTAAAGACGAAGCATGTCTGTTTTATATAAGGACTCAGTGCGTACCGCGCTGTAAACACTCTCCACTTCGGTTATAAAAACCAGTCTCTTAATGTTTTATAAGGCAAAAGTTGCTGTTTGTTCTGAGATCCGTACAAAACACATAAACGCAATGTGGGCACCACGTAGAATTTTTTAATGTTAAACCTGGTGGTATGTAAAGTTACCGCTAGGCTTTAAAAGGTTAAGCAGACCCAGTCGTCCCAGCAGGTAAATGTGTTTGACCTACATTTTAGCGCGGTTGTTAGGAACGAGTGTTCTCCACGTGGACTGATCAAACTGCAGTGGAGACGTGGCAAGGTGAACACTGCATTTATGCAGACCTGCTGTACAAAGGGGTTCAGTAAGTTGCCGCCACTGCGGGCGTAATGCGCAGCTGATTAAACACGTAGCTGGTTTGCGGAAGCAATTTGAACGGTGAGGTGCAGCAATCAGGACATTATAGACACTAGTAAGTGACGTACTGTCTTCTGTCGCTGCTAAGATCAGAAATAGCGGCAACCGAATTATTTGATGTAGTTCTTTTTATCAGGGCTGTGGAGTCGGAGTCGGAAGGAATTTTGGATGGAGTCGGAGTCGGTAAAAATGTACCGACTCCGACCTCGATATAAAGTCTTAAATAGATACTAGCTACAATAACCATTAGACTTATACTTAAATATAGGTTATAAGTCTAAAAAGTTGCCTGATGATTCACGTGGTGGTGATAAAATTCCTTATACCATTTACTGTTTTTGTAGGTTTACCATTATTAATACATATTGAGCTTTTATGAAGGAGTCGGAGTCGGAGATTTAAAAATTTAGGAGCCGGAGTCGGGAGTCAGAGGTTTTGTATACTAACTCCACAGCCCTGCTTCTTATTGCGTTCTCCATGTCTGAAATCCTAAAACTGGGTTCCCTAGTGAAAGAAATAGCAGTGAAATATAAAGGATAGAATGAGTGTCGTAAGCCACTTGTACTTTAACTACAGAACTGCCCATTGGAATCAGGAGTAGAGTGCAGGTGCTAATGCGAGGGCGATATTATGAAGGACTCGCGACGTTTTGGGCTATTTGGTGTTGGAATTTAGGCATACTTCAGTGTTGTGTGCAGAGTGCGTTGTCTGGGAATCTGGAACTCTTTCTTTCCTTAGGGGAAAGGGTGGTGGTGGGGAGGCGCCTACTGAGTTGGACCCCGGGTGTGATTCTATTCTCAGTCACTGGACCCTGCGTCATATTTTTATGTGCTAATTTTATTCCCCACATACCGTTTTATGTACGTTTCTTCAACAGTAGTTTCATACAGTATAATGTACCATCAACACAGAAACAATTTAAAGCATTTTTTCGAGTATATACAGTGGCCTGTCGGTAATCCGGATCACTTGGTAGTCCGGACAGTTTTGGGCCAGATATAGCGGAGCATTTCCCATTGGAATTATTATTACAGCATATTATTATTATTATTATTATTATTATTATTATTATTATTATTGAGTATAGTCTCAGGCTATGCCCGTGTTGTTGAGCAACCAGAATACGGACCTTTAACCAAGTATCTGCTGGGAATATTGCAATCAGAGTATAATGCCGAGTACGTGGTACTCTGACATGATTAGGTGTTGTCAGCCTCTTCGTCAGATAAGTGGACGTCATCATCGGGGAATGTTCTCACGATGGAACAGGTGTTTAGTACGACCACTTTCCGGACGTGGAACAGTAGGCGTGGCGGTAAGTTGAGGGTTAAACATGTTATGGATGACCCCCGTAGCAGACAAGACCAGTGGAATAACAATAATCTGGTTCATTTGCTACTGTTGCTTGATTTCAAACGCCAATTCCAGGAATCTGCTTTGTTTTTCTGTAATTGTGGCTTGTAGTTTGTGGGTTAATGGAATTGCTATGTCATTGAATGCGGCTTCCTAATTTGTTCAGACGACCAGTGTTATGTCTGATCGATTGAAATACTGAAATGAACAGTCTTGTCCGTTAATAGGGTGCGATCCCACTGGAGTTTGTAATTGTCATTTTTGAGAAGGACCTGCGGCTCATATTTATAATATGGAGAATATGGTTCCTCAAGAAGGCGAATCTATTTCGCCATTTCCTGATTGAAAATTCTGACAACCTTCATTATTACTATGTTGTATCTTGTCACAGACAATTTCTTCCCGGTACTCCTCCTGAACCAGCGGTGATGCCCACCACTCAGGTATCAAGTTTCAGGGTGCAGTACTTTCCGTATTATGTGTGATGTTCCAAGTATAGCTGTCTTCTGCAGCGAATCTATTGAATATTTTCCTGGTATGGCTTCTAAATTTTCCTTAAACCTCTCGTTACCATTCCGGTGGCTGCTATTACAACGAGTATAATCATACATTTCATGTTCCATATCCGCTGTATCTCTATGCATAAACTGTTGTATTTCGGTTTATTTTCTGCTTCCTTTTGTGTGACATTTCTGTCTGCTGGTATTGCCACATCTACCAGTATGCATGTTTTCTCATTCTTGTTTTTAATTATTATATCTGGCTTATTTGCTGTAACTTCCCTGTCTGTGTGTATCCCTTGATTCCATAACACTGTCACATCTTCATATTCACATATTGGTTTTGGTGTGTGTGTGTGCGTGTGCGCGCGCGTGTGTGTGTGTGTACCGTGTTTCGATGCCTACTGCTTTGCATATTGAGTAATGTAAATGCGCACCAACTTTATCATGTCTCATTAAATATTCATTCTTCGCCAAAATGAGGCATGCTGAAGTTAGGTGGTCAGCAGTTTCTTCATGCTGTTTACGTAACCGGCATTTACTGTCAACTTCTTCCTTCAAAATTTTAGTTTTAAAATAGTTTGCACTAATTGCTTGATTTTGTGCTGCCACTATTGTACTTTCTGTTTCTCCCTTAATGTTTCCAAATTTAACCATCGATATGACTTGATTATCCACCAGTTTTTTCAATTTTGCTACGTGGAAATTGTCCGTGCGTCCTTTTCCTCCGCCACCTTTCTTTTGTCTTGTCTGCTATGCTGTCTTTTATTTGTCTTGTTCCTTTCTGCAGTTCTGTCCTGAAGCTTCTGGCTGTCTGTACCGCTGCTGATTTGGTGTTGTTTTGGTGCGTTCTGACACTGTGTATCAGTGGATCTTCAGTACTGTCTACATATTCCACCAGTTTTGTAATTTCTGTTTTGTAGGCTTCTTCTAACTGCGTCAGCCCCCTTCCTCCGTATTTTGTGGAAACATACAAATGGTCTACATCTGCGTTTGGGTGACGCTGTCCATGGATGGTTGGCACTGTTCTTGTTTTCTTATCCAGTTTTCGCAATTCTTCTTGGTGCCAATTAATAATTCCAAAACTATATCTAATTACTGGTACCGCCAATGCTCCAGTTGCTTGTATTTTATTCTTTGCACTTAATTCTGTGTGCAAAACTAAGCTCAATCTCCTCAAGTGTTCCTTCTTCAAATTTCCTTCTCATTTTTGTGCTGTACATCATGGCTGTCTTCTATCCCTCAGCACTTATATGCTTTTCTTGGATCCAGTTCTTTAATGTCCTTCTCAAATGTACTTTATATGTGTGTTTTCCCCTGGACCGTCACTTTCATTAAACAAATTTTTGCACATTTTTCAAATTCAAAATTCGTATTAATGCCTTTGCTAATTGCTTTCACAGTGTTTATTTCGTTCTCCAGTTCTTCCTCACTTCTACTTAGCAGTTTCAAGTCATCCATGTACAGTAAGTGATTTATTTTCCTCTCAGCTCCATGTACTTGATATCCACAATCAGCTCTGTTCAGCTCGTGTGTTAATGGGGTAAGTGCTATACAGAGAAGTAATGGTGAGACAGAGTCCCCCTGAGGCACTCCTCTTCATATCCGAATTGGTTGTGACTGTTGTTGTTGTTGTTGTTGTTGTTGTTGTTGTTGTCGTCGTCGTCGTCGTCGTTGTCGTCGTCGTCGTCGTCATCATCATCATCGTCATCATCATTATCATCATTTTCTTTATGCAGGGTACTCACACTTCTATACCTGAAACAAACCATGTTTCTAGGGTATACAGTGTCGCAGCTATTCTGCGCGTGCTGCTAACGGTGCGTATAACGCTGTCTTCAATATTGCACTCTTTTGTGCATCTACATTAGCACTTTCCGCAGTATGTGTGGTGTGCCCTGTATAGCTGTGTTCTGTAGTTCCTTGGTATCGTGCTTTCCCGGTATGCTGCTCACGTTTATTATTATTATTATTATTATTATTATTATTATTATTATTATTATTCGGTACAGTGTTTTCCCTTGTAAGAAGTTTAACTTTAGCAGTGAATGATGATTTTTTGGACATTGTGTATACCACGGAGTTTTTACTCTGTGGTCCAGATTCCCGGGTAATCCGGCCCACCACTCCCCCCACATAGTCCGGATGGCCGAGGCACTGCTGTTAATACAAGATACGTTTACGTTTTTCGACATTTGGCATCATTATAAGATCGTTGATACATTATTAGTTAGGAAGCTTTTTGTACATGTCGTTCGTAAACATTTTTACGGTAAACTGTTAAAATCATATAAATTAGAACGGCAAGAAAATATCATGACATCCCTTAGCATAATCTTATAACGTATCAGGGTATTTTTTTCTTATGTTTGATAATAACTTATTTATCGTGCAGTTCACTGCTATGTATATTTATCCTAAGAATTAAAATTTAATTAATTAAAAACTATACAGTAATAAGACAGAGATACGTTACTGCTTCGTGTGTGATGGTGTCTTTTCTCACTACTTCCACATAGTATTCAGAAAAGGTTCAAATTCTGTATATTATTTCCTTTGGACCGTCGGTAGAAGATGTTTGTGACTGGTGTGTGTGTGTGTGTGTGTGTGTGTGTGTGCGTGTGTGTGTGTGTTTTGCTTTTAAGTGGATATGATCCTGTGTACTAGTTATATCTTGTCCATAGAAGTCCTTGCGTATTATAACAACACAGGGTGCAATTATTGGGACACAAGAATAAATTAAGTTTGATTGTTCATTGTAAATAGGGATTTGTCTCACACATGTTTAGGCAGTAACGTTGCTGCTACCGCAGAATTTACGAGCCCTGCCATACTAATTAAGGAAGTGTCTGGAGAGAGTGGCTGCTGCTACGCACTGCTTTAGAGTAGCAGTGTCGTGTCGACCTATCAGCGAAGAAGCTGTTAACTGTGTTGACGAGGAGTTAGGATTGCATAGACTTCAGCGGCCGATAAAGACATGCCTAAGTGTAATTTGAATTCATGTGTACAAAGTGGCGAATTCCAGAGCTGGAGCGTGTATTTTAGCCGTGTTAGCCAGGGCCGCATGGTTAACATGAACGCTCCGCCACTGCTGGAACAGTTTTAACGGACACTTATAACAAAATGAACCAGGTTGTAATGTTCTAATGCTGCAGTGCGGGAACCCCGCTTGTTCTATGTGTATTAAAACTCTGTTCCAGTCAGTGGGCGAGCGCTCATGTAAACAGTGTCAGCTTGGCTGACATTGCTAACATAGCTAACATGAACGCTCCACGTCTGGCCTGTTCTTGTTTAATTTCATATTACCCCTATTATCGAATGACACGTCGCATTCAATCGGTTGTGCGAGATTTCAGGTTACAGCGGTGCTGGTGGTCATTCAAGTGTTCTCGGATATGACGCCGTGTCAAATGATAAATAGCTACTGACATTTCGGATGACCTGTGTGCCTCAGTATCCAGGGTATGTGCAGTCTGCATCTCCTTTTGAACGTATATACCCTGAAGATTCAGGCAACAAACTCCGCCGAAACATAAGTATTTACCAATCTGTACGGCATCATGTCCCACACCAGCATGTGTGGGACTTGTAGTGGACAAAGTAACGCCGGAATAGGCTTTTCTGCTAGTACTTCGGGTTTTCCCCTGTAAGTACCTGTCATTAGTGATCAGTACTCATTCTTCATTTATTATCGACACCTTCCACGCGAAAACCTTCATTAGGCCTACCTTTTCTTAGGAGGAAGCAGGTTGAAGATAGTTCAGTGTAATGTTATTATAGTGGGCTAAACTGACCCACACCAAAATCCGAGGGTATGTAAATTCTAGTTGACTAAAAGTTTTCCAGTTCTTAAGGTGGTATACATTATCATAAATAAATTGATTTTTGTTTGTTCCAGGTTTCCACATGACGCCAAAACTTTCCAGAATGTTCCCCGAATCGTGCCTGCTGATCACTGTGGGGGTGCTCATCGGTGTACTGCTCACCCAGACCGGGAACATGCATGTCTCACCCCTCACCCCCGACACTTTCTTCCTGTACATGCTCCCTCCAATTATACTGGATGCCGGCTACTTCATGCCGAACAGACTTTTCTTCGACCACCTGGGCACCATTCTTCTGTTCGCTGTTATTGGAACCATCTTCAACACGCTCACCATCGGTGAGTAACACGGGCCATTTAGTGCTTTAACGCCCTTAGTAACACTGTCCAGTTAATGCTTGAACACGCGCACCAGGGAGAACGCCGGGCTGTTGATGCTTCAACACGCTCACCATCGGTGAGTAACACGGGCCATTTAGTGCTTTAACGCCCTTAGTAACACTGTACAGTTAATGCTTGAACACACGCGCCAGGGAGAACGCCGGGCTGTTGATGCTTCATCACTGTCATCAGCGGTGAGACACCTGGCGGTTAGTTCTTTAGCACGATGGTCAGCGATATCGCCAGGGAGTTAATGCTTGAAGACGCACACCAATAGTAACAGGGGGTGTCGGTACTTGAACATGCTCACCGTTTGTGAGCGACACCAGGCACTTAATGTTACAAGCTCATATACTGATTTTGGCACTCTGTGCTCTTATTCATGTCTTGCAGACAGATTTCAGAACAGCTGCTCTTTCTTCCCCTAATAATGTCCCATTTTCCAAACATGAACACCTGTAGTATGATCTGATATTACATAATCTCTACATTTGTTGCAGGTTTCTTGAATGATACACGGTACACTGTTTTCTCGCTTGTGATTTTCTTCAGCATTCCTAATGGCATACTGTGTAGACACTGAAGTTGATAACTGACTGCAGTTAAGCATGCCCTCTTTTCAAACAGTCAGTATTAAATACCTGTAACTGTTTACGTCTGAGCTGTACCAGCTGTAGGTTCAGTTACACATTTGATGTAACCGAACTGGTTTTCCGGTTGTAACAGATTCAGCCAGAATATAGTGCAGTCATTACCTAAGATTTAAATATTTGGACACTACCAGATTGTTAACCAGTTGTGCCATATACATAAAGACAGAGTATATTTGATTACTTTCACAAAGAATGGGGGCCTCGTGTTACAAGTTATAACTGCTGTTAGCTGTCGTTTTGATCAAGCTATGTAGATGTGTGAGATTCAAGTACTACAAAATGAATGTGAAACGCTTCCATATGTTTGCATTATATACGTGACGAAATTTATGGAATCGTCTTGTTAATGGCAACCAAGAATGCTCTCGAATTGTCACAGATTTACAACAATATACTCAAAAAACACACTATACCCCTACATGTTTCGGACCTCGTTGGCCTATCATCATGGAATACCTTTACCGTTGCATAAAACAATTGACAAATTTTGGTCTAATTGTATATGTAGAAGAACTGCTGGTAATATTTCATGCAGTGAAATCTTACACAGTAGATAAGAGCAGCGAATGGATGAATCAGGGATGTTCACGGTGATGCAGCGGTGTTCGCGGTACTGGTCCCGTCAACACCCCTGCACCATCCACACGCTTTCTTATAATAAAAGGTGACAGAGCTTGTGTGTATGTATCTAATAACGTCGTTGCCTTTCCTGAAAAAACCTGCGAACATTCTCACTGATTAAGAGAACGTCTATATTGAGCGCTTCTTAAACTGATCGCACACGTTACGATAAAGAAGTTTTGTGCGAAAGGAGTAACGGTAAAGGTAAAGGTGTTTCTGTGAACATCATAAAGGCGTTCGTAACCTCGGCACTACGTCGAGGTGAGTGGTCAGCTTCACTCCCGGGCCGTTTTACGCGGTTGGGAAGAGCCCCCTGGTACCCATTGAGTAAGAAGCTGCGTGGGCACCAGAGTCGGGTTCCTGTGAAGAGAAAAATCTCTTGCCGCTCCTGAGAATGGAGCGCTGATCCCTCGGAAGTCCGTTCCGCGGCCTAATCACTGTACCGGCTGAGCTCTCGCAGTTGCTGTAAATAAAATGATGGCGCTCTTCATGTCGGTGGAGAAGTCCTAAGAAGTCCTTAGGGACAAGTTGGGACATGCCTAAGTGTAGACTTTGCAGACATTCGAAAATGAACAAGAGCAAAATTTCTGAGTGGGACCTCAAGTAATACACGCACACGCACACACAGAGTCGAACTCGGTTATAACGTCACGAAATGGACTGAATATTTTGTGTCGTATAAACTGACGTTATAACCGCGTTCAGCTGTATGTATACACAGGGTGTTATGTTGTCAGTAAAAATGTTTAAAGCTGCAGGAGGCATTCATAGATACAGTTTAGTTAGATGTGGCTGTTCCTGGAGGCATTAATTCGGGTAAAATAAACATTAATGACGTTACTGCTGTAATGTTAGTTTCATGCGCAGTGGCCAGTTGAGTTGGCTGAATTGCACCAAATCTTACCCACCACTTAACCTACAGAATTTAAGGTTTCGCTATTGTAAGTATAATAAATTGCGCTGCTTGCGCGAGAGTGTACTGAACTGCTGTGTGTCGATGTCTTCTGACTTCCCGTTTTGAAGAGAATCTGCCAATTCCGTATCAATTAATTTGCATTTGAAAAGAGTGCTAACCACAGATCACATACACACATTCAAATATTGTCTGCACTTACACATCAGATACCGCTTAAAACTAAATCCTTCTTCGGAATTTTACGTTCTTAAAAAGTGATTCCTATTTTATCTGACAGATATTTTTTCTCTCTTCTGTCCGGTATTCTGTCACGCGTGCCGGCGTTGGGTTGAATTGGCTGCATTAATATGATAAGTGACCAGACAGAAAGTGACCAGTGACATTTTTTGGATAAAATAATAGCGCTGTAGAACTGCGAACAGAATTATCACAACGCGGAAGCTCTTGTTGTTTTATGTTAATATTTGAAAATGTTTTGTTCTAGCGCCCCTCTGTTCCTCCTTCACCATTGCCATATTGAAGACTCCCCTTCCTATTGCAGGATTAGCTTTATACCGTACTTTTTCAGCACCCGTAAGTGGGATAGCAAAACGTTCATCCTTTTCGACATCAGGCCAACTTCAGCTTTCGAATGAGCAGTGTGCAACTTTGGAGGTGCTTTGGATCTTTCAGAATTTCAGTTAGCTTTCCTAACTTTATGTACAGATTTTATGAGCTTTCTAAAAAAAATGGCTTACAATCAACTGTTAAGATCTTCTTGTTACCACATTACCCCTTTGGAATGTTATCGTTCATTTATTTTCTAAAAAAATATTGCAGTACCGGTATACAGGGTGATGCAGGAGGAAAGGTCAATATTTGGGGAGGCAGTAGTGTCGGTAATTGTGAGGACAAAAGGTTCTTATGAACATGTGCCTACTTCTGAGTGGTTACCGAGGTAGAGCTGTTTGAATCTACAAATACAAAAGCATTATGAATAAACAAAGAGAAATTACTGGATGTTAATTTGATCGTAATTTTACTTTAAGTGACAAGTGTGTTACACAGAAATGACAGTTTTTTTTACAGTTCACAATAAATGTTTGAAAATCCCACCGTCAACTGCAATGCACTTTGCGACTCGTGTGCGAAGATCGCCTGGTATTCGTCTGCGTTGATCTTCACTTTGCTTTATGCGGATAGCAGTATCCAAAATCCGAGCGAATAATCCGTCATGTGTATCCACCTTTCTTCTGTAAACTTTGCTGTTCATCCAGCCTCACAAACAAAAATTTAGCGAAGTTGGATCTGGAGATTCAAACAACTCTATCTCGGGAACCATTCAGAATTAGACATGTGGTCGCGTGAACTTTTTGTTTCTTCACAATGACCGATAGCATCACCTTCCAAAATATTGACTTTTCCTCCTGAATCACTCTTTATAGGAAGATACGTTATTTTGTAGCGTATTTTATTTACCTGTTAAGACTCAGTAAAGTTGAAGAGGGACATTCTAGAGGAAATCCATAAAATGTTACAGTATATTGCAACAGGATATTGCGCTTTGTTCAAGGCGCGGGGCTGCTGCGTGCGTGAACATAAGGGCTGCACAAAAGATCGATTACAGTCGAAGTGCATGTGTCACTGAAGTGCCCGCCCTTCTGTATTCTACTGTACTGCAGTATATTAGTTTCGTTAATGGTTCCGAAACTTGGGCTACAGGTTCATTGCAAAAACGATCACTGGTAATTGATACGTTAACCATGATCCTTTGTTCTAAAATCTGTATGTGAATGCTTCACAAATATGTGTTTCAGGCACGTCTCTGTGGGCAGTGGGGCAGACCGGCCTGTTTGAATGCGAGACCCCGATACTTGAAATGTTCCTCTTCTCTGCCCTCATCTCCGCAGTGGATCCGGTGGCGGTGCTTGCCGTCTTTGAAGAGATCCATGTTGATGAAGTGTTGTACATAGTAGTTTTTGGCGAATCCCTGCTCAACGACGCCGTCACTGTGGTGAGTGCCTCTTTAGGGTGCTCAAGGATCTCAGCACTGTTCTGAGAACTGTAACACCCGGTTCCCTTTGATTTGGCCGTGTTGTGTTGTCCGAAACGTTCAGACTGTCGCCATGTTTCTGTGTTTGCCAGGTCATTCATGTCCGCTTCTGCATTACCTGTTTCTCTAAGATCTATTGTAATATACATACTGGCGTTTTTCATTACATGACGCTACATAAGGCCGCACGTAAGCGCTGAACTAACCTCGGCCAGCTCACTTTTACAAACATGTCTGCAATATCACAATATAAAAACTCCATATTTTCGTCCACTGCTTGGATTCAAAAATGATCTCTGTAAAGTGGCATTAAATCGCCTTTATTTACTCGTCTAGAAATAGGTCTGTCCTTTTAAGGAACTAGCCCATGGCAACCCCTTCATAGACACTCATTTTATTCCTTCACTACTTGGTGTTCATTGTTTTGAAGCATTTTTCCAGGTAGCTATTTCTGGGTCTACCTACAGCTGTTTTGTTGGGGAGACTATTCATGTGTGATGTGTAAGTCCAAGCGGCTCATATACCACCACGGCTGTCAGAGCCCACAACATGTCTGATGTGTTTCTTGTTTTTGTAGGTGCTGTATCACATGTTTGAGGCCTACACAGAGATGGGTCCCAACAACATTATTTATACAGACGTTCTGGCAGGATTTGCTTCATTCTTTGTGGTGGCACTTGGTGGCACCATCATTGGCATCCTGTGGGGCTTCCTTACAGGGCTTGTCACCCGGTACACTTACCAGGTCCGAGTTATAGAACCCATCTTCATCTTCGTTATGGCTTATTTGGCCTACCTCAATGCTGAGATCTTCCATATGTCAGGAATACTGGCGTGAGTATCCTGACCCCATCAGTACATTTGTTGCTCAGTGTGATTGATGTATGCTGGACAAGGGCTGGCACACACATTTGTGTTTGAATTCTTTAAATACTGTAACCTTAAAAAGGGCTGTAATGTGCCTGTAGGATTGTTGAGCCATGAGAGGTGGGAGTTTGTAACTGAGGGCATTTTGAGGTAGCATGTTTGGGGCAATATTAATATCACATCTGACATTTATCGAAGTAGGCCTAAACTAATTTATAAAAAATTATGTGTGTGTTATATAAGTGATATGTGCTGCAACAGAAATTACAAACTGCAGCAACGGTGCAAACAGTTTTACGTAGAAATGCAAAACTAACAGAATTGAGTCTATACATTACTGGCAAAAGAGGAATATTTGTTTGCCGCTTTCGACTTGGAATTGATTTGAAAACATGGCGGCGTTTGTAATATGCCTTTGCGCCAAGCAAGTATGTTTTGCATACTCGTGTCACACCTTTATGATACAATATATATAACAGACTGGATGTGTATGAGCCATTTTGCATAACTAAATGGTAGAACCAGTTTCTTTATTTGTAGAGGGAGGGTTTCCCGACTCATTACCCCCATCCTCAAATGTGCTGGACTAGAGGGCAGGTGTTGAGTGTTTAAGGAAATGCGCATTCTGTCAGGAGTCTGTTTGGGACGGAAAGTATTAAAGAAGGGTTGCACTTTTGTAAAAACCAAAACATTTTACTGACAATAAATTACAAATTTCCATCAGATAGAACAATTTAATTATATTCAGTAATATGTTTTGGTCATATTTTGACCGTCTTTAGGCATTAATGTACGCACAACATATGACCGGAACATGTAGCTTATATTATTGAATATAATAAAATTGTTGTATCTGATGGAAGTTTGTGATTTATTGTCAGTGAATTGTAGCACAACAGGTTGAAATACATAAAAAATATTACACATAGAATGTCTCACTGATGGGCTGTGAAAATATGAGAATATAAAAAGTTGCTACATTGCTCAACATTGTTTACCATCCGTTGGATAATGGAAAGCAGTAGAACGTGTGTATGAAGAGAAGTGTAACATTAGTGAACGTGCTCAATACAGTTCAATGTTAAACAGTAGTAACACCGATGCATCTTCTTTCCACTTTTCACATGTTTCCACTATTTGAAAATATTATATACACTGCATTAATAACATTACATCAGTATGTACCTCGTTATGTTAAGACAGGTTATACACTTTTGAAGTTCTTCACTTAGTACAGTAATCACATTTACATTCCTTTGAAATGCAGGTGCAGTTCTCATACCAGGGTTTACTGGCATGACCTTCTCCCTGACCACAGTACCACTGACTGTCAGACATTTACGTTTTTCATCTTCCAGCCATACACACAAGACCCTTTCTGTCTTTTCTAGGAATGGTCGTGACAACTTGCACAAGGAATTTTCATACTTGATTGAGCACTGGCCATAATGCTTCCCCAGATCTTGTATTCATTTTTCTTGGTGGAATGAATTGTTGCATTGTTTGCATTGTAATGGCTTCCAACCACAGAAGTTATCAATTTCCCTGTGTAACTTACCCAGCACCTCCACTTTCTGTAACAGATGAGTTACTTTATGTTTTTGCTGTTAAGCTCTTCATCAGCATGTACTTTACACTTTCCAGGTATAATTAAAATATGAGCGAAGAAGTCAGTTCTGAAAAATTTTCAAGATGCAAAGTACATATTGTGTCATACAACAAATAGGTAGCTACTGATTGAGACAGGTGGGCAGGTGTGACCTCTTGTGTATTATTCTGCATGCCCATGCAGGCATGGCAATGAATGAGTGAGGAACCTACACAATGGTGAACAATAATTCTTCTGTAGATAAGGAAAACTGTGATGCACAAACCCACAAACAAGAAGGGTTCCCTGTGTACTGAATAGTTTCATGCTAATAATTTACAGAATGTGTGTCGTGGTATTGCTTCTGCATAGTCTTGGGTTCAAAGATATCAGACCCAGCACAGAGTTACAAGAAGCGCCCTGTTCAAATTAAGAAACCTTACATGTTTTACTAGAAATTTTTCAGATTTAGCAGTATAATGTAGTTTTCCGATTGAAAACTTGATGTCCTTTTGCAGCATCACATTTTGTGGTATTACAATGAAGAATTATGTGGAGGCCAACATTTCTCACAAATCCCATACAACGGTCAAGTATGCAATGAAGATGTTGAGTAGTTCCTCAGAAACCATCATCTTCATGTTCTTGGGTGTGGCCACTATCAACAGCAGTCACGACTTAAACCTGTGGTTTATTGTACTTACAATTGCCTTCTGTTCTGTATACCGTGCCATAGGTGAGTCTGTTTTGTTAGCAGTTTGTTTGAGACTACCAGCTCTGTGATCTTGGTGTGACTGCTATCAACAATGGGCATGGTTTGAATTTTATTTATTTATTTATTTGTTTGTTTGTTGAACAGCATTATCAGTAGCTAAGATTATGTATTGTTGTATAGTGAGATTATTAGTGAGTAATGAATTGGAAGGGATGGGGAAGAGAGTGCTTATGGCGTAATTCTATGTAACCACGCTGCTCATGACCTGGAGAAACAGAGGAAAACAATATAAAAGTCATTCAGAGTAGCCAGTCGCTGGGACAGGGATTTGAGATGTTTCAAGTAGGTAACAAATGGGAAGTCCTAAGAGCCTTGTGATGTTCAGTAGCTTCAATTTAAATGTCTTGAAATAACTCTTTATTTGGGGAGCTTGGGTGTCTCGTGTGGTATAGTGACTATGCTACAGGCTGCGTGACCAAGGAATCATGATCTGATTCTGGGCATGGCGGAAGATTTTACTCTTCCACAAATTGCCGAGGCTGGCTTTGTGTCCCAACCAACCTACCCGGTGCGTACTGGGGATTGTTTTCAAGGTGGCAAATGGCTGAGGCATCAGGCTGTCCTGTCAGCTGCATCTAGTGCTTATGTTAAGAGCGCTTCAGCTATACCCCTGTTCCTTCATATGTCTTCATTGTGTGATGTACATGGACAAACCTGTCTGTTTTAACTGAATCGTATAAACTGTTGACAGTGCTGTTGTGTGTTGTGACAGTGGGAAAAGTCCTAATAAATATAACTGGTAAACTCCCCCTTTGTAACCTACTTTCCTTTCTAAGAAGGAATCAAGTACATTTTTGAGATCACAATGCTCTGTGTGTGTGCACACGCATGTGTGCATGCGCGCCTGCATGTGTCCCGCATTTAAACTTCTGAACCAGTTGACTGATTTTTTTTACAAAATGTGGTATGAATATTATGCCACAGGAGAACCCTCCAACAGTCTACTTTTATAATTTCCTGCAGTCATTAGGAACAACATGGTGGACGTGGGAACTTGTGAGGCATGAGTGACTCTTACTTTTAAGACTCAAAATGATGTGTGGTAAAACACCATAAAAAAATATGCATGTTTATTGAGGTAATATGTTTTATAGAAAGTAAAATAACAAGATGGGAGCCATTCAAAAATTGTATTCAATTTTTGGTTTGGTGGTAATAACTAATAGAAAACTGGAGTTAGGCGTGTGAAATTTGATACACTGACAGGTCATAGACATACCTGCATGTTATGTAATAAATACTGATTGTGAGTAACTACAAACATTGTGAGAGTGCAACTCTTTGAGATTATATATAACACGTTCTGCCTATTCAGTGTCTTTATTTAAGTAACAGTTTCATAAAAAATTTAAAATAAAATAGTATAGTAGTAATGATAGTAAGTGATATGTAGAAACAGTAGTCTATGAATTAGGGGGCAGGTTTCAACTTATGCTCAGAACTCCTTGTTGATCATCTGCCGTACTGTGTTTATAAATCTGGCTTTAAGAGTGGTTTCACTTGGCTCTGTATGGATCAGTTTTGTACTTCAAATATCCTTTTTTCTGCAGTTCTGACATGAATAAAATGCACGGTAGTAGTACCAGTATTTGTATTAGACCTCATGAACTGTATAATTGTGGTACTTTTGTGTTTCAAACAAAAATTGTATCGGTGCAGCAACCATATGAAGTGTTGTCCATTTAATTGCTGATGGCCTGCTATAAATGTTGTTTGATGGGAGGGCAATAATTGTGTGTTTAGATTTTGTTAGTGCAAATTTTGAACATGCATGGAAGCATTAAAAGCTCACATGTCATTGTCATGATAACCTTAAAACTTATCATGCTCTGAATTTATTTAAACTTATATTATCATTCTTGTCTGAAATATTTATGTCTGTTTTGTATTTCGTGCAGGAGTGATACTTCTAACAGCTGTAGCAAATCGTTTCCGATTGCAACAGCTGAACAGAGTTGAGAAGTTTGTGATGTCATATGGTGGGCTGCGAGGAGCAGTTGCATTTGCTCTTGTACTGTTGATTGATAAGGACCATATAAAACTTCAACCAATGTTTGTCAGTACAACAATAGCTGTTATATACTTCACTGTTTTCTTCCAGGTAAGTGATATGGTTGAGGGCAGTGCAGTGCATGTGGAGGACACTAGATCTTCATACAGAAATTTCAATCAGAAACACAAAGACAAAGATACAAAATAGCAGGCGCCTCGGTCCTTCACAACTGTGCAGTAGATTTTGACCAGGGGGGCTAGCTGTGATAACACTTTAGAATTTTGTTGACGTGTTATAATTAAACATAAATAAATTCATTTTTGTAAACTTTTTCTTTCAATTTGTGAGAAATTTGTTTAATACTACTTCCCAGGTACTTCATTTGAGGACACTCCAGCTTTCTTGAATGTGGTACCAGTTTTTCTTTCATTTCGTTTTTTTGTCACTGAATATAGTTTTGAACACATTTTAAATGATATGATTCAGTCTTCCATTCTCAAAATTGTTTTTGCACAGAGATATCATTTTAGGACACTTGCTGTAGTCTTTCTGTTCTGTGAACAGTGTTGCATGTTTGGGAACCATGTCCTTTGTACATGACAGTGGTGGATAGCTGGTTATAGTAATAGGAAAGTAAATTTAGAAGTAATAATTTTCTTTCTTCATGACATGACAGTCTCTGGTGGGCCAGGACCTTCTCGCTGTCAAGGCTTTGCGATTACACTGAGTTAGACACTCCACAGTCGGTAGGACTTGTCTGGATGAGTGATCATCCTGACACAAGAGACCTGTACCTGACAATATAGAACACTCACGACAGACAGACATCCATGCCCCTGGTGGGATTCGAACCCACAATACAAACAATCGAGCAGCCACAGACCCATGCCTTAGGCCGTGCTAAATAACCATTAGGAATTAAAACCAACACTCTGTATTTAGAGAGCAATGCCTACTTGCATGTCATTTGTCTCCTACATATTGCGGCCCTCTTGGACCATTATGAAGGAGTTTCATGTAATTAAAAGGAGACGTCTATAAAGAAACAATACTGCATGTTTCAGCAAACAAATTCTGCATGTATGAATGCTAAAAATGTAAAAAATATAGAAGTAGAAAGCTAAAAATATAAATGTGAAATTACATAGGCATATAAAGCGCAGCAATTTCGCTATAGAACTGTTAATTGAAGTGGACTGAATTTAATTTTGTGAGATATAGTTATAGATAACTTAAGCAACCATTGGCCATTGTAGTGTGTTTTGAGCTTTATATTTTTATGGTTTTAATAATTCATATTTTTTACATTTGTGTTTGCGTAAGTGGTTTGGTGTATGCAATATTGTATCTTTGCATACTTATTTTTGTAATTACTTGAAGCTCTTTAATAATGGCCCAAGAGGGGCTGAAACATGTAAGAGTCAAAGTGTAGGCAATTAGGGGTTGCCTCCTATTTGAGAGTATTTTTTGGTTTTAATTTGTAAGTTTCAGTAAGAAATATGCAGTCATATGCAATGTCATAAGTGAGTAAGGACCATTCATTAGGTAAAGCTGGCATCCTCTGAAATACTGTAGAACTGTATTGCAAATGTGTTTCACATAGCCAATACTGTCACGTGATTTGTTATCTCATTTTGTGAAATAAATTATCCATGTAGTGTGAGAAGAACTTGCTTAGAACCTGTTCATTACCATAGTGTTCCCAGTTTTATATACTCAAGTATGTTGAAATGGCAGAGGTGTGGACTGTAATGAAGATATTTGGGAGCATCATCAAAGATGGATGTATTTTCTTTCAGGGAATAACCATCAAGCCTCTAGTCAAAATTCTCAATGTAAAAAGAGCTGAAAAAAGAAAACCAACAATGAATGAAAGAATTCATGAAAGGGTGAGTGATGAAATATTGACTTTGTTGAAATCCACCATTTTACATAATGCTTGTGTAGTGAGGTAAACTGTAAAGTGGTTTTGTAATTTTTCCTCTAGTTCATGGACCATTTGATGGCAGGAA
This sequence comes from Coptotermes formosanus, assembly GCA_013340265.1. Taxonomy (NCBI): domain Eukaryota; kingdom Metazoa; phylum Arthropoda; class Insecta; order Blattodea; family Rhinotermitidae; genus Coptotermes; species Coptotermes formosanus. The sequence continues at coordinate 1,241,575 of BLKM01012015.1, forward strand.
TTGAGGACATCTTGGGTCGCCATGGCAATCATCATGTGCGGGACAAGTAAGTTTCAGTTTAAATTCTGTTTTTAGAACTGCAGTAAAAGTCACCCACAGCCAAGGGGTTTATGAAATTAGAGTAAATGTAATTATTTCTGGAATCATATAGGTTTCTGCCTATTGCAGAAATGACTTACAGCAAGGACATATAGAGACATTCATTAGTAGTCATGTGAAGGACCAACTGTTGACTCCATATGACCTTCTTGATCCAATTTCTTTTATTGCCCTGAAATTCATTGTGTCACTGTCCTTTGTCTTCATTAAGTTACTTAAGTGGCAACTCAATACAAAACTTATGCAGCAGCATGCTGAGAAATGCAGGTATTGAATTAAATATTTATCATAGCCTCTTGATAATTATACTTGCATTATTTCGTTCATTTTTAGGCACATTCTTAAAATTGTCAAAATCGACTATTAGCTTCATCATGTCTGTCTGTCTGTCTGTCTGTCTGTCTGTCTCTCTGTCTGTCTGTCTGTCTGTCTGTCTGTCTGTCTGTCTGTCAGTCCACACAGAACAGCTCTGCTCCGACGAGATGGGTGTTCATGAAATTTGTTATTTGAGTATTTTTCGAAAATCTGTCAAGAAAATTCAAGTTCCATTAAAATCTGACAAGAATAAACAGTACTTTACATGAAAATTTGTGTACATTTGTGATAATATCTCACTCAGTTCTTCGTAGAATGAAAAATGTTTCAGGCAAAAGTTGTAGAGAAAATCAAAACACACATCTTATGTTCAATAACTTTTTTCCAAAAATCACGCTGTTTATGAGATAATGTGGAAAAATATGGTAGAGCCAGACAGGCCACAAATGACAGTACAATGAATGCGCTTTGCGTACTGGATAACTAAAGCCACAGACACACACTCAGAATGTGAAATACTTATTGCTTTTCCACAGCAACAGTTTTTATGCAAACGCGCCTCAGTGTTATGCGTATGTGTACATTGCCTGTCTTGTTCATTTCCTTGATGTATGTCAATTCACTAAAAAAAGGCCTTTTTCTCTTCTTTGCATATCATGTGGATGTTTGTAAATAAACATGTGTAGTACTATCGGAGTACGTGCATAGACAGAATTGTGGATGTCTGTTCCTTTGTGGGTTTATGTGTGTAACCAAACATTCCAGAAATTTAGAATACCAATAAATTAAAAAAGTTTGTAATTAAAAGTGTAGCTTCATACTTTTGGAATTCTGTAATTGTGTTGTCTGTAGCCGAATTGTGTGAGGAATTGTAAAAAGAGGTACAAGATCCTAGTTTTCTGGCATATGACACCATATAGATTTGTGCCAGTGTTTTGGAGGCAGGCCAATGTGAGTACTGGTGCTGGATGTGTAGGTGGAACAGACAAGGAAATAAAAGAGGTGATGGTAGGATGTTAAAGGTGTATGGGAGACAGAAGGATGTGAGAGGAATCTGAAATGACACAGAGAAAAGTGGGGGAAGTGGAACAAAGTCACGTATAGAACAGGTTGAATGTGGCCAGCCTGTTCAATATAACTGGCCAGTCACTTGGTGGTCTGAACGAATGCCCGATGTTGCGTGTCCGTGCAAGGGAGGGTTACCCCATTTCTTCAGGAAGTGAATAAGGAGTTTCCATGACCTTACGACACAGATTGTCTTGGTATGCCTTATCCTCAGCAGGTCACATAAACTCCCTGTTCACTCCATGAGGATAAAGGAGGAAGCATCTCCCTGAGGACATGCAGCTGCTAATCATTTTGGTATCTGTGCACCAGTCTACATGGTATCATGTCCCAGAAGACAGGGATGAAAAGTTCTTGGATTTCCAGTTCTCTTGTCAGTTGACTGGGCAAGCAGCTCAAGTTTCATGACCACCTCATTCAATGGACCTGATGTCATGGAACTGTATTGCTAAGGAATTCATTAAAGTGTGATGTTTGCCAGCTACCATTACCGAATAACTTGTGCCATCTAAAGAACAGGATTGCTCAAGCAACTGCAACGGTTATTCTGGACATGTTGCAGGGAATGTGGCAAATGATGGACTATTGCTGGCATGTCTGCTGCGTCATTGATGTAGCTATATTGAAGTGACCTAATTGGACTACAGCAACTAAAATCTGAGATTTTAACCTGTCTGACAGTGTTATTGTGTTCTGTAGTAAACCTTGACCAGCCATCAAAAGTGTGGACCTACATTTGATTTCCCCTGCACTTCCGTACGATATACATCCAGAGATATAATGCAGTCTGTCACCATGAGTTAATGTTGTTTGTAATGTGAAGACAGCCCCCTCCCCCTCCAAGTGTTCAGTAATATTATAACTGTGTTACTTCACACTGTCCTCATTTAAAATATGATTAATATTTAAAGTTTGAGCTAATGCAATATTTTATGCTTTTGCAGTGTGTGGTTGAGGTCTGTTGTCTGGGATATGGTGCTGTGTCCCTTTGTGACTAGTGCTTGACATTTTGAGGCAGTGACGTGGTCTCACGTTCAACCTTCAGTTGTCCAGTGTCATTCTTCAGTGGACATTCAGCTGTTGAACATGACACCACTCGGCTGCCTCAACATCAGGCATCAATCATCCAGTGACATGATTGCTATATCCTACAGAAATGAACACTTCAATTTAAGCTACTTTGGTGTTTAGTCTTTCCATGCTGTACATTTGACTTACTGATTGCACAGTAGTACAGTAGTTGTGTAGCTGAGTCCTGTTGTTGTTACGTTAATACACTTTATACTGAACTTCCTTATGTACTTAATTTGAACTGATAGTATTATTATCTGATCCAGGTTTTCATGTTTGGTTCCGTTACAGTAAACAAGTGTGACTACAGTTTCTTAAAATTTGAAAGTCTTCTGTACTAATTATGATCTTTCTGCTGTTTTTCAGGTATTATTTTGTCATGTATTGATATGTATGTTGTGTTTGCTGTTGCATTTCTGTGTCTCAAGTATTGCTTGCATGTGTGTTCATCTCCGTTCTTATTTCTCTTACGTGGTTAAAAGCATCCAGCCTGATGAAACTCAGTACGAACATGGGTGTATGCCTCGTCCATTGTATAATGATGCTGAATGAAAGACTGCAATAAGTGCATGCATTTAACTTTTGATTGGGTCAATATAAAATTTTCAGGTTTAAGAGGTTTGACAACAGATTCATCCGTCCATATCTGCTGCGAAACTACCAAGGAGCAGAACCTAAAATCCTTGAGACATACTCAAAACTGGCAATGAAAGATGCAATGGAATACATGCGAAGGAATGCATCTACTATAGGAAACATCTCAGGCACGGAGTCCATGTCAGCAATATTCCGAAATTACACAGCAGGCAACATCAATGGCAACCTGAGTGGTACCCTTAATGGCAGGTAGGTTGTTCTTCATGGCCTGAAGGCATGAGCAGGGCTGTCCTGTGAGTATGGCATCGTTTGTTATGTTTGGCATGCTTGTCCAGCCTTGATTTTGTTAGATGCATCATTGAGGAGACATATAGGTGACAGAATCTAATGATCAAATGAGCAGCTCTGTTATAATCTTGACCAGGGGCATGCTGTCTCAACTGAGGTTTTGTGATGTCCATGTGCCTCAGTCCATCCAGCCAAATGCTGGTGTTATGTCAAACAGGGCCACAACTTCTTCCTTCAGCATCCTTTCTGATTCATTATTCACTGGTCATTGTGTTATTCAGTGCTATGTAATCTGAGCTGTTGACCATTGTTAAGTACTGTACATTGTGAGTGAGTGAGTGAGTGAGTGAGTGAGTGAGTGAGTGAGTGAGTGAGTGAGTGAGTGAGTGAGTCAGTGAGTGAGTGAATAAATGAATGAACAAATGAATGAATAAATAAATAAATAAATAAATAAATAAATAAATAAATAAACAAACAACACAGTCACTGGGAAATTGCATGCATCTAATTAAAGATGAAAATTATTTCCTTTGTAGAACATACTGAAAGTATTATAATTATATTTCATTGTGTGTTTATAAGACATACATATGTGTGAATAAACCAGTACATTGATGAAGCTTATAGAAGTCTGTTATTTACTGCTATGTTGCATCAACTGTTTTATTAATATTTAAGAAGCAGAACTGAAACATTAATGTATGCTGTATACTTAACAGCACTAGTTTTAGCCAACTGGACTCCAGCACTTGGAATATAGACATGCAGGAGTTGGAGTATAACCCATCCAAGAAGGACATGACAGATGCCAGGATCCATCATCTCCTTGCAGAGGAACTGTGTAAACCATATCGCAGGGTAAGAGCAATATTTGTATGCAAAGTACCCTTTCAGTCTCCTGGGCAGAAAATTTACAGTATGACATAAGATTGTGGCCCATTGTTGAGAGTGACTAATTGGTCCAACAGAGGTATCACAACTCATGAGTAGTAACAGTTGCTATTTTGTACATGTACATCTAGCCTGCTTTCATTTCTTGAAAGTGAAAAACAGGTGGGTTTGTGAGGCCACCATCGTGCATGTTCATGTTTTTGCGTATGCATACATGCGCACATGTGGATGCACATGTGCACCATCCATATGTGTGTGTGCATATATGTGTATTCCTTGGTTCCAGCTGACTGCACTTTTTAGCCAGCATTTACATCTAAATACTTAATGTCTTACTGTGCTCTATTATATCTGTTCTTGAGTGTAGAGGAGGATTCATGTCTTTGCCTTCAACAGATTCTGACACAAATCCTTATACCACTGGTACTGATGGTATGAATGTTGAATGGTGGCAACACATATCACCACTTGAACAGACCAGTGCTTCTGTGTTTAAAATAGAAACCATTTATTTTACTAATTATTTGTATTTTTGTAACTGCATAGCATCGGAGGCTGAGCTACAGTCGACACGCTGTTGATGACCGGGATCTTTCTACACAACCTGTCAATTATCGCATGCATATGAATATACGGCGTATGGTTGGTGAGAGGAAACACCATAAACGGAGCAAAAGATTAGGCAAGGTGAGTAATAGAGTTAATGCTTACCACTATAACCATGTTGCAAACAGAATCACAATTCTAAGGAGATAAAAATATGATATATGTAACTGGAGTAACATTTGTACTGGAAGAGTTAATTTTGGACCATTATTGTGTACAGAGTCATGAGAATAATGTGGTTGTTTGAAGTGCTTATATTTAGTGATTTATTGCAGTTATTTTCTCGTTGTGCTATTGTTACAGAATGATGGGACAGTTTATTCCCATAAACAAACACAGTACTACTGTGCTAGATTTGAGGTTTTGGCACTAGTGTTGTTAAAAGGTCAAGTCTTGTGGGATGTTATGTCATGGTGAATGATACATAGTTACTGACATTTTGAAGGATTATAGTGTTTTAATCTTCTAGTCAAGCAGTCGGGAACTGCTTACCCAACGACATGGTGTAACATCTGGGGTTTGTATAGTGAGGCCAACTGAGTACATGAGGATGGGGATGGGGTTGGTCTCCTTGAGTGTTGTTGATTTTAATCAAAGTCCATTTGGAGTGATGTATTGAGAAGTGTTCCTTTTATTCATGTTTATTTTTGTTTTTATGAAGGAACAAATGAATTACAGTTTCTTATTTTCACAAGCTTAGTTGCATGTTTTCTCATTTCCTTGTTTTGTTCTGTCTGTATTCCACCACCATTCTGTGTAAATTAAATCTCGTTTCTGTCTTCCAGTTGTGTTGCACAAACCTTGACTGGGACATTCAACTATCCTTCTTGAGGTTTTTTCATGCTTTCCTTCAGTTCTTACAGGCAAGGGCAGGTGTAGTACCTGAAATTGAAACATGATTTGTACCTTTCACATCCTTTCCAATTGATTATTCTCTAAGCACTTTACCATTCAACGCCATATAAGCTGAAGTACAGACATTGTCATTAAATAGACTGTGAGCCAGTAAGTAACTAACCAAATAAATAAATAAATTAAATAATTAATTTCACCTCAATAGTAAGGAAACCTGAATAATTTAGAATTTGTGTAAGTTAATTTTTAAATAATAAATACAGACTGCAGTTGATTTTCTTGTGACTGAAATACTGTAATTGTCCATATGAAGATTTGTTTTCTGGCATGCAGAACAAAGTTGTGTGTTGGAAGTGTATTGACATATTAGAGGATCATTATCTACCCTAATATTGGACGCAGCAGGATCCTCTGGAACGTCAGTATGCTAGTATCTGACTATATGATATCACATCTCAACAGAGAGTAATTTGCATAGTCACTGTCATTATAACCTCACATGTGAATTTTCTTTGTGATTTGTTTCTACAGGATGGTAAACAAAACCATGTTAGTTTCCCAGGAATCACACAAAATGGTTCAGCAAAGCAATTTTCTCATGGTAAGTATCAAGTACTGTGTGGTAAATTCAAATTGACAGATAATAAATTAATCACAAAACCCGTAGTCACCACATCAACTGCCCTCAGTGTAAAAATGTTACCCTACAGAAGTTATTTTGGTTTTATATATGAGTTATTATAAAAGCAGTCCCTTTAAAATATTAAGATGTGGTGCTGTCAGCCATTTTTTGTCTGGGTATTGGTAATTCTACATATGAAAGGGTAGGTTCATTGCACTTTGGTTGTGTTCTATTATGTTAGAATGCAGTTAATTATAACGTCAGATATGTAAGAGAGCAATTTCACCAGAGCTAACATATTAATACATGAAGACGAGATGCATTCAAAATTTCTAATTCAAATCTGGTTTTTTGGTTGTTGTTTCTGGTATGTGTCTCATCTTCAAAACAGATCACAACCATTATCTTACTGCTGATATGCATATCATTCTGTGTCCAGCGTTTATCTATTGCTGCACAGTTGAATGGTTTGTGAGATGTGATATTCTGACCGTGGTGAGTGTTAAGATTATGGTCTTCTGAATTGTGTCTCCCCGTCGTTTCGTTAATAGGGGCCAGCATTTTGGAGGAACATATTACCTCATTATAGAGTAGAGGAAATGTCTTCTATTCTGAAGATGGAACCAGCAGGTTTCTTCGAAATGTTGGTATGAATCTTTCAGACTATATAGGATAACACCTTAGGAGACTGTAATGTCAGGAGTCATTAGTGTCTTCATTTGAATAACTAATTGTTTTGTGTATATATAATTTGTTTTGTGTTTGGTGATTCTTGTCCTCTATTATCTTTATCTTGATTTAAACAGTTGTGCTTAGGCTGTTGCTTGATATATTATGTAACCTTTGGATGGTATATAAATGTCCAATACTCTAAAGCCATTGATATGATGCATTAAATGCACATAAAATAGTACTGTTCGACTATGTTGTGTGCAGTGTTGTGCAGAGCAACGTTATGCATCAGATTTAAAGCACAGTGTCTTCTTCAAATGTTTCAGATTATATTAATGAGGTCCTCCAAGAGTCAGAGAATGATGGTGATGGCACCAGGGCTGCTAGCAAGGAAGACTGGGATAGTGCTATCACCTTCACAGCTAAGGCATCACGTAAGTGCTCTTGCATTGCCTTGCAGACAAGCCATATATTTTTAAGTTTCATGCCTCCTGTTACAGTACAGCTGCTTTGGGATGGCAGCTGAAGTTTGATGAAGGCGAAGTAAATGTATGAGCATTGCTGGGTGTGTGGAATGTTTTCTGAACAATACAGAACCTGGTGAAGTGTTTCCTTTACCTGCGTTGGGATTGTACATGTACAGCTTCCCACAGCAGTCATACTGTATTCGGGTGAGAACTCTTTTTTTTCTCCAAGTGTTTGGTAATAGTCCTGTGTGAATATATGGCAAATTGCTTGTGGATTTTTGAGTGGGTGTTTCTAATTTCATTCATTATTGAATGCATACATTATACTATATTATTACATTTTTTGTGGTGTCATATACTTTAGTACACAATATGCAGGTTCTGAAGTCTCGCAATTTTTGTTTTAACAAAATAAGTTTCTCTGCATAAGATATGGTGTTTGTTGCATATGCTGAATAGAGTGGAATCCCCATTTAATGTTCATCAGTTTAAGGTTTTCCCTCCTCTTGTAACATTAAATTTAAGTTATCCTAAGCCAGTTGTCACAGTGTTACAGTTTCTTGATTTAAGTTTTACCTCTGTGTGGTGTTCAGAGTTACTGCCTCCCAAAGTAACCTTAAATGGTGATTCCCACTCTAACATGACATGGATTGTGATTCTTACACTGCTTCCACTGTTAATACATCAAGTACACCAGTTACTGTGTGCATTCTTTGGTGAATAACACATGTCCAATGCACTTCGAGCAGACCTCAATTGGTGCATTTTATTCACATCTTTATGTGTTCTTCTGTGATGACTTTCCTGAATCAAGTGCCAGGGTGTACAGAAAGAGGGTGCAGAATTTGTGACAGCTGGCTTTGAGCATGCAGAGGTTGTTACATCTGGGTGTGGGCATGCATTATGTGCATCATACTCATGGTTTTTATTCCATGTGCAACTTCTGGAATCCATTTGCAAGGTATATGATGAATTCAAGGTTGTGGAGTGTATTATATAATTTTACAGTGATCCCTCATCCAGTGCGAGAGTTAGGGGGTGTGACCATGGCGTGTTTGGCAAAACTGCATTGTGCAAACTCTTATGCGAAAAAGAGGGTCGTATGAACTTGGGCACTTACAGACCCCTGATAGGTTACATACATTGTTGTTCATTAAGCATGTATACAGTGTTTGGGTAGGTGATGCTGCCAACTTCCACAGCATTTATCCATGTGTATGTAAATTTGTCTCCATCCAGTACATTCCCCCCCCCCCATATATTTAATTCTTTTCAACCACATATAGTCAAAACTGTGCTTGGCGAAAGCATGTTGGGTGAGGGGTTACTGTATGTGATTGGAACCCCTCCACAATGTAGTTTTAAAGGTTCCCTGTGTAAATAATCATAGCTGTCAAACAGGTTTGACATGCAGTAGGAACAGAAAAGAATTAACACATCATAATCAAACAACATGAGTGTTATCCCTATGCTTTCTTTGTGCTGTCAGCTTCATGGTAAATGAATTTGATGTTCATGGGTGTGGACTAAACCAACAAAGGAGCTTTCGTTGACATCCCTTTATTATGTGTGTCTAACTTCTGTTTACTTTGTTGCATTAATACTTGTGTGAAGAATTATGTGTGCAGGTATTTTTAATTGGCTATGTTATTTAACATTCTTCTGTACTATATTTATTAAGGCATGTCCTAAGGAGGGTATGGGTTGTTTTTGTTATGTGTGAGTCAGTGGAATTTTTATGCTTGATAGAAATTATGTACTCATACTTTCTGTCTAACATTTGTGTGTTCCATTTTATGTTCCTGTAGCCCATAAAATAATTAGCATGAAATATAAACATGTCTGTTTCCAATAAAATCTTTTGTGTATAAAACTTAGCCCTGAATCCAGGCATTTAAGTGGATTGTTTTGTATGTAGAAACGGGATTTAAAATTCTTAAACATATCACCAACAGATAGAAAATCCTCGGCAACATATATAGACCTGCAAAGAAATTGCAGTAATTTTCATACCAGTAACCCAATTTAGATAGTTTTTTTATTTCTTATGAAACATACACTATCTGGATGGGAGATGTAACAGCATAGTCATTCTAAGTATGATATATGTCACATTAGAATTTCAGTTCAGTGTGAAATTCCTTGAAACAACTTCCAAGATAAAAGCCAACTGTACAATCCTGACACTAGGAAACAGTAAACAGAATTTCTTCATTTTGCTTGCCTTGTTTGGGCAACACATTTCCTTTGTGGCCATGCTTTCTTCTGAGTGAGTGAGACTTTTGTAGTGAAATTTCATTTCATAGAGCCACTCATTGGAGTATCTGTTGAAGGGCTGCCTCTACGTCCCATAGCTATGGGTTGCATATTTGAGCTGATGCCAGTCACAATTCTCTGTGAAGGGTTGTGCACCACACATGCAGTGTACACCTTTGTACTCAAGGTTCTTTTGAACAACCTTGTATACCATTTTTGTCCTGAGTCTCATTTTTCTTTTCATCAGGTATGGTTTTCCTGATCTTTTAAATCTAAACCTGCCATAGTACAGTGGTCAGTGACTGGTTTAGGTTTCATCATTCTACTTCCGTTGCATCCACAACCTCAAAATCTTTGAACAATATAATGGGGATGGCCTGTTTTGTTTGTCCATCTTGGGGCCATAGTACTACTACACGTTGCTGTGAAAAGTTAAATTTGATCAACTGATCTGTTGTACATTTTATTTAGCCTTATGGTTCCTGCTGCACTCAGTGCATTTTTCATTAGCAGTGAGGCTAAGTATGGTGAAGTAAAATAACTGCCTATATACAGTATGTGTCATGCATGAAGAGGGTGTAACAAGCAAGATTACAATATTTGAACTCGTCAGAAACAATGGTGTTTGTAACATGGTAATGTCGAATCCAGTACCATTTCACATGTAGCCTGTACTGCACTCACAAGTCTTGAATGTCTTCATTGAAGTTTTGCTGCTGTGAAAGGAGAGAAATGGGATACACGTGCATTTGATTATCCCACCGTTTCTTAGTAACAAAGGTTGGTGAGGAGATGTTTTCTGCTGGTACGTGTGTGGTCTAGCGCCCAGGATAGTGTAGTTGGTCTAGCAACTCACTATGGGCTGGATTGTTTGGTGTTTGAACCCTGCTGAGGGCAACATTTTCTGCACCTTTCCACACTAGGCCCACCCAGCCTCCTGTACAATGGGTATTGCCTTAACAACCCAGCTGCATCTGTCACAAATGTTAAAGACTGGGTGTAGCTATACCTGTACCCCCACCCATGCCTTCATGGCATGTTATAGGGTGAACTTTATTTTTATGTTACTGTGTGTAACAAATTTTTAAATATTACTGATGTTATGTGTGTGTGTGCATGCGTGTGCGTGCGCGTGCTCGCTCTCTCACTCGCACAGTCATTAGAACAAAAGAATTCCGTGCAGAATTTAAACCTTGTTCTGTTGTTTCGGTGGAAGCAGAAGTTTCTAGAAACAGATTACTACTGAAGTGTGATGATTTCATGATGGTTTGGCATGTGATTCTCATCATTATGGTGATTTCATAAGCAGGATGCACTTCGCTTCCTGTTTTCAAAATCACTCCAATTTTACACTCTTTGCTTTGGCTTCACAGTGCAGTCTTGAATGTCAGCGGTATCATAACATTTGGTTGCATTCATAAGTATGTCCATCACTTCTTCAAGGAGAAGAAAGAAGCTTCTCAACATGGAAGTCACCAACTCTGTAATACCATTTATACCCAGCCATGCTGCCATGCATATTTGCAGTCAGACACAAAATTTTGATGTCACTTCCAAGTTGCACATGAACTTAGTAATTCATATACTCATTGTCAGTTGTGTGAGTGTACTAGTCTCACACATTATTTTGATGGTAAGCTCATCCAGTATTGGCTTCCATCTTCAAGATCCAGCCATCTTGAAAATGACTTGCAGGAAGCAAGTGGGAAAAGCAGCAACTTTATTTTAGCTGGGCTGCAGAGAAAGTTTCTGTGCCATCGAGATACAGAGAGACTGAAATGTCTTTTGTCATCTGCTTCAGTGTTGTGGTCTGATAGCTGACAGGTTGTGTTCATGTACACAATGCTTTACATAAATCATGTGTGGTACTTCTCAGTGTTGTGAATGCTGCTGATAGGACACACATTGACAGTTCGAACTGGACATTAATAGGCACTTATGCGAAACTAATCATTATTAGTTATGTTTATTATCTGTACATACAATTAACTGTAAACCATCATACAGTAGAGTTTTGTACAGTTACATCAACTTAAGGCATCTATGCCTCTTTTCCACACCTACTACAGATACATTTCAATTTTATAAGAACTACTGTCAGTGTCAGTAGTGTCACATTTATGAATATTGTGCAGTGTTGAATTACAAGATTACAAACTGTAGTGATTACGTGCGTATAGCAACATACTTACACGTGGAGTTCTTAAACTACTTTCATACACTGCAGTTGTCCTCGTCACACTTACAATGCTCAGTACAGTACAGAAATGCCATCCCCATAACTGCTACAGTGTAGTCAGTCAAGTGAACAAGTTAGATTAAATGAAGATAAATGTAAGTAGATCTGTAGCTTGCTGGATCCACCCATTAGCGTTGTGTTTAAATATTAACAATAATATGGTATTTCAACATAATTTATATGTGATTACAGTTTTATTTATGAAGCATCTGTCAAAAACAGTAAAAAATTTGTTATGAAATTCTGAAGGTTTGTGCTACGTTCTTCTGATAATGTTAATGTTGTGTCTGTCTGGTCTTCAGTGTACTAACTCCTGTGCTTACTAGAACACAGGTGAGAAGCAAACTTGAGTCCTGAGTTTTGGTTTTTGCCTGTTGTGTCAATGTCTGGGATTAGCTGACGGGACACCAGAGGCAAGTGTGTTGACCCAAATAGCCAGCCTTCCGGGTTCCAATCCCCGGAAAGCCCGTCTGATCAAGCAGTATTCAAAACCTACCATTGATTACGATGATGCACCCACAGTAGCTGAAGTTTCCTTACCTTGGAGACGAGGCATAAATGGGGGTATGTTGAACTCTCCGTTCCATTCACAAAGTAGTACGTTCATTCTGTTTATACGTGGAAGTCACCAATTTTGTTTTTCTGTGTCAGTGGAAAAGTCAAAAATAGAAACTAGCAGTTTTGTCAAGGACATGCGATAGCATAGAGAAACTCTGCCATATGCGCTGTAAAATATTGTGCTGGAAGTCATATATTTGCAATCTGAATGTATTTTTTAACTACAAACATCATTTTGGAATATAACGTTCTGAAATATGTTTTGTGCACTGCAAATAAGTTAAGAACATGATTGGGCAAAGCATTTTATAAAACTACGCAGCTAAAACTTGGGTTGTCTTATAACTGTTTGTTGAAATACAGATATAATTTTAAAATGCAGTTGAGTTTATTGTTCCAGAATAATCATACAGTAAATACATCTGAGTGTAGTGCCAGTGATATTCCTGTATATTAATACATTAACAAACATTCTCTTACAACTTTAATAACAAACTTCCATGATGGCCTTTGTTTGTTTGTTTGTTTGTTTGTTTGTTTGTTTGTTTGTTTGTCTGTCTGTCTCTTTGTTTTTTGTTCATATGTATTCAGTAGGCAGTATTCAGTGTTCGTATATTCATATGTATGTGTGTGTGTGTGTGTGTGTGTGTGTGTGTGTGTATGAACGCTAAATACTGGAAGCTAGATGTCTGATATGATTAGGCACTGAATGTCCTTGTATTTTCCCATGTTTTTTGTGTATGTGAAATGTTTTCATGGTTTGTCAAGTCAAGGCTTTCCCGTTTCACCAAGTTTGGTAGACCTCTCTGCATGTGGAATATGATTTTACAGCATGTGTACTTTAGTAAAATTTTGCTGTGTACATATTGTAGCAAGTATTAGTAGCATGAAATTACCAACATAATGGAGTCTGTGTTGGAAAATTTTGCACCATATACCAAGGCCTAATTTAGTAGTTAAGCTTATTTTAATAATTTAATTGGCTTTGGACTAGTCCTTTGAAACTGCCTGTAATTCAAAGAAGAAATCCATATGGTCACTGTACATTAAAAAATTTAATTTAAAATTCAGGTGTGTGGAAATAATAAAAATATTTAAGTGTGGTCTTCTGACATGTGACACTGTAATTTTGTAAATGGATGCCAATATTTTGGAAGAACTTGCTGCCTTTGTCTTTTTCCACCCTGAAAATGGAGACAACAAGTTTGAAGCATCAGTACATGTGTACCACACTGTTGTGTCACAGCACAGAACACCATACTCTCAATATCACCATTGCTACAGCCTTAAATCTCATGCAGACTTGTTGACATAATCTGAATGTCAGAGTTGCCTTTCCAGATGCAACTGTAATGCTGTTGTAATATGTCAGTATTAAGAATGCTGACAGTTGTCTGAGATTCTACAAAATATTAATTGTAACATATGAATTTGGACTGTACTGAAGTTGGGTCTGCTGGGTGTTACATCATGTTGATTCTAAATAATTACCAGTGTTTGAAATATTGTAGTGCCTTCATCTTTGGGGTCAAATGGTCATACTCTTTTAGGCTTGCTTGACCCCCCCCAAAAAAGGCACTACAATTCTCTGAAACATCAATAACTGTTTACAGTTGACATGGTGTAACAGCCCAGAAGACTTGACTCTTTGTCGGGTCAAGCAGTCCTTCTCTTCCTTACTTGTCGCTGAAGATGCTGGCCCTGTGATCTTACAACACATAGATAATTATATACCAGGGTGCATGGTATAACAGCCCAGAAGACATAAATCTTCAGCAACACTGTTGTGAGGAACTGAAATCTTACATTAGAATGTACTGCCCTAACAAAGTGCATCATGTATTTAAATTTGTGATTTACAGATTATGTTTCATCAAGTCTGCTTGGTACTTCTTTGTCTAATCAACTCTCTTCATTTCTTATTGCAGTGTACATGTATTTGTGTCTTGACAGAAATAGATGTGCACAATTAACCTTACTAGTATAGCTTTATTAATAGCTTCTGATAAGTTTTAGCATTAGAGTACATGCTGTATGCCATCATGCTACAAGTTTAGATTCCAGTGGTTTTTCAGCATAATTTCCTTATCTATGAATATGCTTACAGTTGACACCCATTTCATTTTTTTCAGAATTGTTGGGAATTATGACATCTTGTGGGTTTCGAGGATATTCTGTTTAATAGGTATTCCAGAAAACAAACACATCCTTTTTCTAAACTTCATCGTCTATAACTGGGTAGATAACATCAGGTGCAGTTATTTACTGATCTTTGATCATACATGTATGTGGTTCCTCTTACGTAAATGTTATGGCAGTTTGAGCTGACTGTCTTGTTGTCAGAAATGTGCAGTTTTTGAGGCATAGTAGTGACTAATGTTTTGGCGCTGCAGTGTGTTGCCAACCTCTTCAAAATGTTCACCATTTTTTGAGTGTGTCTAGCACCTCTTGTCACTGTAATTTGGTTCCTGATATCTCCAAATGCTGCTGAAGTGGTCAAACTACGCAACATGTGTTGTATTTTACTAACAGCTCTTGACTCTAACGTGTTACCACCCACTTCAAAGTGTGTGATATCAGTCATGTCTGTCAGCGCCCCCTGGTTCTCTAATTATGTTGTATTCTTCTCAAGCTGTGCAAAATCTGCTGTATATCTCTCTATCACCTCTTGGCTGTGTAATATGTTGCCATCTGCACATTATGCAACATGTATCATGTCTATCTAGTGTCTCTTAGTTATTACCTATTAAGAACCTTACACATTATCCCAGAACACGTGTTTTTTCACATTCTTATACTTTTCTCATATCTCTTTTCCATCCAATCAAAGATGTCTTTCAAATAAATAATATCAATTGGCATATGTACAAATGGAGGATTTGCCATGACATTGGAAGTCAACAACAGTCAGTTGACCAATTGCAGAAACCACCTTGGGCAAATTCTACTTCAGAAGTGCATGTTTAGCGGAATACGCTGTGCAACACAGGAGGTGTTCCTAATGACAGTATTGGAATTGGACTGAAGTGGCCCAGCTTTGCTGCAGGTTGCCAATAAGTGACCCATCGTGGCTTAAACATAACTTCCAATTCATGGAGTACCTGCCGTGGAGCCCAGTGCTGGCTTCCGGCAACAGACAGTGAATTATCATCGTAGCTTCATCAGCCCATCAACTGGAGGTCACACACAAACAGTGCATAGTGCATGGCGTTTTGTGAAATGGAAGATCTAACAGATGGGTAGTTCTGATAGAAACTCCCTGTTGTCCTATATGGAGGCATTCATATGGCACACTCCAATGGATGATGCAGATGCGTTTGATGAAATCTGTCTCAACGTTCAGTTTTGAGGCACTAATGTTGTGAAGTAACTGTGATATGGGG
>BLKM01012015.1:1257632-1297842 GCA_013340265.1 Coptotermes formosanus
CCCCCCCCCCCCCCCCCCCCCCGCCCCCCCCCCCCCCCCCCCCCCCCCCCCCCCCCCCCCCCCCCGAGAGGGTAGTACAGAAATTGATAAAAATGATGCATGCTCTGAGATGACCTGTAAGAACCCTCCATTTATTAGATGGCTCTGTCACTGCTGACACATGACATGTTACTTTATAAGCAGTCAGTAATAACTCAGTTCTCTTAACTCCGTTGCTATTTAACAGCTTGGAATGTCCCAAATGAATGTTTAATGCAGGTTCCATACCACAGTCAGAACATGTTCTACCTGCAGAAACGTTCTGGTCAGTCAGTCCTTGCAGTTTTGCACGCGCACGCGCATGTGTGTGTGTGTGTATGCACGTGAAGAAGGTAATTTAACTTGATGATTGTGATTTGTCAGATTGAGTCTGACAGTTTTGAAAATAAGGAAATGTGATTGGGTATAATGAGGTGACATGTCCTTGTAAAATGTATGGCTATTGAAGCAGTAGCTAAGTCATTTTTGTGACCTGCTGTGGACTGGAGAACTGCTGTTCAATTTCTGGCAGGGGGTGGAGCGATATGTCTCTTCAGACCGTGTCCATCCAATCTTATTTTGGCATCCACCCATCCTCCCCATGCAATAGGTACTGGCTGCACTTTGCTTAGGGGTAATGCTGTCAGAGTGTGAAGCTGACCATGCACCTCCATCAAGTTCCAAGCTCAAGAAATTTTAGATGTGTATGTTGACTCATCACATATGTCCTTATGGCATGGTGCGCAGGGACAGCTTTACTAGTACAGTGTATGGAGAATGTAATAGACATGTCAATATAGTAATATAACACTAGACCTGCTTGCTGCAAGGTACTGAGAAGTTATGGCAGTGTGATATTTTGTTAGGGGCAGAGAATTTGTAGCACCTTCTGCACAAACTAGTGAATAATAATGTTTTTAATGCTCGTTATATTTAGTATATTACTTTAGCAGGAACACTGTAATGTAGTTCAAGCACCCAATGCATATGTTTTTAGTCATTCACTTTTCCACATTTGATTGCTTTACAGGTGTGTTAAACAGTATTGTTATATGAGCAAAATGTGTATGTATCTGTTGTTGTCATGTGTAATGATCTTTGCAATTCATGTAGCATGGTACATAATGTGAGAGAGGATGAGTGTTTAAGTGTATCTGTGGTAAGTGCTGTCATGTGTATCATTGTTTGTAAATGTGTGAAATATGTAACCTCTAACTGCCACAGTGAATTAGTAGAAAATTTATGAATATCAGTTATTGAGCGACTGCTGACTGGTGAAAAGTATGTTCACTGCTACATGTGCCATTGCACGTGTGATAGTGGTGGAACTGTGACATATTCTTGTTGTGTGAGGCATGTTATGCATATACTGAATTAATGGAAATTAACCATAAGTGCCATGATAATGCAGCCTATATGTGTTAATTGTGTCTTAACAGATGAAACGAATGGCACTGGAAATAATGAAGCATCCAAGAAACCTCGGGAATCGGACAGCTGTGAGTACCACTCATGTATATAGTGTCTTAATCATGACACCAAGTCTGTGACAGTGTACAAGACAAAGTAATTGCAATACGTAGAGATAATCTTGAATATGCACTTAACAGTCCTTTTTCTTGGGAAATACTACTAGTTCTCACCTCTTGACAAAAAAATTGCTGGTACCCGCTCCATGGCAGAAGGTAAAGTTGAAACTGTGGCTTGTATTTATACTAAAAAATAAAAAGTAATTGTTTATATTGTTGGGTCATGTTGTGACAATAAGATCTATTTTTGCCATCTTCTGAATTTGTAATATTCATCTAATGTGTTACCATTAGTAAAGGTGCTGGTATGTTGTGTCATCATGTACCATCACCAGAAAAGCATGGATAAATTCCGTGTGTGCTTTCCCCGCATGGCTGTTTTTATTTGATAGCAATAAGGATATGTGCAAGGTAAAGTGTGCAGATTATGAAGCATCTGGTGATGTACTTTTCTGTTATCTTAACCACACCTTTACAGTAAACTAATGAAATGTCGGAACAGTTGGACTGGATCTTTCAAATATATACATGCAGTAGGAACTGAGATGGGGTCTGACTGGTACAGACAATAATGTTTTATGTTTATACATCAGGTGGTCATAAATTGTGTTTCCTGTCTCACATGAATGAATTTCAGTTAACAGAAATAAGCTACTGATTTGTCAGTTGCCATGCTAGTAAGTGTTCAGATGATGAGTTTTTCTGCAGCAACGGGGACAAATGCATCAGGAGCAGCCGACTGTGCAAGGGTGACTACCCCAACTGCGACCGAAACCGTGTTGCCATGGAAAAGGGATGATGAGGGGGAAAGCACATGTGCACTGAAACAGAGTGAATTTCCTGCCTGGTGCTCCAATAAGGAGTATCTTGCCTACAGCTCACCTTCTGCCACTTTCTTAGGTAATGTATTTTTTCTGCAGTGGTACAGGCCAGTGTAGCCCATGGATTTCCATTTACTGCGTTTATAGGCCTTGTTTGTGGACACCTGGTAGGATTTCTTTGATGAGAGGTAGCAAGGAGAGAAGGGGGGCGTGGAGGATTGTTTATGTTAAGTATTTTGGCCTGGCTAGCACTTTGAAAACAAGGTAAAAAATTAAATTTATGCTTTAATGGTTCACTGACACTCTCTTTACTGGAATGCAGAATCGTGTGGATAATGCCTTATAACCAGCTACAGTCAGCCCAACACAGGTGTTGTCTGTCAGTTTGTACAGACTTACACTGGCATTGTATGAAGAGTACTGGCTCACAAGTACAACTAAAGACCTACACTAGTTACAATTCTGTGTAAAAACAGTGTGATTCTCCACAGTTTAAATACCAGTATTTGTGGCATTGCATGTTCTTTACCATGTTTCAAGCATGTGAACTGTCTAAAAATATTAGCTGTAACATGTCACAGTATTAAACAAATACAGATGTTGTGCTGGCCACAAATTTTATTTATTGTGTACAACACTGCCATCATAGTACCAGCAAGAGGGGAGAGAGGAATGGTTGTAGTGATCTGTGTTAACCAACCTTTGAGTGTTGACAAGCTTCTTTTGTGTGCATATGTTTCTGGCTATTTTAATTGCATAACCTTTGTTGTGTGCATGTGCCGCGTGCTGTGACTTCTGATTGAGCATCATGGAATATGAAGAACATGACTGTGTTCTAAAGGACTTATTCTTGTAGGGATTTTGCTTCTAAGAAGGAAGTCATTGAACCAAACAGACCAACCCTCCGGTGTCACAAAAAACTGTGATAACAAATAGTAGGTTATGCCATTTTTCCAATTGTCAATTTAAAAAACTGACCCTTGACCATGTGGTTGGGAGAAGTCTTCATTCACCTTCTTGTTTCAACTGAAAGAAATATTGGAATAAGACATGGTGTTGATGATGTCACTTCTTCTTATGTATTGAAAGAAGAACACAAACTCTCAATGAAGCATTGTGAATTGTAATACAGCTTTACTGAACTCTAATATCCCTTTCATTGAAGATCTATAAACCTAGCATACAAAACAGATGTTGCAAAGCATAACGCAAAAGCAAGTTTTGCAGCAGTGTAGCTGAGGATTCCATTCATCTGGGATATAATGCTATGTCAGTGGATAAGCAGATTTGATTACCCCCTGATGCAGCGTCTTATTCCAGAAGAACAGAATCGTTATAATGAAAAACTCAAAGCCAGTAGTTGTATTGTTTGTTGTTTGATGCTGTTTGATACATGGCCAAGCAATCACCCCATCTTAGATGGCATCTGGAAAACTCAAAATTCAGAAGCACAGGTACTTATTTTGAATCGATTACTTTAGTTTAGGTTAGTTGAATTACATTCAGTGCAGGAGTCATTATGACAAGGAACTTCATGTACACTTGTAAAATTTTAACATTTTTTATTGGCACCCTCCTCAGTTATTATTGGCACCTACTGTGTCATCCAGAAGAGCACCATTGATTGCACGATGAGTGAAATAAAATGGGAGGTGAAAGACACTTTATGTCCATAAAGATAACGTTTTATCTGGAAAATCCCAGGTTGCAACTGTTCCTTATGTTACACCTGACAACAATATATAGAAATTATTTATCAGATTTTTGGGTCTTGGCAAGACCGCTCTTCTGCCTTTTTTGTAGGCATGTTTTAAAATAAGACCTTAAACGAATTCGAGTGTGGGGAATACCTGGTAGCTCAGACTTACTATTGTGCAGCACTTATGGTGGGTGCGCATAATGGAGTATGGAAATTGCTTGTAGACAAATACAAAACACATGTTCATACACCTCTGCTCACCAGTTGAACTTTGTGCTAAGACAGTCAGTGCAGTGTGTTCCAGAGTAAAAAGTTTTCTTTGAAATGCATCTTCATTTTCCAGCATACTTTTTAAAGTCAAAAAGGAAATTTGTGTTGCATTTGACAAAGTTGTTTGGTGGTGGGGGGGATTTCAGAGTTAAAATCTGAAGCTTTCATGGTGACTGAGTGCAATAAAACTTTCTTGGGCTAGCAGCCATGTCAGGTGTTTGAATGGCAAATGAATGAATGTTTCGAGAACCATGTCTGTTCTTCTCATCAGGTAACTGAATCGGAACATTGGTTCATCCTCTGTTCAGCCACCTGACATGGCTGCTAGCTCGAGAATGTTTGGGTGAATTTCAGAATTGTTCCACGAAGTGCAGCAGTTCTACAAATATATTGTTTGAAAGTATAAGCTGCTTGCAGAATACTTAGGAATGCCAGCTAGGAGGCAAATAATAGTGGTAGTTAATAAGGGCAAATATCACTGGCTGTGCTGTGGAGATTACACTGTACAAGAGACAGCTGACTGATTGAATTCTGAAATTATAATATGTTTCACTTGTATGCTTTGGGAACTCCAGACACTGTTTTGAGAAGTTTCCAGCTAGTGCAGATGAGTTGTTATTGAAATATGACAGGCTGTATTTTGATTTTCTTCTTCTGGAAACTATCTTTTCAGTTAGGTACTTGTCAGAAGAATTTTTAGAAAGTCATATTTCCGCTCAAGTATTTGGTCACTTCACATCTTAGTACAACATTACAAGAAATTCTAGAATTATATTGCCTTCTTGTTAACTGTTCCAATAACCATGCTTCAGTTGGGCAATCATTCTCAACTTTGAAGTGGCTCCATAATTACCCATGCAGCACAAAGAGGTGGAAGATACTTATGAATTTATCATTAGTGCCAGGTGAGAAGAGAATTGTTTAAGAGTGAGAATGCAGTCTGAACATAAGTGATTCCGTGATAGATATTTTCTGAAGGCAGTCATTGCATAGAACTGAAGAACAGTCCGTCACAATAAAAGGTAAGATAAGTAGTTGCTGGTTTTCTGAGTTCACACATCCTTCCTCTTTTATTAGTTTACTTTACTTACTTTTGCTGAACTTTGAATGTGGTCTGTACAGCCAGTTGCCAGAAGTATCCCCCTAGACACCTCAGGATCTGGCTAACACTTATAAAAGATTGATGTTGGGCATTGATACTGTAGTAGTGTGTACTGAAATGACATAAATTTACGACCTTCAGGTGGAGGCATAGTAGGAGAAGAAAACTTTAACAGAACATGCAGGGTCAAACTGTGAAGCTGAACTGTGCTGAAATGTAATTTAGTGGTCAAGGGCTTAGTGCAAGCCAGAACATATATGGCAGAAAGGCAGAGGGTAAATTATTAGGGCGTGTTAATAATGTATCATAGAGTTGTATTTGGTGGTTATAAACTGGTGGCAGTTTGTAGTTTCCTACTCTTGTACTAAGAGCGAATTATTAAAAACAACTTCTAGGCTTCTAGCAAAGTTAGTGAGTGACCATTTACAGAAAGACTGCCTTTATGCCTTTTTTCCTGTTCTCATATTGAACACTCTAATGGTTAATATACACAAGAGGACTGGTGTGGTTTAAACTATGCATACGTACTGCGTGCTGTCTTCATTGTCTTTGTTTTGCTTTACCAGGTGGCATTGAACAGCCGAAAATTGCTTCTGTGATTGGACTGTTCCGCCGTGAGAGCTCAGGCTCGGCACAAGACTCACGTGCCAGTTCTGATTCCTCATTGCACCATGCTAGTGGTCCTGAGTCCCCACCAGCACCAGGTGCAGTTTTGCTCATTGAAGAAGGAGGTCCAGAGCCTTTAGCAGGAATGCTGGGGATAACTAGACGCCCACCAGTTGGTCGCCGTGGCTCCATGTTAGAGTTAGGCTCCACAACTGTCAACTCCATTCCTGAGGAGGAAGTCACAACACCCCTCACCTCACCTCAGAATTCCCCCATGTCATCGATGACAGATCAGAGATGGATGACACTTGGAAAGGGTTCAGGGTCACTTTCCCGCCTTGCTGGACGCCTTTCAGCTCTGGTGTCTTCATCTTCCTCATCATCTTCATCTGGCGAGTCTTCAAATGAAGATGATGGTGAAGAAACTGATGAAAAATATGCAATTAGTAGGACACAGAATTAATTTCTGTGATGCACTTAATACAAGGAGCACAAACAGTTAATATGAGGAGCACAGACACTTTAATACAAAGAGCACAAACTCTTGCAGGAAAAGTGTGATGCAGTGATTGATATTATATTGTGGACAAGTTGATGGTTGGAAGCCAAATGACTTGGAAATTGTAATGGTTATTTCAGTTAATTTTAGAGCCTTGTAATTTTTTGTGTGATACACATTCATTGGGTCATATTGTGAATCTGAAGATATAATTCAGGTCCTGAGAAGTGATGCTAGGAAGCCTAACAGTGTTTTAACGTCTAGAATGTACTAGAAACATTGTTGTTTTTGTGGGTTGATTGAGAGAAACTTATTTAGGATTGAACTCCTTGCTTACAACAAAAATTTCAAACTTCAGGCTACACTTGATTGAAGTTATTGCTGGAGATTTTTAAAGTCTTTTATTTAAGGACACTGTCATTTGCTAAAATTATATGTAGGATCAGTAGTAGGTGAATGAAATGTGAATATTGCTGGAATGATAATCACAAGAGGAAGCTGCAGTACTTTGAGCAAGCCCTGTCCCAATGCCACTTTATCTGACAAACCAGATGGTGAACTACCTCGGTACTGAACCTGGTCCTCTGCAGTGAGAAACCAGGAACTAAGAGCATGGGCCATGGCGTGGTCTTCTCTCACTAGAAAGGTATGCAAACAGAGCAGCATATTATAAGTGAATGGATTCACGTGGTCATGTATATAACCACAGAATTGTTCTGGTAAGTTTGGTAGACAGTAAGAAACATGACTGTGTACATACATAAGAGCCAGACTAGCATAATTAATGTAGTAAGAGGATTACAGGCTGGACAACTGAGGAAGTTTGGCAAAGTAGTTATATCAAGACAGTGTACAAACACTTTGCGAATGTGGCATGATTCAAATATTGGGAATGACAGTAATAAATGAAAATGAAATTCATTAAGAAATTAAGAGCAAATTAAATGTGGGGAATGCTTGCCAACTTTCAGACCAGAATTTTTTTGTCTCCTGTCTGCTGCACAGACACATAAAAATATATACAACCCTATAATGTTGCCTGTTGTTTTATATTAATATAAAATGTGGACTGTATTTCTAGAACAAGATAGGAGATTGAGAGTCATCAGATGAAGGAGGGTAAAATGATCTTCACGTTTATCATGCATGTGAAGGATACAAAATGCATACCTAATTTTCGGCAGCAAGCCAGAAGGATGGATAATGTTAAAATGTGTCTCAAAGAAGCAGGAGATAAAAATGTACTGGACTGATCTGGCTTAGCATTGGGACCAGTGGCAGGCTCATGTGTGCATGGCAGTCAACACTTGGGATGCATAGAAATGTAAGGAGTTTGTTGACACACAGAACAATTTCCAGTGTTTCAAGGAGGGCTGTGCTGTGTGGAGTTAATGAAGAATCACTTTATGTCTTTCTGTGATATTTCCATTCGGGTTGCTTTAACAATTTGAAGTGATTGATGAAATAAGAGAATTATAATAATTTCATTATATTTCAGAATCTTTAATGAAAAACATTTTTGATTTTGCTTGTTGGAGCAGCTCCTTCTCAGGGACTTGTCGTTGGAAACAGTGACTTAATCGTGCATCAGATGAGGACTTGTCTACAGACATCTACATTAAAAGAAAAATATTATCATGAACCATTACAGTTTCTTAATGCCAGTGACAGTTGATACAGTTTTAAGAATGATGTTAATGGTGCTCAACACAAAACATAAACTGCCCATTGAATGCTGCATGATGGAATTCAGGGCTGGCAATGGCATTGTAATAATTTTATGAGCTTCATGATACATAATTTTATTTCACTTTTATTGAACTTGGAATTTTGGTGAAAGAACACAGTTAATACTGGGCTGTTTTTATTTCTTTCTTCATCATCATCACCACCACCACCACCACCACCACCATCATTCTCATCATCATTAGTAGCAGCAGCAGCAGCAGCAGCAGGAAAGTTGATGGCATTTTTTGCACTAGCTGTAGCTTCAGAGTGATGAATAGGCCTTCAGATTAGTGTAGGTTGTGAGCCTTCAGATGGAGCTACAAAGTACCATGCTTCCATTGCTTGTTAAACGAAATAATTTAGGTAAATAGGTGTTACTGTTAGTCATCATCATTGTGATACAAGTAGGTACATAATTAGACTAAGGTTATTGGTCTTTTATCAACAGTTTTAAGCATGATAGTGCCTAGGTACTTACCATGATCTCTCATTCTGATACTGTCTTCTTAAGGACATTGAAGTAAGCATTCAGAGCTCTTGCGTTAATCAGTTGTATTTTATCATAAATGTAAAAACTGTATCAACTGACCAAGTGAGACATTCTGTTTAATGCTGCAGATGAACACTTTGTACAGCAAACTGTTAGTGGTAGACGAGTTCCTAGGATGTGTGTTCCTAGCATAAGTTGGTTAAACATACATAATATCTTAACTACAGAGTGAGTTGCAGTATTCAGAGAGAAAACAACAGCTATGTTGTGTACAATATGGACATGCAGCAAGTAATTTCTTAGTCACAGTATCAATATTTCTGGCTCGTACTATTTGTGCAGATGCAGTATCCAAAAGACATCATTCCTCCAGTGTACCACATTCAATATCTTACGAGATTATAGCACAAATTATGATGGTTTGAGATGTGCTAGTTGAGCAATCACACATTTTGAGGAGTCCTTTAGTATAGTATTGGGTTAGCTCTCAGTAATCATCCATAGACAAAAGCCTTAATAGATTGAAGCAGAGAGCTATTTGTTAATTAAGTACACATCCAGTTTTCACATGCATAATGACACTGTGTCTGCAGGATGCTCCATCTTCATTCAGATCTTCTCTCAGAAGTCCCATTAGAAAGTATTTTTCTATGTCTTTAATAAATAAGATGTGTAATTACTTTCGTATATTGCCTGCAGGTCAGAAATATTAGACTCACTTCTAAAATTCTTGCAAACATACAGCTTTGGGCCATTGTTGAGCTTTCTGTATTTCTTTCTAATCCTACAAAAAATTTGGTGCAAATTCTGGAGGATGCTTTTGATGTTCAGGTAAAAATTTTGTAAAGTGATTCCTATTTAAATTAATTCCCGTACAGAACTCTGAAAGGAAAGTCAGAACAAAAATCCAGAATTCACAAGATCTTTATGTATTTGTGTACATTTGTGTTCTCCTATTAATGGTGAACATAAATAGAAACACTTAAATTTTGTTGGCAAATAAACACATAGTGCATCCATAATCTTACAGGCCTTGTACGATAGAAATAATGTATGTGAACAAATCTAGCACAGTGAGGCAATAAAAGGTCATAATTCCTCATATTTTGGCTGAAGTATGAGAAAGTAGTAGATGAAACATGTCCTCTCTTGTTGTTATGCACAACTATCTCCTATTTCATCATTTTTGCCGATTGGTCCATGAATATGCAACACATTACTGGACACACCTGGAATCCCGTTGATCCGTAATCTGCCTCGAACAGTTTTGCTTCTATTGAATGTGCCTATATATATATATGTATATATATATATAACAAAATTAGCTATATGAAGTTGTACTTAATTTGCATTGCCAACATTTGTATATATTTTGATGAGAGACAATATTATTATAATACACTGTACTTTAAACAAACTGTTTCTGTGATGAAAAAGGCTGAGTTTTCAAAACAATTGGAAATGGATAATTATGTATCATGTTGTATAAACGTGATAGTTAAACATAATCGTGTGCAGATGTGAGAAGTTGTCATAATGCTTGAAGAAGGGCGTTGTGCAGTATACAGTCTTTGAACATTTACAGGGTGGCTGTCCTATTCAACTTATAGGTTGCTGATATTAGAGTTGCAGTAGATTGTTTAGTTGCTGCTTCTAGGTAAAGGGTGGAATGGGGTGTATATGGTACATCATTCACTGATGTGTTGCTGCGTTACTTCCTTTGTGAAGGCAGTGTAATTATCAGTAGGGTTAATAACTTTTGTCTGTTGTTCTGAAAACTGAAGGTACTTAGAATATAAGCTGTATGTTGGCAGCTTCAGAAAAAGTTTGGGGGTGGGTGGGGGGGCGGGGGAGCTGCTGATAGCATCCCGCCAGTAATCCTGCATCGCAAGACAATATTAGAGTAATATCAAGGGCATTTTGTTATAATGATGCAGGATTGCTCATAGACAAAAATGAAGTCCCACAGGATCATTACATTACAGAGTGTAAGTTTCAGTTAACTGTTAAAACAGTACCATAATGTAAACAAGAGCTGTTGCAGTCCATTGTTTTACCATTGAAATATCTTGTCTTATGCCAATTGCTGAATATTTCTGTTTATTTTTTTGGAGAGCAAGAATGTTTTATACTCATTGTTTTGTGCATTGCCATAAAGATTCTGGATAAATAGATCTAAGTCTTTCAGATAATGTGTGCATTAAACTTCTATTTGAACAGCTTACTTGGAAAGAAATTATTAAAAGCCACTTTCACTGTTGAAGTGAGGGAGTCAGCACACCAACTTGGTGCATGCATATTACTTGTATTTCAGTCTGCATAAATGATAGCTTGAGACTGGGTCTCTGCAGTGCCATGAGGAACTGCAGTTTTAACCAGGGCTGTGGAGTCAGAGTCAGAGTCATGGAGTTGGAGTCGGAAGGAATTTTAGGTGGAGTCGGAGTTGGTAAAAATGTATGGACTTTGACTCCGACTCCGACTCCACCTCAATCTTAAATCTTAACTAGATATGCCAAACCCAGAGCCCTGATAGCTGCAGTAACCATTAGACTTGTACTTAAATATGGGTTCTAAGTCTAAAAGGTAGCCTGATGATTTATGTGGTGGTGATGAAATATCTTACAGATTTACCATTATTCATGCATATTGAGCTTTTATGGAGGAGTCGGAGTCAGAGTTGTAAAAATTGAGGAGCTGGAGACAGAAGTTTCATGTACCGACTCCACAGCCCTGGTTTTAACAGGTAGCACAGTGTTTCCCACTTTAATTTGGCTAGGTAACCCTTTAAATAAATAAATGTATAAATAAGAAGACAGGCAGCGTATTTATAACGTAACATTGAGGGGCATTCATGTAACCTTTGTTGCCATGGAAAAGCAATAAGTATTACATATTCTCAGCATATTTCTAGCCTTAGGTGTGGAGCATGCAAAGCACATGCACCGTATTATATTATCATCTGTGGCCTATCTGGCTGTACCACATTTTTCCACATTATCTCATAAATGGCATGATTTTTGGAAAAACGTTATTGAACATAAAAGTGTGTGTTTCAGTTTTCTCTACAACTTTTATCTGAACCATCTCTCATTCTAAGAATAATTCGTTGAGATATTATCATAAATGTACGTAGGTCTTAATGTAAAGTACCTGTTATTCTTGTCATATTTTAATGAAACTTGAATTTTCTTGACAGATTTTTGAAAAATCCACAAATATCAAACTTCCTGAAAATTCATCCAGTGGGAGCTGAGTTGTTCCATGCAGGCAGGCAGACAGACAGACAGACAGACAGACAGGTAGACACACAAATGGATGGTTGGATGGACAGACATGATGAAGCTAGTAGTTTCTTTTTGCAGTTTTGTGAATGTGCCTCAAAACTAGGATGAACTAATCACTTACAGTAAGTAAACAGTAAATTTACACAAAATTATTTGCTGTTGCTATATAGTTATTACTATTCAAGAGAAGTCAGACTTGTGTGTGTGTGTGTGCGCGCACGCGCGCGTGCACATGGGCCACATACACATAATTTAGAATATGCTTCGAAGTTGTGTATTTATAGAAGAGAAATTAAATATGCTAATTAATTAAAAGAATAAATCAGACGCCTACTTCATGTAATCGAAGTGCAGTAGATACTTTCTTTTATGTTTTACATGGAAGGATGGGTAGGTGTATCTCTGGCACCGTTCTGAATTTGTCATTGTGCAGTTACCTTTTGTTTCATTTTCATCTAAACATATGAAACTTTAGAGAATGTGTTGGACGTGAAATGTGTTTTTTATTCTTCACTGGAAAGTTCATTCAGAACATTTTCAACTTGATAAGGGTTACACTGGAGATATGCCTACAAATGCATGTTAGTTTTGTTGGTTGTTAATCAAAATTTAAGTATCATGACACTTTTGGTAAATCTCTCCTATATTAAATACCATGAAACTTTGTTCAGCAGTTTTTTTGAGTGTTCACATGCATAGAGATGGATGGCTGGAGAGACAAATGGACAGAGTTATTTTAATGGGCTGTCAGCAGGGATGACTACATGTGTGAAAATGATGGAATTATTTTAGGAGTAATGGTAAAATATTTACTGCGTAATTATGGATGATGCTTATTAGAGGTAATAACAAGGTGAGTCAGACTAGACTTGATGGCCATCTGTGACTGCAAAGGAACATAGCTATATGGCAGTGGATAGTGAGTTATCCTTCGTACAAATCTGTCTACTCGGTTGCCACAGAGAGAACTGATGATGTACTTATTAATAAAAATTTTGAATCTCCTGTAGATGATTTATGTATGACCCATTCATATTTCTTGATATTAGTTATCCACACATGGGAATGATAATGTGATTATGCATTGTAAGTGGTGAGACAGCAAGGAGATTTCACAGTCATCTCCATTTGTATTTCAGACAAATTAAAATGCAACATATTTCCAGCTGTTTCCTATAGCTTGGTTCTGATGAAATATTTAAAATTGAAGTGTTTAACCCATTAACCAGAATATTTGTAGTTTTGTTGAAATTGTTTTACAAAATCAATATTCGTCCATTAGATTCCTCCAAATGTCATAAGTGTTGCAGAATTAGATCATTTCAAGGAGGTAATTAGTTTTCGGAACATGGAAAAGTCACAAAGAACCAAATCGAAGAAGTATGACTGATGCTCCATTGCTAGTGTTTGTGTTCTGGCCAAAAATTACATTATGAAAAAGATGTGTGGGAAGGTACATGATGCAAAATCCAGTCAATGAGTGTCTGTCCTTCTATGACTGTGCTGTACACATTTTAGAATCCTAACAAATAGACTCCTTGCGTTACTGTTTTTGAAAAATTTGAAGAGTGTTATTTTTATAAGAATATCAGCGTGGTATTCACCTTTGGTCTTGACATTTTTGCATGTATTTGTTTGCAGACCCACGAATGTTCTGTTGGAGACTCTTGAGTCTTCCTGTGACACCCACATTTCCTCACAGGACATTTTTTATGTGTGTTCTTCTGTTCTTCCAATACTTGGTGAAACACTGATCTTCATTTGTTGTTTGCTGCACATACCACATACCTCTTGATATCCAGTTGTTTTATCCCAGAGCACTTGATCAACAATCATTTCTTACCAGTTCAGTAAACTTTCTGCATTTGTATCAGTTTTTGAAATTTTCAGGCAGCCTGTTTTTTCATTCCTTCTGTGTCAGTTTCTGAATGACCAGTAACAGCAAGCCTGCACTAACAATTTGTCACTCATATTTCTGACAGATAGATGAACAGACAGGCAGACAGATGGACAGACAAGCAAACAAACAAAGAGTTAATTGCAGTTCTTCTGTGATCTGCTGCCATGCCACTGGGTGTTCAGTGCCCAACATTTTGAGACAATGTGGTGGTCTCATCTTCAAGAGTAGAAATTTCCATGGACGTTACCTAAATCATGGACTTCTTCAACGCCTGAAGATGAGACCACCAAGTTGTCTCTAAACATCAAGCATGAGTCACCAGTGACATGGCACCATATTCCAGAAGAATGGGGCCCTCAACTGCACTGCTAGGTAAGTGACAGCCACAGATTCACTTTTCCGAAATTGTGTGAATGATAACGATACCTCTGTGGTGAGAATCACTGTGCTCAATGTTAATGGTGCACTCCACTGAGCTGTGCTTCTCATTTCCTGGAGATTATGTTTAAAAGTAATTTTATGAATTAAGGACTTCCTCACTGTAAAGGAACAGCACAGGTGCTCTTCCACTAATTTTCTTTTCTTAAAGCTACTTTAATTTGGCAGTTGATTTAGGTAAATGGTGGTATGTAATCAAGTCTTATCAGGGGCAGCACAGCTCTAAGGGTTAAACTATGGCATTCAGTGTAAATTTGTTGTGTGGGCTTCTGGGTTATGTTACCATGTTGTTTATAATAGTTTTTGGGTATAAACACATCAGAGTTTGAACCTGGAGGTCAAAACATATTTTCCTCCAGAACATTGGTACCTGCATACAACACTGCATGGTGTTATAAGCCAGCAGACCATAATATGAGTTGTTTTTACCATTTTGAAATCTTCATCTTTCATGTTGTTAATAGGAAGTTTGGCCATTATGCATCATAAATACAGGCCTCTTACTGCCTATCCAAAGAAACTGTCCCTGCAAGCATGTTACATATGCTGGCTATTTTTTGGATTAGAGAAAGAGACAGCATGTAAATAAAGCACATGTGCAGTGCTAGTTTTGAAATGTGTTAATGCTGATAACTGTGGAAAGTGACATGTTTCAATCTGAATGAAGGTGTTTTACGTGAGTGTTATGGGTGTTTTTGTGCCGAAACTTTGTGTGTGTACACGTGCACACACACGCTTGTGAGAAGAGTTTGACACTTGCAGTGTATGTAAAAGAAGCCAAATGTCCAACAAGTTACATAT
This sequence comes from Coptotermes formosanus, assembly GCA_013340265.1. Classification (NCBI taxonomy): domain Eukaryota; kingdom Metazoa; phylum Arthropoda; class Insecta; order Blattodea; family Rhinotermitidae; genus Coptotermes; species Coptotermes formosanus. The sequence goes on from BLKM01012015.1 coordinate 1,272,818, forward strand.
ACTTGTGAAGTATCATGGAATACAGTGTAAATATTCAAGAAGTAGAAGTCCATGGGTGAGTTGTAGACAGATATAAGGGAAAACCTGTTACAGTTTATGGTTATAAGTTAATTAAAACCACCATTAGGAAGGTGCATGCTTTTTATTTCAATCATTCCTACTCTAAAATATATTGGCAGCTAATGGCCTACAATTTTTTACCGTCATCAGTAATTCCTCAATGAAGAAAGACTGTGCTGACAATTTCGTACGTTATTTAGGGAGTTTTTTTTTGTGACAGAATAATAAGCAGGGAATTGAGGCCTCCTCGTTTATTGGATATGAACCTGGGCAGTCAATTTTTACTTGTGGGACATGTTACAGATAAAGTGTGTAATAAAAATAGTAGCGGGGAGTGGAGGGGGGAATTCAGGATGTAGAGTTTTCATTTTCACCAGCAGACCTTCAGTATGCAGTGAACAACGTGTTTTAGATGTGGTACATATCTGCGAAATGACAGAAATTTTCCCTGCAGTACGTTGCACATATGAAGCCTGACTCACTGAAAATGGTAGCAGCAGCAGGCAGTATCGAACCCTATAGTTTAATCTTCTGTTTCTATAGAATTTCTGCTGCTGCTGCAGCAGCTGCAGTAGAGTTCTGCTTAACTTAGCCGACATAGCCATACGACGTGCTATTTACAACTCTGTACCGCGCGCACGTTCGTATCCGCATTTACGTAATTAGCTATGATCCATTGTTCAGTTCACTTTATTGAAATCTGAGTCTTAAAATAATAGCTCTATACCCCGTTACGCTAATAGTGCCGTACAGTAACTGATAATAGCTCTGTACCCCGTTACGCCAGTAGTGCCGTACAGTAACTGATAATAGCTCTGTACCCCGTTACGCTAGTAGTGCCGTACAGTAACTGATGATAGCTCTGTACCCCGTTACGCCAGTAGTGCCGTACAGTAACTGATGATAGCTCTGTACCCCGTTACGCCAGTAGTGCCGTACAGTAACTGATGATAGCTCTGTACCCCGTTACGCCAGTAGTGCCGTACAGTAACTGATAATAGCTCCGTACCCCGTTACGCTAGTAGTGCCGTACAGTAACTGATGATAGCTCTGTACCCCGTCACGCCAGTAGTGGCGTACAGTAACTGATGATAGCTGTGTACCCCGTCACGCCAGTAGTGCCGTACAGTAACTGATAATAGCTCTGTACCCCGTCACGCCAGTAGTGCCGTACAGTAACTGATAATAGCTCTGTACCCCGTCACGCCAGTAGTGCCGTACAGTAACTGATAATAGCTCTGTACCCCGTTACGCTAGTAGTGCCGTACAGTAACTGATAATAAACCGAATGTGTGCTTACACTGCAGCTGCGTTTAATTTGAGATTTGTTCCGTCCCCATTTCCGCATATCCGACATTTTCGGTAATCCGACCACGTATCGGTCTCGTTTGGGCCGGATACTCGGGACTCTGCTATTACCGCAGGGTATAAAAATTTATTATGTTCTTTTTTCCTGCGTCCATATCCGTCACTTGTTGGCCAGGTCTAGAGGCCTTTTAATGTCATAGGTGGATAATACTGTCTTTGGCTTTTGTTTGTGGTGGATCTTCTTTGTTCAGTGGGCATTAGTGTGTTGGACGCTGATATAAGCTGAAGTAACTGCCAGTACCCAAGAGTTGTTAATACGACAGAGTATCATTTGTCTGTGCCCCTCTGTATTCAGTTCACTCTTATTTGGAAGCGTTTGTAAAAGAAGGCACGTGCTTCCCAGAAAATTCCGTTTGCTCCTGGCCAAAGAACGCTAATGCGAGCCACGAAATAGTCCGACTTTAAAGGTACATCCCTACCATGAGCTTTTTTTTAAAGGAGGGGTGAAAGTCAAATAAGTGAAGAAGTAACTATGATTGTCATAAGCATACAACCTTGAAACATCAACAAAGCAAGTCCTTGAATAGTGGTGAGAAGCGAAATATTTTGAACGTTGTTATCGAATGTGCGGAGGGATACACTGCTTATCAGTGGAGATAAGAAGAAACTGATTTCGTATTTCACCGATGTAAGCATGTCGAGTGTTTTCAGTGCACGAAAATAACGGAAATGTTAATCAGCAAGCCAGCGCGTGACAACAACTCCAATGCCCAAACCGTGCCCAGTCAAATGAAGTGTTTCTGGCAAGACATAAGAAGACCTTGAGTCTTCATTAAGTGAAGCAGCATGTTGACATGACATTATCAGTGATTACTCCTGAAAGCCGAAAAAATGCCATCGGACGCGTCGTGAGAGAATTCAGGATATGGGAGTTTATTTCGGAGAGATCGTCGTGATAAAGTCTCCTGCTCCGATATCGATCTCCAGGGACTAGCTCCGACTGACGATATTGCTCCACGATCTGCCAGTTCTCCGCATAACGTATGTTTATATACAGTTGAGTTAATATAGAATTTTACAGGAGAAATTAATTTTAATTCCAATCGTCATGCTGTTGTTAATGCAGTGTAGTGGTTGTGTTGTGTGCTGACAATAATGCACTGTGAAAATAGCATGACCCGTGTGAAACTATGTAAATAGGTTATGTTATAAGGCTGTGAGCCGATCCCAGTGGCCGCGCGGTCGAAGGCGCCGGTCTGCGGCCGCTCGATAGCTGGGATTGTGGGTTCAAATCCCGCCGGGGTCGTAGATGTCTGTCTCTTGTGACTGTTGTGTATTGTCAGGTGGAGGTCTCTGCGTCGGGCTGATCACTCGTCCAGAGGAGTCCTACCTATTGTGATGTGTCTTCATTGTGATCGTAAAGCCTCGACAATGAGGAGGCTCTGGCCCACTATTGGCTGTTGCGCCATTAAAAGAAAGTAAGGCTGTGAATACTTGACACTAAAACTCATTAGTTACGTAACTGCGCGGTGTAATGCAATTGAGGTCTGTGTTTGCTGGTGAAGCTCAGAGATTATTTAAATACACAAATGCTGAGCGGAAACTTCTAAAGTGTAACTCCAATTCAACAAATGGTGCTTGATATTAACAAAATATAAAGCAGAAAAATGAGGATGTTATAACAAAACGTCGGCCGATATAAGCAAAACATGTAAAACTGAAAACACGAAATTTAGGAATCAACAAGGCAGGCGCTGTACGTATAACGTAACATTGAGGCGCGTTCGCGTAACTATTTTTGCCGTGGAAAGGCAGTAAGTATTAAATATTCTGAGTGTGTGTCTGTACGCATAGTTATCCAGCATGCAAAGCGCATGCGCCGTCCTATATTGTCATCTGTGGCCTGGCTGGCTGTACCATATTTCTCCACATTATCTCATAAATGGCAAGACTTTCGGAAAAAGTTATTGAACATAAAATGTGTGTTCTGGTTTTCTGTACAACTTTTTTTAAGAAGAATTTAGGGAGATACTACAAATGTACGTAGGTCTTCATGTAAAGTACCCGTTATTCTGGTGATATTTTAATGAAACTTGAATTTTCTCGACAGATTTTTCGAAAAATACTCAAATATGGTATTTCATGGAAATAGTCCAGTGGGAGCCGAGTTGTTCCGTGCGGACGGACGGACGGACAGGCATGACGAAGCTAATAGTCCCTTTTCGGAATTTTGCGAAAATTGCATTTACATACATACAAATATAACTAGGCCTACATGTTCCAAGACTCAATCACAGTGTCTCATATTCTTGTTTTTTTAAAGTTATTCATTTATTTTTCAAAATTCTAATGTACTGGTCATCAGCCGGTTTCAGTGGCTGATTTCGGCTGAAGGGTAAGTCCCGTAAAACATTTGCTAGAATGTCTACAAAATCGGTGTTTTTTAAATCTCAGTTTTGGGGGGAGACCCCCCCCCCATTGGGTGCAACCTTGGCCTGCAGACTACAAAAACCTAAGTCAACATTTTTAATATTATTCGTTCTGTGCCTTGTGACTATAATCACCCACACACACACACCAAGTACACACTATTTATATAAAATTACAATTCATTCATATACATGAACTTTCCTACATTTTTCAGCGATGAATCGTCAATCTCCATCCTCGGTGAGACGTTAATGTCCCCCAGAGGACGGCAATTCATCGCTTGGGCCTTAGCAATCATAGTTCCTATCTGTGGTTGTTACAACCAACGCACACGAAAGCGTAGTAAGTGTTACAAAATGGCGCCGGCTTGGTGCAAAGAAACAAAGGTTCTGTACAGTTTGCTCCGTTTTAAAGTGTTACAGAACTACGGAGAAGATTGACACGTGTGATATTCGTTAAGGCCCTTCGCACCGTTATGTCCGTAGACGGTGTCGAATGTTCGATGGAACCGCACTGATTACGAGGAACCTCTCAGGCCAGAAAATCCTTCGGGCTGGAACTGAAGATGAAGTTTGGTAATCAGTGCAAGGTAAAGGTAATGTTGCTCCTACACACGCCATGGTGGCATATGGGGAGAGTGGCTGTGTAGCTCTTGTCATTATTAACCTCGGCAGTACAGGTGTCCGATAAATCACCGCACACGTGACTTATTTATGTATTATTTATTGCGCCATACCTACCATACCATGTCCTACCTCCTATCCCAGCAACGATGGCAGGTACCTAGGACGTTATCTGACAATATTTTATTCTTTTTTGTGCTCCTAGATGACCACAACACAGGACTCCATCTTTGAAGTAATGTAGATGAAGATGAAAGAGGTCATGTCACTGATAGACTGACATCTCGGCTTAACCTTGTGGCGCTGAGCACAGGTGAGCCTGCGTAGGCCTATATATTCCTTTCCTCTGGCCCCGTCTCTTTCCTCGACCGTGCTATCTGTAAGCTTACTATCTCACTCCATTTGACACGGGGGTTATTGCACGATATGTGTGGGAGTGACAATTTTCTGACGTGTTCTCCTGCCGCTCAACATGTCTTGAAGCAGAACGTAGTCCTAATTGGGTTGTAAAACTGACCAACTGGACACTGTTCTCACAGCTTGCTGAAATGTAGAAAACTTATTTACCCACAGGGTATTATATGGTGCATAAGTTGACTCCTACAATGCTAGAAACTTATAAATGATGCGTACCGGTCTTCCAAAAAGCTGTGGTGGATAGAGGAATTTTGGAACGCAGTGCGGGATTAGAAGTGGGCTCTTAGGTGACTGTGGTGTCACCCCATAGAGGTAAACACTGTCGGCTTTAAACAGCTTTGCACCGCAGAGTGGAGAACTGGTAGTGTGAAGTGACCTTTTGAAAGTAATTTGTCTCTTCTCTGTCGAACTGTTTACGTTCCATTGCTGTTTTGGAACCGTTAGGTTTCATCTCGAGAGTTCCTTTTCTAACATCTGTGCTTTCTGAGACCTTACTGCAGAAAGCAGGGAAGAAAGTACATACACATGCAATTGTACCACTGTTAATAAAGGAGATGGGCAATTGTAAATTGAGAGTTTTGATATTTCTTGGAATAAATTTTTGTCGTTTGTTAGAATAGTTTACTTTAATGAGCTGACCGTGTATTTCAATACGAGTGTTCTACATACAGGATTCTGTTCTGAGTATAACCAAGAAAAATAGTGAAATCAGAATAACATAAATGTCTTTATTTGAATAGCGGTTCCTTTATATACACTGCGTTCCTTGTGGGACCCAATTCACACCATACGGACAGTCACGTTCCAGTCAACAGCCCGGCATATATTCTTCACTGTGTTTAAATAGTACTTTCTGCACCAGCGATTATATTGAGGGCGTGAACAGGTTAATTAAATAGAGGCAAATCATAGTAGCACTTGCCGTGAGCGGGCCGTGAAAACACCCAAGTGGTAATCGGACGTTACAGCGTCCCTGGGCGCTGCAACTCCCACAGGATATCCTGGCGGATGCAGACTTTCTGTACGTAAAGCTGCAGTGCTCAGGGACAAGACGAAAGGGATAACCTATGTAATGAACCTCATTTGCAAGTGCCTAGTCACATGTAATATGCAGTGCTGTAGCAGTATGCTGTACGTTGGGGGGAACGGTTTTGGTTACAGAAACGCATTGTCTGCTGTAATTGCGGTGCCGTGGGCCAGGCGGAAGGGGCCGTAGGCCAGGCGGACAGTGGTAGAGGCGACCACGTCGGGGTTGAGGCGGACATATTTCTTAGAAAAGGAAGACGATACGATTACGTGGCTGTAGCGGCCGTGGGCCAGGCGGACAGTGGTAGAGGCGACTACGTCGGGGTTGAGACGGACATATTTCTTAGAAAAGGAAGACGATACGATTACGTGGCTGTAGCGGCCGTGGGCCAGGGAGGAAGTTCTTTAAAAGGAAGAAGATACGAAAGGATACAATAAATACCTGCAGACCTATATACTTGCCACGAGATCAGAATGCAGGACAAAATCGCAACATAAAGACAGATAATACATCCTTTGAAAGGGTGGAACATTTCGGATATTTGGGAACAACCCTAACGAATCGGAATTCCATTCATGAAGAAATTAAGAGCAGATTGAAGTCGGACAATGCTTACTGTCAATCCGTGCAGAATATTTTGTCTTCCAGGTTGTTATCCAAAAATGTAAAGATTAAGGTACGGCGAACTATAATTTTGCTTGTTGTTTTGTATGGGTGTGAAACTTGGTCTCTCACACTGAGGGAGGAACAAAGGCTGAGGGTGTTCGGAAATAGGGTGCTGAACAGGATATTTGGGTCCAAGAGGGACGAGGTGACCGGGGACTGGAGAAGACTACGTAACGGGGAACTTAGTGCTCTGTACTCATCACCAAATATTATTCGGGTAATCAAATCGAGAATGAGATGGACGGGACATGTAGCACGTATGGGGGGAGGAGAGGTGCATATAGGATTTTGGTGTTGAGACCTGAGGGAAGGAGACGACTTGGAAGACGCAGGGTAAACGGGAGGATAATATTAAAATGGATCTTCAGAATGAGGGATGGGGGCATTGACTGGATTGAGCTGGCTCAGGATAGAGACAGGTGGCGGGCTCTTGTATATGCGATAATGAATCTTCGGGTTCCATAAAATGCGGGGAGTTTCTTGACTAACTGAGGACCTGTTAGCTCCTCAAGAAGGACTCTGCTCTATGAGTTAGTTAGTCAGTTATACCTGTATACTTGCAGTGCACTAAGATACGTAAAATGGCCTTGAATCTTTCACGTCCTATAATACCCCACGTCTGTGCAGTCCACCAACTGACTGTAATTCCTATCTTCGCCACACACCTACCGATATGTTCCAGTTCGGATTCTAGCAGCCCGACCATTCACGTCACTATTGCTAGTGCATTTTGCAAGCATGGGGCTTTATTGAGGAAAAAAATTGGTCTTTTGATTTTATCAGCAAAAAAATAAAATAAAATAAAATAAAAGTGAGGGGCTAAAGCAGTGGTTACAAAAAAGAGATACTTTGTTACATAGGCCTATATTGTTAACTGCAGAACTTCGAATCTCCAGTGACGTATATTTGAGAAACTATTTCCAAATGACTGAAGAATGTTTTAAAGTTTTGCCCCATTTGTTGAAGCTTCACACTGAAAAGCAGCACAAGAATGAGAAGAGTCATCAGCGCAGAAGATGGATTAACTGCCTATTACGATTTTTGGCAACGGAGCGAAGCTTTGAAGAACTGAAATTTACAGCTGTTGTCTCACCTCAAGCTCTTGCGTGAATAATTCCTGAAACCTGTAAAGTCCTCTATAAGGTGTTAAAGGAACAACACTTGACAGTATGAAATAAATGTATTTTTAACTATTACAAAGGCCATACATTTTATTATTCATTATAGCAGTTATCTAATTATTTTAAATAAACCTTCAGCTTCCAAAGAAGACAGAATAAACAGTACGAATAGCTAGAGACTTCGAAAACAGATGGAATTTTCACAATTATGGAGGCGCGATAAATGGGAAACACATTCGAATAGTGAAACCCGCCGTACGTGGATCGTATTTTAACAACTACAAAGGTTACTGTAGTGTTGTTTTGCTCGCAGTTTTGAATGCTGAATGTGACTTCATTTGTGTGAGTGTCCGTTGCAATAGAAGGAATTCTGACGGCGGTGTCATAAAAACACTACACTTTATGATAAACTAAAAGCAAATATTTAGGGTACATGCTACTGAAATCACGGAAGGAGAACTGAATTTTGTTTTTGTGGCTGACGATGAATTGACGTTACACAAAACATCCAGAAGCCATTGTTTGGTAACTTAACTCATGATGAACGAATTTTTAATTGTCAGAGCGAGGCGCACTGTAGAAAATGCCAAAAGCATTTTGGATAATCGATTTCGAGTTTTTCACACCGAAATTAATATGAGACCAGAAAAAAATTGACTATATAGTTCTTGCTGCGTGTGTTCTTCACAGTTTTTCAAGACAGCACGCTAAATCACCTTACATTCCCAAAAGTTTTTTTATGTGGCATTTTTCGACCCGTTTTCTGGTCATGGCTTTCTCCGTTCTCGAGGCTTCACGATCACACTCAGACACACCGCACTCGGTACGACTCCTCTCTGGACGAGTGATCAGCCCGACGCAGAGACCTCTGCCTGACAACACACAAACACTCACAAGAGACGGACATCCATGCCCCCGGCGGGATTTGAACCCACAATCCCAGCAAGCGGACGGCCGAAGACCCACGTCTGAGACCGCGTGGCCACTGGGGTCAGCAAATATGAAATAATGGAGACTCACTGACAGAGGCTTCTTGTCTGCATGTCAGAAAGACATTCACTAGGCACAAGTCGGAGCTGGGGTGGGGGGGACAACGGAGTGACGGAAAGTCTGCAGATGGTCGACTTGCGTAACTCTAAATTCTTATCTTATTCATGTGACATAAAAACGGATCAATTTACCGTCCTGAACCCCGCAAATGTCGGCCGGCCCACGATTCTAGCTTCCTTCGCCACAAACAAGGCCGCCTCGCACACGAGATGACGAAGTCGGCTCCACCTACGTGATAAGATATGGTGCTACAAGCTGTTCAAACATGCTACAGGCTATGCATTCATACTCCAACGCTTGGTGTGAGGGCTACCGACGCAGATGTTACACAAGCGGTAAGGCAAAAAAAATACGCAGTATTCGAGGTTCCGACAGTGTCTTTTGGAATATGACGCCGTGTAGTCTGTTACAAATTCAGCCACCTTTCGCAGGAAGTTATTATCTTCCATCTGCAGAGTAGAAGAGATTATGTACGAGAGACAGGCTGTGCATGCCTCCGAAGCGTCAGTGAATTTGTAAGGGCTAGCGCACACGAGCGGGTTATCTGTCGTCGCGGTGAAAAAACGCGGCGGCCGATTATTTCTTGGTTGTGCGCACGGTCGGTGAAAGAAACGCTAAATTCTCACGTTCTTCTCAGATTTGAGAGTTGAATTTTTTTGCAGACGGTGTGTGTGCGCTATACTGGCTAAAGTACGGATTTTGTTGAGTCGGTTGCTGTGTGCGCTCTGCTACTAAGAACTAGGGCAAAACGAAGAAAGAAGTTTTGGGTACATCCACTTGTAAGTCAAAGATTACTGAAAGGGCAGTTCCGCAGGTTACATGAACACTTGCGTGTGCGTCCGAAAAATTTCTTTGGGCATTTTAGAATGAGCTGCAGCACTTTCGACGAAATGTTGTTCATCAATACACCAAGTATTACCAACCAAATACTGTGATGAGGGTACCTGTTCCTGGTAGCCGGCGGTTATTTTATCGCTCGTGCCCGCAAGAAGGTAAGTTCTTTCGAGTTTCTTTGCCACCGCCAACCGCCGAGCGGCCACCGCACCGCCCAGAAAATGAAGCATGTTGCGTTTGGACAAACGCCACTATGAAAGAGCAGCCCGTGTGCTCGCTTCCATTTAAAACAACACGTTTCATCGAAGCGGTAAAGAAAACACGTCGGTTCAAAACGCTCGTGCGTGCTAGCCCTAACAGTTTAGACCGTGTCACTTCCAAGGAGAGGGTAATATTCAAAAGGGAAGGCACATCGATACCGATAGATACTGAAACACACATTATGATCAATGTACCTTGTAAAATAAAGCAAAGACACAGGCTGCAGGGGCGTAGCAACCATACAGCATGAGTGTGCAAGGCTCAGAAGCCTGCAAGTACAGAAGGCCCCATGAGTTAATCACACAACATTATTATTTTTACACCAACTGAAATTTTCCCACTATTCAGGTGCATACGAGTGTATTCGCAAGAACTCAACTATTGCCCCACACAACAGTACCCGATTGGTGTTCCTAATGGAAGCCGCCTCTGTTTTCTGTGAGATACTAACTGAATTTTGCGTATAGTTTAGATTAATCTGTCTTCAAAAAGTTACGGCGAGGCGCAGAGGAACTTTTGGCTGCTTTTTTTTTTTTTTTAAATTGGAAGTCTGTGTAACGATGGTTACCGCCAGCCGACCTTTACCCGGAGGAGAAGCGGGCAGGACGCGGCTGGGAACTGTTGGGAGTGGGGGGGGGGGGGGGGGCGACGTGGGGCCCGCCGGGCCAGCAGAGTCGAAGGGGCAGCCAATTCGGCGAAAAAGTAAATATTGTAAATGAAATATTTGATTTTCTGCGCCCAAGTTTTAAATTGCTGAGCCCAGTATAAGGAGATTCAATAAATAAATCGCCCACGAAACGGTATTTTGTCGTAACCCACACAATTCGTCAAACTGAGATTCCCGCATTACTAGACAGTTAGGTTACAAATACACCTTCTGTCAAAACGTTGAGTCCACAAAAAAATGGCTTGTCCTTATGCAGGTATTTTTGTAAGGCGTAACATGCTTAAATGTTGGTCTATCAACGACAGGTCAAGTCGTTTCGGTCTCCTGTAAAACTGAATATCGGTGGGTTACGACAAATTGCTGTTTCGTGAGCGAAATATGATTTTTTAAAAGTCCGTAATTTCTGCTAGGAGCGACCATTATATTTACCCGCCCCGGACGCCAAAAAATCTAGCTACGCCACTGCAAGCCTGTGAACTCATGGCTCATAACACCCCCGTCCCTTGCCCGCTAATAAATGTAGCATCCCTCATTACATCCCTTTTCTTCTTCTCTATCGTCTGTTTTCAAAATATGAGATGAAAATATATTCGTAGTCCACTATTCGCCCTTTCCACGCTTCCTGAAAAGTACCGCGTAAATCAAATTCGCATAAAACGAGAACCGTATTTCCATACAAAATAACCGAAATTTCCAAGTTGGAGGGAGTACGTTCCTGTGTTAGCCTCCCAAAGAACACCGAAATTTATAATCGTAATGTAGAATACAATAAAATAACTGTACGAAGTACAGTAATTTAAAGCATTGTCCACAGACAAGGAGATGATTTCAGCTAGAAATACGATAGATGTACATGCGCAAGATTTCGTGGTGAATGGCGAGTTGCTACTACCCATCCTGAAAGAATTCGCGCAGTACCCTCACTTATTACACGCTACTGTCGATGCTTGATGTTTTCTGTGTGTGTGCGTGCGCGCGCGCGTGTGTGTGTGTAGCCGTACAACAGTCTTTCGCTCCTGCCACTAGCAGTCGTCCGCACCGCACCGCACCAGACACGCATCCTCCCTCCGCCCCTTTCCGTGAGGATCATCACGTGTTCTATGATCTCTAGAGGTGAGGTTTACGTTTTGCAACCCCGTTCCAAATTCAACTTCTTCGCCTTCCCTAAGCCTTGTACAGCGTTGCCAGGACTTCTTGTTTCGCGCTTTCAGGGTTCCTTTCAAACCGCGTAAATATAAATACCACGTATCTTACTGCATATATTGAGGACCTGGCAAAATTAAAAACTGTGTCCATCCACATACGTGTAAATCAAAAACGCGTAAATCGGGGATGAAAGGTAAAATTTGTCATTTGGCTTCTGAGCATCAACCATTAGTCCCCATCTTCCACATCTGAGAAGTGGAGGCTTTACCGGGAAATTTTACTTGAGAAGCAATTTGTAAATATTGGTATGTATTGTTTTGGTAAAATTTGTACTTGTGCGTACATGGCATGAAGGTATGGAGGGAGAGTGCAAGTATAGCTCCGCACATTCTTGAACTCAGAACTACACGGAGGTGAGTGGTCGGCCCCACCCACACCCCTGCCGCTTGTCCTCCAGGGAAGGAACAAAGCACTGGCACTCACTGAGTATGGGACTGGGTGGAAACCTGACTCCGTCTCAATGCTTTGGAGAAGAAATGTCTCTTACCCGCTGGAGGAATCCAACCACGATTTCTTGATTGTCCAGTCAGTACCCTAGTAACTATGCTTGCCCGGCTTCATCGTTTTGGAAACATACAAAATTGAGTAGTTAGTAAAATCTTACATAGGATTACTATGACTGTGCTGATAACTTCATGTTTCCATTCTTTGTCACAGCAATGAGTGTTGCATGCTTATTATTGCAGAGAACTATCGCATCACACAGCAAATCGCCTACAAAGCATTACAAACTATCTCCTCTATACTCTACTGATATAATCAAGTCACATGTTAATACACCAGTCACAATATAGTCACATCTTTCTTGTGACTGTGGGGCTCAGTATGCATTGTTAAAATGACTAACTATGTTTCCTGTTCAGAATTTATAGCATTTCATTCTCACTACAGTTTTGTCATAGGCCTGTCTTTAAATTTTTTGTTTCTGTTCAGAATGTATATTTGTCACAAAGAGTGTGAAATATTCAAATTTTCCCACGCATTTTTTGCACAGCTGTTACCAGAGAGATGTCTGTCTTATGGACAGTAACCTGTATTTTAAAGAAGGAGTCACCCATCCGCCATGAAACTTCAGATATTTGTCATGTTTAACCTGTGCCATCCAAGACTGTAGTTTCATCGTGAAAGCTCACATTCTGACACAATGGCATGTCCGTCATATGTTCAGGCAGTGCTACAAACAGAGGTTTGCATTAAAAAAAACATTTTTATTACTTTTTCCTCATATTTCAAAAGTGCCATTAAAAAGTCATCTTAAACACTATGCAGTCACATCTATGCCATTACTTATCTTCTATAACAGCCAGTAGGTTGTCCAGTCACATGTTGCAACTTTGTGAACAAGCCCAAGAATAAAGTAATTTTGAATATTTTCGTACATACACTTAATAACTGGTGTCATTACACACCTTTCTCATGTATTATTCTACGTATGCTATTTATATTTCTTAGTTTTCCTCGCCACATATAGGCAAGACCTATCCCAGGGAGTGCTATAAGTGCACCTTTCATCATACAACTATTTCCATTGGCTGTGTGATCAAGTAAAGTAAAATTTTCCCTTTTGCTTTGTTAAACAATATTCTATGAAATGTATGCTGGAATGGAGGTATGTCTTTGTTCTTTCCATAATCTTTGACACTAGATTCAAGTGGTGGGTCAGCTGCATGCCATGGTTACTTGCATCTTAGTGCACATTGTATAACACAGTGGAGTTGACCACAGAGCTGGACTGGATGTGATGGGGAAGACAAAAATCTCTGCCTCCACTGGGTACTGAAACCAAACTCTCCTGACATTCAGCCCAGAGTCTACTCCCTATACAGACTGGGCTATATGGTGTGTAATTTTAGGCATGTTTGGAGTCATTTAATTTCGAAATCTCTTACTATACTGCCTTGTATAATATGTTATTTTATCATTTAAGCTGGCTGTAACCATTTATGATGTTACTAATAGGAGTCATTAGGATATGTTCTCACAGTCGTTACATGAGCATTATTTTAGATACATTTGTATATGTTGTAATTGTGTACGGTACGTTTCCCTTTTGTGTGAAATTAGCCTGCTATGTGTTATGTTTCTTTGCTCTTAGTCCTTATGTATAAAAGGGACACAATTCTATTTATCAGTGATGTCATCTTTATCTCACTCAGTCTAGATTATTGCTACCGTTTTCTTACACATCATTTTAGCAAACTGTATTTATAAGATATCAGCAGGTGCCAGTTTTTCAGACAACGCCTTATTACTGCTTCTAGAAGGTCAGTAAAAAAAAAGTTATTGTTTATTAAAACCAACCAAACTGAATAGTAACCAACAAAGTAGTGACTTATGCAGTAAATTATAAACAGTAAGACATAGAAAGTGAGTGATTATTCTCCTGTAAAAATATAATTATATCAAATTCTGTGCCACAGAGGTGGAGTAATGGTGGAACCATCACAGTTGGTCTTCATGTGACATTCATGGCTGTGCCTGCAGTTCTGTTGTGGTAGCAGCTGTGACGATGCTGGTGTAAGTTTAGTGTGACTGGAAACAGCAGTAGCAGCAGTCTTACCATTTTTCAAGAGGCTTCTTCAGCTGCTGATCTCTTATGCACAATTTGATGTCTTCAGAGCAGTGAGCATTCATATTCTAATCTTATGGGCTGTGACGCCATGTATCCTGGTCGGCAGCTACCAACATTTCAAAGGAAGATACTGCCTGTACCAGTCTGCACTGTGTCATATCCCAGAAAAGTGCAATACCCACTTCCCACATTGTGCAACATGTTAATAACTATTCACCTTAAAACTGCTTATTTATTAACAGGTGTTAACCTTTTAAAGCCTAGCGGTAACTTTACGTACCACCAGGTTTAACATTAAAAAATTCTACGTGGTGCCCACATTGCGTTTATGTGTTTTGTACGGATCTCAGAACAAACAGCAACTTTTGCCTTATAAAACATTAAGAGACTGGTTTTTATAACCGAAGTGGAGAGTGTTTACAGCGCGGTACGCACTGAGTCCTTATATAAAACAGATACGCTTCGTCTTTAAAGGGTTAATGTACAATTAAATGCTGTAAAGAGGTAGTGTAATGTCAAAGAGAAATGTAATGAAGGGACAATCACTAATTAGCCAACAGTTAGGCCTAGTAATTATTGCATGCTTGTTTGTCTTGCAAACATTTCTCAGTATTTCATTAAATGGTTTATTTACAATGAAAAGCACATATTACTGCAGTACATACTTGATATTACACAGTAAAACGTGTTTTTTCATATTGACAACAGTACTTTGTGTCCTTTCCAATTTTGCCAGGAATCAAGTGCTGTAACACAACTGTGCTCATTTGAAGCCATTAATATAGGTTCTATTCTTAAATTAGTTTTCATTTGTGTGCGGTTGTCACAGAGGCTTGGCGACCATGACTGTGTCCACTGTATTTAATTGCACAGTATTGTAAGAGCATCGCAACAAGTTTTCACTGGCAAAAATACTGTGTTGAAATTGGTTGGTATGATCTGAGTAAAAACATTTAGAAGTTAGTCATTACTTCTCTAATGAACTGAATGCAGGTCCCATTACGTTTGATCGCTGCTTCCCTAGAGGGTTATCTTCAGTATGCCTAGCACTGCCAATATGAACATGAATTTTATATAAATAGTTCCGTGTAACAGAGTTCTTCTTGAGAAACTGACAGTCCCTCAGCTAGGCAAATTCACCGCATTTTATGAAACATGGAATTTCATTACCACATTCACAACAGCCCATTAATTTTCCCTATTCTAAGCCACATGAATCCAATCCATGTCTCCAAATCCTCCTTGCTTAAGATACATTTTTATATTTTCTCCCTGCCTACACACAGGTCTTCAAAGCAACATCATTCTTTCATGTATTCCCACCAAAGCCCTGTACACATTTCTCTTCTCTCCCATGCATGCTGTCTGCTGCACCCATCTCATCATCCTTGATTTCAACACTGTAATAATATCAGAGAAAAATACAAATTGTGACATTCCTCATTATTGAGTTTTTCCTCCCTTATATTTCCCTTTCCCTTCCAATGACCAAATATTCTCTCACTACATGGTTTCCAAATATCCTCAGTCTTTGTTCTTGCTTCAGTGTGAGAGACAAGCTTTGGACTCATATCAAACAAGAGCAATATTACTCTCATACATTTCAGACTTGTCTTTAGATAGATGCAGAGAAGACAAAAGGTCCTGAAACAAACCGTTGTAAATATTCCTCAAAATTAACCTATATATGCAGTTCCTCTTTAGCATCATTTGCAAATATGTGAACTTCGTCACATTTTCTAAGGATTTATAAGTATCTTTATTTTATTACTTTCCCATATATTTTGTTGATGAGATATACACTTACACTTGGTTTTCTCATCATTTAACTCTAGAACAATCTGCTTCTTTGAGGCTAGTAAAGTTTCTGTGTTTTCTTGGTATGTGTGTTTTATGCCCATTGAATTAACTCAATTGTTGTAGGCCAAAAGCTGATGTATTCAATTTAACATCACTCTGTCATGGTTTCCTTGGTCATTTCTCATGGCGTCTTTTAGAGTCAAATTGCAAAGAAATATACGTTACACTGAGCAACTGATTTTAGAAAGCTAATAACTACATTTCTCATACATTACCAAGTTGTACTTAGAAGCACAAGTTGGCAACATACTTCAAAAATATATTCCCATGTGTAGTTCTGTCTGTGTGAATAATGCAGGGTTGCACACACACATATGAGCGCTTGGCTGTGACCTGTATCACAACAGGACCCACAGCATGAACATATTGTTTAACTTTCAATGTTCTGAACATCTGTGCAGTTGGAAGACTTAGGCACAGATGGGAATATAGTGTTATAATGGATCATACAGCACTAAGAAGAAAGGATGTGGAGTGGGCTCATCTGGCTTAGGACACGGACGAGTGTTGGGCTGTTGTGAACGTGCTAACAAACCATCAAGTTCCATAAAGTGCAACGAATTTATTGAGTAGATTACAATCCATTTGTTTTTCAAGAATAAATTTCTCCTATGGATTTGTTAGTTAGTTATTTTCAGAACATCTATAAGCCTGTTTTCAATTACTCTAATCGCCTGCCACAAATCAATGTTACGTGGAGGAATTGTGCATTACGAGAGAATATGAACTTTTATGAAAGTGTCAATGACCCCCCATTGTGCTTTATCTTCATAGTCCCTATAGGCAGGATCTTTTTTTTTTGTTCCATATCATTATATCATGAAGTACATAATGATTTTATTGAGTCAATATATTTTTCACAGCTCTGTAATTATGAATCACACACATCATTGTCAGTAACCTGAATAAAATTCAAGTGCATATAATTTTCTCTTATAGGACAAACTGCCACAGGATTTATTAATTTCAGCTGAGTAACTCAACAAAATGTGGAGAAGAATGGACTGCTTCATGCTGAAAAGAAGACAGTTATTTCTAACATTACTGATATTTATAATGGTGTTTTTCATGGTAGCAAAATATTGGACAGCAGATTTTGACAAACAGCAGGCAGATACTTATATATTATCCCCATATCCTCAAAAACAGATACTGGACTATGAGTATACTCTGTGTTCATCACCAAACATACCTATAAAGCCACCACCAGGCAGCAATATCCGTTGTCCACGGAAACCTATAGTGACGGTGAGACAATTAGGGCGACTTGGCAACCAGATGTGGGAGTACGTTTCAGTTTGGGCTGCAGCCAAGAAGACAGGGCGTGAGCCTTATGTTCCAAGCTGTCTGATCCAGGAACTGGGGAAGATTTTCCGCAATCTTACAGTCCCTCCAATCTCATACCTTGCATATTGTCCTGTAGTGGAATATCCTGTAACAGTAACAGGGGACACGCTGGACCACTCCAATGGCAGCATCCTACTACAAAATTATATTCAACTGCCTACATATATTGCGCCTTTACTACACGAAATTCAACTAATGTTTCAGTTTAAGGAAAGTATAGTAGAGGAGAGCCAAAGACTCTTACACATTGCTTCAAGAGGAGTGAATAATATTACATATGTTGGTGTTCATGTCAGGAGAACAGATTACATAGCATATTTGAAGAGGAAGTTTCATGCTTCTGCAGTGGAACCAGATTATTTCCTGAGGCAAATGAACATCTGTCGCAATAAATATAAACCGGTCATGTTTGTTGTGGTGAGTGATGATCCCAAGTGGTGTGAACGTGAGCTCCGTGGTGACGATGTTGTAGTGATGAAAACCAAATCTCCAACACAGGACCTTGCCATCATGGCTGCATGTAACCATTCCATTATTGACTATGGCACATATGGAGTGTGGGGGGCCATACTGGCAGGAGGAGATACATTCATATACAACCTACCCAAATCTGGTGGGTTTGTATTAGCTTCATTGTTACCAGATTGGCACATTGTAACATAGCAGAAGAGAACAAGCATATTTGTGTGTAAGGTTTGAGGTTTTCAAGGTTTTCTGAGGAAGATTTTAAATCTTGTGGGCTATATTATCATGTTGTCTCTCACATAAGTGGGGCTGTACAAGGACAACAATTTTCGTTGAAGAATTATTTGCATTATGTGAGAAAGAGCACTTTGGACAACAGATGTAGAGAGGAAAGAGGAGTAATGGTGTTGTGGAGTGGGCGAAGCCATAGGGAGAACACATTAGATGAAAGGAAAGCGAGAGTAGGATGACTGAAGAAATTGAGTATGATCAACAGCCGACTGAAGTAATTAAGGGGGAAGAACACCAAATTGAGGAGCAGGTAAAATGACCTGAGTCTGTTGGTCTTGAAAATCTGCTTAAGAGTATACACACCTCCAGCATAGCAGCCCTTATCAGGGTCAACAGACACGCGTTCTCCTTTCTCTACTTGACCGTGCAAACTCAGTGTTCCAATTAGCTCTCCTTTGTCTCTGATTTCTTCAGTTCCTTTTCTTCCTGCCTCAAATTCTTCAGCTTGCTATTCTTCCTTCTTTATTCCACTTGACCCTCCTTCTTCCTTGTTTCTTCAGTTGGATTGCCTTCCTACTTAAATTCCTCTGTGGGCTTTCTTTCTTTTTCACTTTCTTCACTTGGCCGTCCTTCCTTCTTACATTCTTTGGTTGCTTCTCTCTCCTCCTTAGTGCCTACATTTGGAACCTTGCTCCTCATTCTGTTCACTTTGTTGTAGTCTTCAATTCACTCGGTTTCACTTTTCTTTCTTTGGCATATTTTGCCCACTGCTCCTCGCACTCCATAACACTGCTTCTTCTACTGGCTTCCCATGCCAGTCGTGTAACACACTCTGTCCTTACGTAACATAACCATTTCTTTGACACAACTGATATTTCTTTGACCATCCTGTACATAGAGGCAGCAAACTCCCTCGTAACATCTGTAATTAATACCAATAAAAACGGCTTCATTTCTTTACTGTATTAGTTTATTTAGTTGGGCACAACTGGAAGCACCAACAGCAACAAGCGAACCCTCCTAAAACTCCTGTAGTGTTGTTTTGCGTTACTCATGAGAAAAATGCATTCATGGGCACATAGAGAGCTGTTTTACTCCAAAAAATTCAGTGTGCCTCACTTGTGTTATATCTGAATATATATACAGGGAGTTTCAGGAGGAATATGGCATACTTCGGGAGAACTTTCCTTAGGTTAATTTATATAGACATAACTAAACGTGCCTGTGTCAGAAATTTTACCATTACGGAAATGACGACGCGAGTAAAACGTCGTTGTCTTGCGGTTCCAGGTGCTGTACTTTTTTAACATGATACGTTATCCTTACACTGCACCCGTGAGTCGATAGTTAATGCAAGCCATGCTGAAATGAGTGTGCTACGTAAAGCAGTTGGAACCCTAAGAACGATTTATATAAAAAGAGTGCGAGTTTTTGTTACTTATGTCCTTATGTCTCCCAGATTTCAATTACGTGTGAAGTTGTGCTGGGGGTTTCTCCCCCGAGCACTGAAGACTGCGTGCACATCTATCCAACTCCCCCCTCACTTACCCCTCCTTTCACTCCATCCCTTTAGCGTCCGTTTTACCTCGCCACTCTGCGTCCAGCCAGCCACTGGTTTGCATCAAAATTCATTTTCGACGGGGAGGTCCAAAATTCGATCCGGGAGATGCTTGCTGTGACCAGAGTCCCTCACCTGGCGGCGTGGTCCCGCTGATGGAGGTTTGCTTTGGGTTTAGCCCCACGTCACCAGGGAGGTACCTTGGTTTCTGTGTTACTTTGAGTTCGGCACCTACAACACGTTAATATCAGTTATTTTAAGTATTTCTGTTTGGTTACTTCCACTTATGTATGTTGAATTAATATTAAACTTGTTATGTTTATTTATATTCTGGATTTTTTTTGTGTCGCTGTACCGTCCAAGTGTGGGCCCAGTGAGGGCGGTGCAAAGTACACTTGTTAATACTACAGAACTTCAAATTCCCCTCCTTTTAGTCAGTGTTTGGTAATCAGTAAATGTATAACAGTCCTAATTCTTGAGGAATTACCTCGTCATTATCTCGACAAATCTTCAACTTTGGAGGTAAATATCTTTTTGTTGTGTCGATGTAATTTATACTAAGGAACGTTCTCCCGAATGATGACGGATTATTCCTAAAACACCCTTAAAATACACATATGTGTGTGTGTATGTGTGTGTTAAAAGCTTTATTTCCTCTTACTGGTCTGTGTTATGAACATGGAATTTTAAAATTAAATATATTTTATGATTAATCTTACGCAATCTTGTCATTGTCACCATCATAATACATAACATGTGCGTATCCTGCTTCCCTGCCGCTTGCAGAGGACTCGTGAAAAGGCACAACTTTGCTTTCCTCTCCTGTGAATTTGCAGAATCGAGATTCTAAGGCCTCCTTAAACTGCACAGTTTTTAAATATATTTATCGTAGCTATATTTGAATACTTCTGTCTGCATTTTTAGATGCAGCAAGGGATGCAGTCGTTTCTGTTACAGACACAAAACCAACACACTCAGCTTCGTCTTAAAAGACATTACATCATTGAGAAGACGTGAAAACAACTTATCCTTAAAAAAGGTCAGAACAGCTTATCCGTCCGTTGCAGTTTTTAATTAAAAGTATAAAGATGAGTATTACCTGCTGAAATTGCCAGGCCACTTAACTTCTTGTTATCTCTCAAATTTCTTCTGTCCTCATACATTTAGTTAATCCTTTTCTATCAAACTTAGTATGTAGTATGGTATTTTTCAATAGCCAAAATCAACGCAAGACTTTCCGTCTGGAAAGCCAGCGCACCCCGGAAAGCAGAACAACATCACCATACACTTCTTGCAATATTTCGCCCTATTTTTCGAAACGCTAGTCAAAAATTTTTCTTGATCCAATTCTCTTGATGCATTTAACACCAAATGTATCGTCATTCATTTTTAAACTTTCCCCTCACGAGGATTCTTGATGTATGATACAGTGATATAACAAATGCCAATTCAAACTTTATAGTCATTGTATGTATAAAAGTAATGTGTGGCGCGTTCGCGTAACCACTGTTGCCATTAAAAGCATTAAGTATTACATATTCTGAGTGTGTGTCTGTAGCCTTATTTATTCAACATTCAATGCACATGCACTGTACTATCTTGTCATCTGTTGCCGGTTTTTCTGTACCACAACATTCCACCTATCTCATAAACTGTACGATTTTCGCAAAAAATTACTGAATATAAAATGTGTTTTGATTGTCTCTACAAATTTTGTCTAAAACATTCCTTATTCTAACAAGAAATGAGCGAGATGTTATCATAAATGTGCATAGGTCTTCACATAAAGTACCCGTTGTTGTTGTCCGATTTTAATGAAAATTTGATTTTCCTGGCAGACTTTTGAAAAATACTCAAATATCACACTTCATAAAAATTCATCAAGTGGGAGCTGAGTTGTTCCATGCGGACGGACGAACGGATGGAAGGATAGATAGATATGACGGAGCTAAGAGTAACTTTTCGAAATTTTGCAAACGCTCCTAAAAATGCTGAAATAAAACTGTAAGGGCCATACTACACCAGCGTTGAAAACGCGGCGCTTGCTACAGGATAGCCTACACTGCCCACAGTGTTAACAAAGACGTCAGATCGGAAGGAAGCCTTTCAGCATATTTTTCTTAATACTGCTGCTGATGCGTGTGCAGAAATGTTTGATGTTGAAAAGTTGATTTGTGAAGTAGAAAAAAGACCGCCACTTTACAATATCACTGTGAAAGATTACAGCAATCGAGAATTAAAACCCAAGTGTTGGACGGTGATATGTGCAGAGATGGACCCCGACTGGAATGAAATGGCAAATGAGGTCAAAAACGAGAGAGGTGTAACATGTGTTTTTATTTCTTTGTAGTGATAAGTAATTTTACAATAACTCCAAAAATGTAAATTTCACAAAACAATTGCTGTGGTTTCACACTTGTACTCTCTTATTAAGCTATGGGAGAGCGCCAGTGCTGCTAAAGTATGCCGAAAATGAATCCCGCACTGCAATTCCTATATATCGCCCTCCTACAGCGGCTACTTGTTCCACATCATCCGTGTCACAAGTCAGAGAATCTTCAAACACGTAGCCATCTCGTCTTCTGACAAAATTATGCAATACGCAACAGCTTTTAACTATGTCGATGGCTGTTTCGGGCAGTACTAACATACTGGAGTGCAGAATTCGCCACTTATTGCTAAGTATTCCGAATGTACATTCAACAAGCCGTCTTGCTCTTGAGAGTCGGCAGTTGAAAATTCTGTGTTCTTCGTTTGTGTTTCTGGATGGATACGGTCGCATTAAATGTTCGTACAATCCAAACGCCTCATCACCTACAAACACAAATGGTAAGGACGGTTCTGTGGTAAGTGGTAGCGGTCTGTCCGAAGGCAAGTCAAGTTGTTGCTGCAGTAATATTCTTCCAAAATTCGAATTTTTGAATGCATTCGAATCTCCTTCACGTCCATATGCACCAACATCTGTGCCTGTGAAACAGTAGTTTGCATCGGCCACGCCTAACAAGACGATTGAGAAATACTTCTTGTAGTTAGAATAATGTGATCCAGAACTGGCAGGACAAATTATTCTGATGTGCTTGCCATCAACTGCACCTAAGCAGTTTGGAAAATCCGTCACTTGATGAAATTGATCTGCTATTTTTAGCCATATTTCTTTACTGGGGAGTGGCATTTCCTTTGGTGACAACACTTCCCAAATTGCCTTGCAGGTTTCTTTTACTATGAACGGTATAGTTTTCCTCGATATGTGGAAATCAAATTCAAGGTCCGTAAATGTCATTCCAGATGCTAAATATCTGAAAAATATGACAGTTATAAAATATATTTAACCATACTTTCCAACTATACATTTAATACCCATACTTTAGGCATGTCATATAATTCATATGTGCTACTTAATTTCAGGAAAAGAACTGATGAAGAGGTGGAAAGCGGTAAGGGACAACTTTGTCAGAGACTTAAGACAACAAAGGAATACCACAACTGGACAGCCTGCACTCAAGAAAAAACGCTATATATACTTTGATCAGCTGCAGTTGTTGCTGCCTATTGTTGGCGACGGAAAAGAAACTTTTTCTAATATTCCACCTCCTGAAAGTGACACGGTCGCTGAGGCTGGTGGTTCAGCGACGGATGTGAGCAGTGAATTAACCGTTTATGAAGAGGAGCAGTCGAACAATATAGAAAATTCACAGTCTTCTTCTGGAAGTCGAACAGGAGGAAAACCAACGGGACGGGGAAAAACAAAAGTAAACATTATATTAACAGCAACTAAAGATATAAGTAAAATTCGTTCTGAAAGTGTGGCTTTGCAGAGGAAAGAAAGGCGAAGCGATCAGTTTGGCAATAAATCCTTTCTTTTGTCATTTCTGCCACTGATGGATAGTTTGCCTTCTGACTTATCAATTGAGGCCCGTTATAAGATAACAAAAGTGTTCAGAAACATCTCTGCAGCTAGGCGAGCCTCCTCACCTGCGATTTCGCCTGCATCAGCATCCGCTATCTCACCGTTAAGTGTGACTGCGAATGTTTCAGATACATCAGAAGATAATTTTAACATCCTGGAATTTATCAATTATAATTTTCCTGATTTTGACAGTACGAATTATTGCGCTATGAAATTATGACAAATAAACGAAAGTAAGTTTAATAATATTGTTAAGAATATTTGTATTTACCTTAATGTTACAGCCAGTCTCTCCACAGGATCAATTGACTTCCTCATATTAGTGTCAGTTTTCACAGTTTTATCATAGATTAAATTTAAAAGTTCATCAAAACTTGTCGTTGACCTTCTGTAATATAACAAGATATTGTCACGAAACTTTCGATGAGTTCAAAACATAATAAGGAATTGCCCTGTTGACAGTCTGTTTGAAATTGCAGGGTGAGTCCACCAGCGTCACTTCCTCCTTTTTTGGCTACGTGTAAGTTCTAAACACAGATGAGCTACACAACTAATTTGGACGGCATCCATTCTAGTACTAAAAGCAGGCAGTAGAAACGCCACAGAGCTGCCGCGTTTTCAACGCTCGTGTAGTATGGTCCTTATCGGAGAGCTTTTAATGCCAGCTACCGCCGCGTTTTCAACGCTCGTGTAGTATGGTCCTTATCGGAGAGTTTTTAATGCCAGCTACCGCCGCGTTTTCAACGCTCGTGTAGTATGGTCCTTATCGGAGAGTTTTTAATGCCAGCTACCGCCGCGTTTTCAACGCTCGTGTAGTATAGCCCAAAACACCTGCTTCTCCACTACAAACTTTGCCAAGGCTGTTGCAGTCGAGGTTATCCCTTCTAAATGTGATTTTATTTCTTTAAATGAACTGGCACCTTTTTTATGGATTTGTTCGAGACTACGAAACACCTCAGTTACAAGTACATGGAATTATTCACTTATTTCCCTTATGAAAATAAAAGGTGTGCACTGTCGTTAAGGTCACAAATTTGGCCACTTTGATTGACAAATATTTGCACTCCAAAACAACGCCTATAATTTGCGTGGGAACATCACTGGCAATTTATTCCGCTCGTCGCTTTATGGTCCAGTTTTGCTAGTACGGCATAATTTGCATTCTTCTCGGTTGTTGAATTTCCAAGCTTTGCAGCACCAACTTCAGGATTGTGTCTTACTAAGTCTTCACCAGATCTCTTTTTTTCTTTTCTTACTTTTTTCAGCAAGCTGAGAAACAATTTTACACGACGCCTCAAGCATAGATGCACATAAAACTATATCAAAAATTGTTAGCCCTTCTCAGTACACGAAGTTTTATTACGCAAACAATACGTAATTTCTTACCCCCTGTTTCTTTCTTTCTTTCTTTCTTT
>BLKM01012017.1:0-68517 GCA_013340265.1 Coptotermes formosanus
GGTGGTGGTGGTGGTGGGGGGCGGCGGCGGCGGCGGTGGTGGTGTCATTCAATACCAATGAAGCGTTATTCCACCAACATTTCTTAGCACAAGTAAAGACCTGAGCGGAAAAAGTAACGAAAAATTGATGAGGGATGCAATATGTTTTTTTGAACATAATCCGAAATACAGTCGAACGCCGTTAAAACAACATCGGTTTATACGACACCTCGCCTACAGAGTCAGATATTCACTGGTACCAGTTAATTCTTCATTGTTAACCATAACATTATACTCCTTGGTTATAACAACACCCGTTTATAACGACACAACATATTCAGTCTCTTTCTTGACCTTATAACCGAGTTCGACTCTGTTACTTTATCATGGTCGAAAGAGATTAGTATTAAGTGTGATTTGAGGTTTACATGGAAGTGACACAGTGTACTCTGGTGTAATCGGAGGGATGTTTCAGAGGAACCTGCTGCCTTAGTCATCTACCATGATGTCTGAGGCAGCAGGTTCCTCTGAAACGTTGGTAAAGTTACACCAGTTTTCATGGCGTCATATCCTAGAAGTCAGCAATAATTGCATTAATATTTTTTTTTCAATAAGCAACGCAAACAACGTGAAATCCCCATTGTGAATGTAATTAAACATTACCACTTCGCAGTTTTGATTTTATCTTGTATATTAATCTTTCGAATAACTATACAAGTGTGAGAAAATGCAGGTTGTTGAAAAAAAATCCACTCTGTTTCTTCTTTCATCCTGCTTACCCCGATCTATCCATTTCCATCCACACTCTTTTTTTTAGCTCTTAAAAAGTTGGGTCATTTGGGATACATTTGTCTCTCTTCACATCTCTTCTCTTTTTATAATCCTTTCTTACGCTTTTTTATACTTTCCTCTACTTGTACCCTCCTTTCCTTTTCTCTTTTCTGGAACTGAATTACTTTATTTCTCTTGACTATAGATTCTATTCAAGCTTTTTAAATATTAATTTAAGGCTCTCGTGATAGTAATAGCTGCCTTGGAGTCACTAGGCAACAGAGTGCTTGCCTCTGACGGTTCGTCTTTCAGCGGGAAACATTTGTTCTCCTCTCTTCACTCATAATGCTTCAATTATAGAAGGAAATGGGATACATATTCATAGATCCGTTAAAACAGCGGACTTACCTGACGTCCTGACTTCTCTGCTCTTATTATTTGATGAGAAACGAATAAAATTCTTGTCCAATCTGTTCCTCTGGATGCTGTAGGAGAAACAGATAACAGCGCTTGGCGTTCGAGTGTTTCATGCACCAAAGCCAAGTGTGGGCTACAATACAATCACACTGAGTCCAGCAAAAAAAAAGTAATTGAGAAAAATGGGCATTAAAATTTGATAGAGTTTTTAATAATAATAATAATAATAATAATAATAATAATAAACTTACTGTAAATGTCACGGTAAAGAAAAAGTTCACCCTATAACATGCCGTGAAAGCACAGAGAGGGATTAGATATATGTCTGTACACTTTCTTTAATCTTGGAGCTAGATGTGGTGGCTGGTAACTTCACCCATCGGCAGCTTTAGCCCTGGAGTGACCCTGTACCCATTGTATAGGAGGCTGAGTGGGGCCCTACAGTCGGCCTGGACGGATACGGAAAACCTCCCCCCACCGGTTTCGATCTCCGGACCACCCAGGCCGTAGCGAGTCGCTACACCTACTACGCTGTCCCTGCCCACTAGATTTAGTCTACTTAGAAAAATTTTATTTAGAAACATTAATGAATGTAAATGAAAATATGAACACAGTCTGTCCATTGTGAACATTGTGTCAAAATAGTTTTTTACTTTAATAATGAGGAACTTTGGATTTTTTGGGCGTTCTTTGTATGATCACGATATAATAACTATCACGGCCAAGAGCATTCTTAATTACGTGTGGGCATGTCAGTGGAAACAAAAATATATGTTCATTTTGTTATGTGGCGCTGATGTTTTATGAGCGTCAGAATTTTTCACGCCTGCGTTACTTGTATTATTCATGGAAGGGAATTAAAAATGCAAGACTTGTATGCTTTCTAGTGCTGTGATGTTGGTATTAAGATGAATAAATATTCTTCCAGGCGAAATAATAAACACCAACTAATGCACCAAAAATGTATATAATCTTCATTCGTAAAAGTCTCCTACATGTTTCGACCCTGCTGGGCCATCTTCAGGGAGAATAGTTTCGATACACTATGGTTGCGTTTGTACAGTTAAGTCTGAGACCGCGGACAGTACACGGTACCTCTCAAACGGAGGGTGAAACCTAGGGCACATTCACACTTAACTGTATAAACGCAACCGTAGTGTATCGAAACTTTTCTCCCTGAAGATGGCCCAGCAGGGTCGAAACATGTAGGAGACTTCTACGAATGAAGATTATATACATTTTTCGTGCATTAGTTGGTGTTTATTATTTCGTATGGTAGAGTGCACGGACGTGGAACACATTAACTGCTTCCAGGCGCTTCAAATATCACTGTTGATGGAAGACAGAAACACATGGACGTGATTATGTCATGTCAGTCTTTCTTTTTGAAATAAGTAAAGTAAGAACAAACAGAGTGTTCAGTTGCAGAAACACATTAGAGATTAAAAACGAATTAATGCTCTTTAAACCCACTCTGATGTATGGCCAGCGGAGCGTGATTAATTCGGGAAACAGACAAAGGAAGATTAGCTAATTCATAAATGCAATTTTATGTGGAAAAGAGTAAACAGTAATCCGTTACATGGAAACCGTATTAAAATTATTTGCCTTTGGCGTGATGCATTTTTTTTTTACATTCAGAAGTTTTAGTATAGGGCAGTAACACGTACTTTACTCTGCCGCGATGGTCAGTGTCGTCTTCACGTCAAAATATTCTGCCCAGTCACCATGCCCGTTTATATATTTTTTAAAAAAGCAATGCTTCTATGATAATTTTCTATATATGTACTACCAGTCACGTTTTCTGGACTTTGCATACTGCAGGCTGCTTTTGATATTGCTGTCACTTCGAGAGCCAGCTCAGTCCCTATGTGGATTCTGTTGAAGACAGTAAAAAGTAGGAAAGTATGAAATTTGCAGATTACATGGATTTTATAAGACACATCATGCAAGACAGCCAGATTAAGCTTTTAAAGCCTAGCGGTAACTTTACATACTACCAGGTTTAACATTAAAAAATTCTACGTGGTGCCCACATTGCGTTTATGTGTTTTGTACGGATCTCAGAACAAACAGCAACTTTTGCCTTATAAAACATTAAGAGACTGGTTTTTATAACCGAAGTGGAGAGTGTTTACAGCGCGGTACGCACTGAGTCCTTATATAAAACAGATACGCTTCGTCTTTAAAGGGTTAATTAATAATATTAAGGAGTGTCAGGATCGTTCATGATTTTGTTTCAGATGCTGACAGGGTAGAGAACAGTGAAGAATGACATGTACACGTTTGACAGGTATTTAGAAGGGAGTGGTTATGATATATGGCAGACATAATCGGCGTCCTTTGCGTAGTCTGAGAAATATAAGATGAAATTCTGCCATATCCTTATTTTACCTTTGTTTTAGGCCGTTTGATCGAATGTCAGTGTTGAATGTTTATGACATATGTTGTATCATGAATATCCCGGGATCAAGTCTTGGCCTAGGCACCGGAAATTCTGACTCCGGCTCTTCATATCCTTCCTCAGTCTGTCCAGGCAACAGTCAGAAGACCTTGTATTAGGCCACGACCACTTCCTTCCATATTCTGTATAATTAATTATTCACTAATTATCCTAACGTTTGACGTCATATACTTTTAGTAATTGAAAGCATAGTTAAATGGAAGGTAAATATAAAAAGTAAATTTATCCTGTGCCTCATTAAGTTCCGCTCCGTGAAGCTACACGCAGAAATGCAAGTATAATTCCATTCACTTTATCACCTGCACTGAGTGAAGATGAGTGGCCAACTTCATCATGCCAGTGTCCCTTCACCCCTGGAAGAATAATGCCGTACACATTTTGGTAGGAGGCTGGTGCTCTGTAAACGACGCTGGACATTGTGGAGAAGGACATACCTCTGCGCGTCACGGGAATCGCGTCGCGAATCGGGCGTGTCTCTATTCTTCGGCCTTCCATACCGTTCTGCAGTTACTATATTGACTGGGCTATGCGTGATTACTTAGATGTATACATCAAGTCTATATAAAATCCGCTTTCTGTGCAAATAACATATAAGATGATGAAAACGATAGAAACTTTTCGAGCCTAGGCGAACAGCAATTTTAGGCAGTAAATGTTTTATTTTTGCTTCTTTTCTGTCAAATAAATTTCAGTTAGAGGAACTGAAGTGGACTGCATTAGAAAAGTCTTTTAAGGGAAGCAGAAAGCCTTCTGATATTTCGGGATTTTATTGGGCCGTTTTATTTTTTGTGAAACATTTTTTTTCATCCTATAGTGGTTAAAGCCTTGCTTGAATGTCACATGAAACGTCATTGACTTTGGTGTGGATATCTGCGAAACCCGAGGCGACTTATATCCTTCTACGTAAATCTGGTTTGTTTGTTTGTTTGTTTGTTTGTTTGTTTGTAGTTTACTTGTCACTTAGTGCCGTGGAATGCTAAGAACTTAAAGAATAACAAGTTAGGTGCTTATGTTTAAAAATTATGCAAAATTAAAACACATGCCACTGAAATTTGCCTTTTAAAGCTTTACGTGACTAATAAATATCATTTGGACCATAAATTATCTTACTATTATAAATTTTATCCTGTCAAAACCACAAAATTCCGTACAAAAGGTACTCTGGAGTGACTCGCACATTAATCATAGCGAATGGAACTATTATAAAGAACGAGAAGCTACCAACAAAGCTTCCGTCTCGTCTGGCGTCGTGTCTCAGATACCACCGACAGTATATTAACTCCATGTAGCAGATTTCCGCTTGACAAGCTAATATGTTCTGTGAAATCCCTCCACGTTGTATGGAACACGAATGTTAATCACCATGTTCACAAGAACCTGCCGTTTTTCCTATCCTAAGCCACATAAATCCTGTCGACACATACTACTATTCTGTTCTTTCGGATCCGTTTTAATATTATTCCACCGTCTACGCGTGAGTCCTCCAAGTGATCAGGTTCATTCAGGCTGTTCTGTTACGTGCTATATTGTATAGCCCACCCAACGCATCCTCCTTGTTTTGGTCACTCCAATAGTAACTGGACGAGGTATAAAAATCATGAATCTCATCACCATGTGATTTTCTCCAACCACTTCTTTCTGCCTGCCTGTTAGGTTCAATTATTCCCTTCAACATCCTGTTATCGAAAACCTACAACCTCTACGTTCATCCCTTAATATAAGAGACCAAGTTTAATTCCCATACAAAACAACGGGAAGAATATAGCTCTGTACATGTTAAAATGGGGCCGCGGTGGCGCAGTTGGTTGAGGCACTGCGCTACACACCGGCAGGTTGCGGGTTCGATTCCCGATGGTGTCAGTGGATTTTTTCATTGGCATAATCTTGTCGGTCGCACTATGGCCCTGGGGTCGATTCAGCCTCTAACAGAAATGAGTACCAGGAATATTTCCTGGGGGGTAAACGCGGCCGGTGCGTAGGGCTGACAACCTACCACCTTCTTTTGCCGATTGTCTAGAGATCTGTGAGCCTCAACCTCCTGGAACCCTAAGGACCTGTCCAGGCCTGTAATGGGACTGCTGTATCTTTACATGTTAACCTTTTAAAGCCTAGCGGTAACTTTACGTACCACCAGGTTTAAGATTAAAAAATTCTACATGGTGCTTACATTGCGCGTGTGTGTGTGTTTTGTACGGATCTCAGAACAAACAACGGTTTTTGCCTTACGTAAAATTAACAGATTAGTTTTGTATAACCGAGGCGGAGAGTGTTTACAGCGCGGTACGCCCTGAGTCTTTGTATGAAACAGACACGCTTTGTCTTTAAATGTTTAATCTTTATGTGTGTAGATACCATACGGAAAGACAAATGACTGCGAACTTAATTGCAAAAAAGGCTCTTCGAGTTTAATCTGCCCGTAATTTTAGAATAACACAGCGGTGAATACGAACATAATTTTTAGGACTTGACGCCGTATAGTCTGGTAAAATTGTACCAACCTTTCAGAGGATCATGCTGCCATTTTTTCATGTCGTGGTCGTATTATTCTCTGAAGCTATTGTGTTCTGAAGCCTTCGCTCTTCGGGGTTGTTATGCAGCACGTGTTGATAGTTGTTTACCGACGTTTCGGGACAGCCTATCGGATCCACCTTTATGGGTCAAGCAGTCCAAGACCATAGGCTGTCCCGAAACGTCGGTAAAGAACTACTATTGAACGCTGCTTAACAACCCAGAACAGTAAATGCTTCGACTTGACCGCGGCGGAAGCCTGAAATCTCGCCTACTTTATGCTATTCTTGTGTAAATGGAAGTAATCAACACTGCGATTATAGTGACTTCTTTTTATTTTGTGCTGAAAAATGGAATGAGCTGGCTTCTGATAACGATCCTTAATTGTTTCTTGCTTCCAGGTTGTCGGACCAGGATGTTATAAAGTTGTGACTTCCTCATCGCTGTGGATCGAATTTGGGGTAATGGAAAACTTGTGGGTTCTACTGCTTCTAGCTGTAGGTGAGTAGATTGAAATTCTGTGTTATTGTACAGTGTCGCAAGAGATTCACGAGTGACTAAAATATCTTGTTGAAATATATATGAAGTAATAACCGTCTGCAGCCAACGTTATATGGTTTTATTGAAGAATAAGCAGAAGGCCTTCTAAGTAGAAGAGAAGGCCTTCTGCTTATATATATAGAGTTTCTGTAACAATAGGATAAGAACAGAGCCTGAAAATGGTCCAAAAGGACCGAAACTAGTCGCTCTTTTTCTTCAATAAAACCAAATAACGTTGGCTGTAGACGGTTATTACTTCACATATAGTTGATATACGCCAACTGGGACAATGAATGTCAAAATTATCTTGTTGAACTTTTAGACCTTTGAATTAAACACGATTTGGACCCGGTGATTTAGGTTTTGTTTTTACAGTTAGTTTATTTTAGGTGCAGAATTTCTTGACGGGGTATAAACGCAAGTGCATTAAGTCCATCGAGATGGAGAGGTCATATTTCTAATATGAATAACGCCCATATGGAAAAATAGTAGGCCACAAAACGGTTACGGGCCGAGTTATCTTCTGAAGGGTCGGTGTGCACGGTAGCTGAAAATCTCGCCCGCAACGGGTTTCGATTCGCGGACCGTCCTGCCCGTAGCGAGCCGCTATACCGACTGAGCTATCCCGTCCCACAGGCATCGATAGGAAGACCATATTACAGCACGTCTTAACTTTTAAAGCCTAGCGGTAACTTTACGTAACACCAGGTTTAACATTAAAAAATTCTACGTGGTGCCCACATTGCGTTTATGTGTTTTGTACGGATCTCAGAACAAACAGCAACTTTTGCCTTATAAAACATCAAGAGATTGGTTTTTATAACCGAAGTGGAGAGTGTTTACAGCGCGGTACGCACTGAGTCTTTATATAAAACAGATACGCTTCGTCTTTAAAGGGTTAAAGATATCAGATATTACTTTACTGTCTGAATGTATGTGGCTAAGTATAGAATCTAGTGGAAAGTTATTGTGCATGAACTGATGAAACTTCCGGTTTTATCTAGAGCGAGGTATTTCGTGGCTAGCTGAGCAACTGCTTGCTTATAAGTAAGGATTATACACCGTGAAGTTCTACGCTTTTTAAGAGTCAGTCTTATATTTGAAGTCTAACGCAATATGTTGAATATAGTTTTGTGATTGTTTGAAGTATAAACTTGGAAATTGTGTTGTTATTTTGAGTGCAGTAAACTTCACGAAGTTTTAGGATCCACCCCTCAGGTTATTAATGCTAAATTGAGAACTGCGGTGCCTATATGAGAATATTAACAACCTCATTAACATGTCATGAATTTTAAGGTGGCCATTACTATTTCGAGCGAACTAAGGATTCTGAGCTTCATACGCATTTATTTTAACATCTATTACAATTTAAATTAGTGAAACTGATGAGGAAATATTCATGAAGTTTTTCATAAAGCTTTTTTTTTTTCAAAGCGGAAACAATTTCTATATTACCTGTGCTGTTATTGCAAGGATCAGTTACTCGGTGTTGCAGATGCTTTTAAAATTTAATTTGATGAGCACTTTGCTTCGCCTATCAGTCCTCAATTAACATTTCAATAATTGACGGACCGCAGCCATGTAAAGTAAAACTAACTAGATATCATCTATGAATTTATATTTTGGTTTATTTTTTATTAGCTCATATAGTAAGTTCGAATTCAGTTCAGTAAAAGCCTTACGTGAACATGGTGTATATTTTTGTGTGTTCCAAGCAGAACTGCGTGTAACAAACACATACGGAGTGGTCAAGCCTGTCGTCGTTGCTCTTCCCTAGTTTTCCCTTCGAATCTAATGAACAGGTTTTGATTAAATTTGGTGGAGGACGAGTCTGTGGTGGGAATTTATAAACCCTGCTGAAATAAAGAGTGAAAACCCAGATCCGTGTTACACAGACATGCACCCATAACTTGAGGCATAAAAAAAGTGATAGATATGGGTATCCTGTACCATTTATCGTCGAATTTTTCTAACAGAAGTGAACAGAAATGTGCGTCAGTGCAGTAGGAAGGGGGATTGGTCCGTTATAGAGATATGTTCCAGGCAGTGACAGGTACTGGGCAGTGTGCATGACACAAGGAGGAAAGAGAATCAGCCTTGGGCATGCGCAACAGGAAATATATATATATATAGGGATATGTGAGTAGACATACAGAGATCAGTCAACATTATGTTTGTCTGGGATTTCCAGCAGTCCGTGCTGTAACTGAATATAACGGAGTAAATCTGATATGGGGGTCAGGACAAAGGGAAATTGCAGAGAAGCCTGCTGATCAATTGGCAAGCACTCCGGGTGTCAAGAGTATCAGCCCGTCGGGGGGGGGGGGGGATTGAACGTTTTATTCTTTGAAATGTAAAGCAAGTGTTGCAGTAAATATACTCATACTTGTAAAAGTATGGATCGGGGTAGTTTATTCGTTATATCTACTCGCTATGGACTGGACGTTCGAGGGTTCGAACCCCAGTGGGACACGAGATTTCCTCTTCTCTACACCTACCCAAACCGGCCCTGGGACCCACCCAGCCTCCCGTAGAATAGGTACCGGGGCTCTTTCCAGGGATAAAATGGGTGAGGCCTGGCGTGGAACGTCCACCGCTGACACCAAGTTTAGTATGATTGACTATGTTCGTACTCCCCCACTGTGCCTCTTAGGGCATGTTATGGGTGACCTTTACATCTAACTTCACAACATATGGAAAAAGAAAGTTAACGTATGCGGTGAACCCTCCCTGAAGTGTATATATGGACCAAATTTTATAACTGCGCGCTTTTCTTGTTGACTTGGAAAAAATCTTGCTAAATGCGATAAAATTGGCTTTGCGCAGTGTTGTCCTGTAACAGTCGCCTTGACTTCTCGCGTTGTCTCTTCCATTCACACCTGCAAATTGGCATGTTATTTGTATCTCGCACCTGGAATTTCATTTAGCAAGAGGAACCGTTTAGATGCCTCATTCCTTTCCTTGTCATAATGGAAAAAATTTCCCTCACAACTTTAACGGGAAACCAATAACAAGCCCTGTTCAATACATACGTCAGTATCA
This sequence comes from Coptotermes formosanus, assembly GCA_013340265.1. Classification (NCBI taxonomy): domain Eukaryota; kingdom Metazoa; phylum Arthropoda; class Insecta; order Blattodea; family Rhinotermitidae; genus Coptotermes; species Coptotermes formosanus. Next base: position 9,722 of record BLKM01012017.1, read on the forward strand.
CATTGATATGTTTCATCCTTCCGCGTCGTGTGTACAAAGATACCAGCATGCGTCCATCAAACACACCACTTGTTTATTAAATGCATAATTGCAGCTACATCTTCTGGCTCGTGTTAAGACACGTACAGGGTGTTCAAGATTGCATAAAGATAAAATGGGGAACTATGTACGTCATATTATTCAAAACTGAGATCTCATATTTGCCACGTTTAATACTTTTATACGTTAGAAATCGTAAAATTTTAGTAGAAACGTCAAACAGGTATGATGGTTTATCACGTTTTTATAGACGTGGTAAATCATCACAATTTGTTGGCGTTTCTAGAAAACTTCTTATGTTATTTAACATATTAATTGTGACAAAAGGCAGATCTCAATTTTGAATAATATTACGCACATATTTTTACATTTTCTCTTTATAGTACCTTGCAGAACTTGACGATGGCTTAATACGAGACCCAACATGTAGCTGAAATTAGCTTTTTAATAAATAAGTGTCGTGTTTCACGGATATGTATTGCTCATCTTTGCTTGCTCCAGTCATAACCCTGCACCGGTCTCGTCGACACCGGGATATTGAGGCCCTCGTTAAGTGTGAAGTGTTTCGTTGCAAATATAGATAAGGAAATGAGAACAGAAGTTCGGTATGTGAGGCACATAGGTAGACAAATCACATCTATAGTGTCCGCAAACTGTGTAGTCCACGCGCGGAAATATACAAAGGAAACCGCAACGTCACATGTTTCGATACAATAGGTTAGTGTATAGCGTCAGGGGTGGGAGGGAGGGAGGTCAGAAGTGACGAAAATGCAGCCAAGGTTTATAATTCGTCAAGTGTCACGTGACACTTGAGCAGGGAAAGAGCACACCGGCTAGAAATGCTGCTGAGATCATAGCGGTGTTGTGTGTAATGCGGGTTGTGTATGATGGCAGGCGAAGTCACGAATGTTGTATTAAGCCCATAGCCCTTCGTGTGAAGTGGATTAGCATAAATTCAATTTATACGTAGATTAGCATTATCACATGTTATTGCATAGTCGGTCACACCCTTTCACAACAGTCTCAGCGCCTGATGGGGGCGGTGGAGGGTGGAGAGATACGTGGAACTCAGTTGTTAAAATACACATCCCAGGGGTGGACTGTTGGTAGGTGCGTCTAAAGCAGTTCAGATTTGAAATGAGAGATTGTATGTGGATCTGTTTTGCTCGTGGAGGAAGACTAACCCAAGATTTAAATATTATCTGAGTAACATATGCTCCACTGAAGAATGAATTAACTGTGGCACTTGGCACGATTGTGCCAAGTGCTCCACAATATCCGAAGGAATGTTGATTTTTCTTAAGGTGTGCATTCCTCGCCCGCTTATCTTTCTGACACCAGTAATATTCAGATAACGAGGTACGAAAATTTGGCGGCATGATACCGAAAGAAGAAACCCGAAACACTTGGACAGAAGACTGTCCCAGTGTCACTTGGTCCATAACGTTCCATCCATACCTCGAAGAAAACACAAAGAGTGTTTTTCTTGTCTGTCGATATAGGCCTATCCGACCAAATATTTGATTTTATGAATTACTACACGGATTTCGAAAAAGCAAAAATTAGTTCTTGCCGGTTTACGCGACTGTGTGTAAGGAGGGGTTTAGAAGTGACTGCAGTATATGTCCATCCAAAATACAAGTGCGACAGATTGGAACACCGCATTGAGGCGTCATGTTCTATGAAAGATAATTTATTGCGAGGCTTTAGGTTCTCACAGTTGTGTTTCTGGGCATTCGGGTCTTCTGGGGTGTGACGCTGTGTCTTTTGGTGATTTATCCCCCACTTTTCGACGGATCTTGGCACCTTCATCTTCAGGATTAAGCAGTTAAAGATGACTGTTTGTATTTCTTGACACTTTAAGTCGAAGACACTATCATCCTGAATCCTCGGATAATTGCTTGACGAGCCCAGCGATTATTAAAGTTCTAAGAAAAAATTCTCTTCCATGGAGTTGGCTGATTGTTTATTTATTGTTTCTGTACGCCGATCCATTGACCGCGCCTTCTAGGCCGTAGGTCTGCGGCCGTTTACTTGCAGGGATTGTGGGTTCAAATCCCGACGGGGGCATGGATATCTGTCTCTTGTGAGTGTTGTGTGTTGTCAGATAGAGGTCTCTGCGTCGGGCTGATCAGAGCAGTCCCAGCGAGTGTGGTGTATCTGAGTGTGACCCTGAAGCCTCGACAGTGGGGAGTCCCTGGACCACTAGGGGCTTTCGAGGCATGGGGGGAAAAAAAATTGGTCATTACGTTCAACGTAACAGGTCACCAATATGAAATTTGTAATGGCACTGGAAAAATAGGAGGTTTTGTAATGGAAATGACTATACATTTTGGCCTTTGAAGAAGAGATAATTACATACATCAGGGCTACTGGTTTGAACTTTTAGAAACTGCCAACATTGGACAATTAATTTATATTTAATGAAGGGTCATGACAAAGAAAGGAGTTTGAGTTTCTTGTAGCCTCGATGATTCAGATTGTTTGTGTTCTAGCCCTGTGATTCTAAATCATATCAAGAAGAATTGCCGACAGCAATGTGATATACTTTTTTGGTTATATCCTGTCTATTAAAATAATTTATATTTTGTGCAGGGTATATCTTTCTTCTCTTGTTAATTGTCATATATTGCCTCTTTTGTGACGCCGGCCTGAATATTCAGCTGACAACTGATGAATATGGTAATCAGAATGGGAACGCTACACTGCATGTTTCATATATCCCCGTCTACTGATCCAACACGCTGCTCTCGTGCATTTATTAAACAACTACACCATATTTGATGGGGAAAATGGATGGTTTTGAAAGGTTGTGAGAATGAAGGGGGTTTTAAAATCCAGCTTAATGTAGAATATTTTTCATGTTTGATAAGAAATAATGTGAAATCTCCATCTGTACATATCACTCATCTTCATTTTCTGGTTTATAAATATGGAGGGAGGGATCAGACGCTATGTTAGGGTGAAGGGATGTGATTTACTGTGGAATCAGCACTGAAAATGAGAAAATAAAATTCCTTTGGTGTAAATAACTCCTTTGGCTACATGACGGAACTTCCCCGGTGTCACGATAAAGTACTAAATTTGCGCCACGAATAAAGATTATTGAACTTAAAATGTGTTTGTATTTTTTGAACAATTTTAGCCTGCAATATTTCTCATTCTAAGAAAAATTCAGCCAGATATGATCGTAAATCTTCGTAGATCTTCATGTAAACTACCTGTTATTCTTGTCAGATTTTAATCAAACTGGAATTTATCGACAGGTTTTCGAAAAATAATCAAATATCATGTTTAATGAAAACCCGTCCAGTGGATTCCGAGTTGTTCCTTGCGGACAGACAGACGGAACGGAAGGAAGCTAGTAACGAAGCTAGTAGTCAATTTTCGCAAATCTGCGAACGCGCCTAAAGAAATGAATGTATAGCCGTGAAAATATTTTCAGCTGGAATAATATGTAACACGAAGAGAAATCCACTGATAAGCCTTTTAAAGCCTAGCGGCAACTTTACATACCACCAGGTTTAACATTAAAAAATTCTACGTGGTGCCCACATTGCGTTTATGTGTTTTGTACGGATCTCAGAACAAACAGCAACTTTTGCCTTATAAAACATTAAGAGATTGATTTTTATAACCGAAGTGGAGAGTGTTTACAGCGCGGTAGGCACTGAGCCCGTATATGAAACAGATACGCCTCGTGTTTAAAGGGTTAATCCGATCTGCCAACTGCCGGTTGATAGTGTTGCGTCATACAAGCAATCACTGTACTGGGCATCTCTGCTATAGTAAGCAAATATTAGCTTGCTGCGATTTCCTAGAATTTATATTTACATACATATTTGTGTTCGAAACATTATATACTGTAATTAAACACGTATTTTATTTTATTTCCGTGTTCACTTTTCGTTCTTGCTTTTGTTTCACTGAATTAACGAAGGCATTGTTAACACTTTATACGCATCGCAACAGAAGGTTGATAGAGCCATTCACTGTGGCGACATTTCACTGCAAAACAACAGCAGAAACGGTACCATGACAGTAACACTCGATGACTGGACACTGCTAAAGTCAAATCTCGCACGCCAATTTGTTCCGCGTCTGATCCTCATATCCTGTCTTTGTTAGGCGGTGTCACTGGTGTTGTGGTTGTGTGAGCGACATGCTACATCGTGACATCTGCACTCTTCTGGGATATTACGCGAAGTCGTGTAGTAATTGTTTACCGACGTTTCGGGACAACGTAACGGCCCCATCTGCAAGGGTCGAGATTCCGAGAAAACTCTCTAACTTTGAAGATGGGAGCGATACTTTATCCCGAAACGTCGGTAAACAATTACCGCACGACACCGCGTAATGCCCCAGAAGAGCGAAATTCTCATCAACAGCGCAGCGGAAGCCTGAAATCAACGCTACTTGGTGTTCGGAACGTTCTGACAAATTTTTCCTACTGCTGTAAGAGGCTATGTATGGTGACAATGGTTTCTATGCTGCAGTTATGGATATTACTGTCTTTGCCGAACACCGACTGTCCTATCAAGAGTTCCCTGTTTTCGTCATTATCTCCAGGGAAATTGCAGAATTTAGGTCACGACTTCTACCTTACACGTATTTTTCAATCTTATATTCATTAACCCTCAGTTTCCGGCCTCGGTGCACTGTACGGCCCTTTAATTGTCCTCATCCTGAGCGCCTCGATGCACTGTATGGACCTTTAATTATTTACAAGTTTGTCGGTCTCGGTGCACTATACGGGCCTTTAATTCTTCGCATTATTCCGATCTCGGTGCACTGTACGGACCTTTAATTCTTCACATTCTGCTGGTCTCGGTGCACTGTATGGGCCTTTCTTCTCTTGCTGGCGCCTCAGTGCACTATATGGACCTTTAGTTCTTTTCATGCTGCGACCCTGGATACACTGTACGGACCTTTAAGTCTTTACATGCTGCCAGTCTCGGTGCACTATACAGGCCTTTTATTCTTCACGTTTTGCCGGCCTCAATGCACTTTAGGTCATGATGCATGTAAGGGTGCTATCAATTTAAAACCCCACCGCCTTTGGCTGTACGAGGCATTTAAACCATAGCGTCAGCGAAGGGTTAAACTTCCCACCATTCCTCGCTGTAATAATTCGAGCTATCGACAGTGTCGTTAAATAAAAATTAATATGATCCCAAGGGCTTCTTATGTACCGCCCGCTAAAAATAGTACGAGATATTTCCTAACAAAATAAGTGTTAATTTTTTATCTTCTTAACATTCGTGCACACCGGACTATGACTTTCCATGTTGTAATTCATCGTCCTAATTCTGCATAGGATTTTGTGTCAAGGGTTACGATAGTATGGTACAGAATTACAAAGTATTTTATAACGAAAGGACTTCAATATTAGTGTGACTGTAGCTGTGTTTGTATATGTATTTTTAAAGAGACCGTGACATGAGTGATGGTTGTGATGGGAAGATAAATTGCCAACCCAGCCACTCAGGGCCGCGGACACGGTAAACACGTCCGTTCTACCATAAACACACGAATGGTCGGGAGAGTCCGCTGTAGCATAATGCATCTGCATATATACATACAGCAGCGCTACCGCGAGGTAATAATTATCATTTACATATCGCATGCCCTCCCTTACTCTACGCCTCCCCTTTCCAACCCCATATCCCTTTATTCTGAACAATTATACAGTCCATTGCGCTGGAATTTGCACAACAACGCCGAGTGGGCATAGCGGAATTTGTGTAATGCTGGATGTTGGTTTGAGAAGGGGGGGGGGGGATGGACTGTGGATTCGTGGTTAGTTCGGTGTGTGATTCATGGTGTGGTCAACATACCCTCAAACAACTGTATCAGCCCCTTGTTTCGAGTGGTAAGGACACTGCATACGTATGAATCTGATATGCTACTGAATTACACTAATTGTATATTGAACCTTTTAGGGCAGCAGTGGCGAAAGTGCGCCCTGCCTAGTAACAGATTTAACAGAAAGTTGGTTTAAAAAGAGCATCAAAATAAAGGGACAGATAAAACAAAACATGCAGGTACCTTGCAAGTTCTTGCAGCTACGTTGCTGAAGATTTAAATGACATTGGGTTCTGCACCTTGCCGACTGACGTAGTTCAGACATTACGACGGGTACTAGTGCGTTTATTTCAAGGTCAAGTAGCCCAAAGTAAGCGTATCATATTTCTTGGAGTACTTTACCGCTAGGATTAATGCAGTACGATGTTTCGAAACGTCGGGTATACATGGCATAACATCCCAGCAGATTTCAACCTTCGACCAAATACGTTACAGAAATCAAGTCGAAGTCAGTTCAAACACACTTAAATTTCATTTATTGTAAACAGTTACATGTTTCGACCTATTTAAGGCCATCCTGAGGTTCAAATTTTGTGTTTAAAACATATTGATGGAGTGTAAGTCCGCAAAATGCGATTAAAACTATTAAAATGTTAAACGACACAATGAGATGACATCCTTCAAATACCTCACCTTCTCGCTATCAAATAAAGGGAAGAACTCGTAGGGTAAAATTTATTATTTTTAAATATTACTATGCTTAATAAAAATTTTTAGTATTTCAAAGTACAGGAACTTGCAGGGATAAAATAATAAAATGTCTGGGATCTACCGGTACTTTTATATAGGCGTAAATACTGGACCACAAAGGCAAGTGACAAAACCAGGCTTGTTGTTTCTGAAATCAGGTTTGTGGGAGGAGCGGAGAATATACTTGACTCAGCTCGAGAATCATGCACACGGATTTTATGCAACTAAACGTTCCGTTGGTATGTAGACAAAAACGTGCCTCTGGTTCGTCTCGCGAGAGAGATCGAAGGTAATCCACACCCTCAAACACTATTTTGAAATATTTTAATAATATACTCGTCCAACCTGCGGCCTCGTCTCCCACGTGGTTTCATTTATTCAAGTTTAGGCCTACAACCAAAATTTCCTGCGCATTTTTATCCATTTTCCTAGGCGCGCCATTTTCGCCGTCCTAATTTGCTCGGTGCAGAATTCTTGTGACTTACTCGTGATTTAATATAGGCTTTAGATCTAACGTAAATTAATAACCCGAAATGTGTTAGGCAGTTCAACTACTTTTACGCAGGGCTTTATTACCTTTTATTGCAACTTACGTATGTTTTATGCATGTAAGTTAGTTATATACACTTGTATAAGCCATTCCCCCTGTTACCTCGTAATATTTATTCTTGCAGGATAGCATTATTAAAGAATATATTGAAAATGAAGTCAAGGTAGAAGGCATAAGAAATGATAAAGTGCAGAAGGTTCTTTTAATATCTAAAGTTTATAACATTCTCGGCACGCACGTATAATATTCTCGATGCGAAGGAAGTGCTGGTGTTCTGTTCTTGGCCTTCCTTAAGGCCAAATTCAGCTCCGTAATCGGGCCTCTAGTGATGCTACCTTACTTTCGGATGTAAGTAGTGCGGTTCATGCGTGGGAAACACCTGTTTGAGAATAAAATAACGACGGTACGAATGAAGACATTACGCAGGGTGACTGACTTATCTTTAGAGTACTAAGTTCGGCTTGTGGCGCGGCGCATGCTTACGTGTTTCAAGGACTTGATTACGGATGTTAAGCATTTCCTGCACCTGCATTGACTGATGGACTGACTGACTGACTGACTGACTACTAGCTCACTGACTGACTACTGACTGACTGACTGACCGACTCACTGACCGATTACTAAGTCACTGACTGTCTGACTGACTACGAACTAACTCACTGACTGACTGACTGACTGCTAACTCACTGACTGACTGACCTACTGACGGCTGACTGACTGACTGACTGACCTACTGACTACTAACTCGCTCACTGACTGTCTGACTGACTGACTGACTGACTGACGTTTTTATTTTATATAGACCGCGCATCTTCTCATAAACTTAATAATAACGAACAAATTCACACGGTAAATACGTACACAACGTGTGTTATAAGCCCCTACGTATCTTTCGACAAACCTTTGTCATCTTCAGGGGGTTCATAGCGAAGGTGAAGAAGAACTTCACATTCATTTACATGTTGAAAATATCACACGTTAGAAACTCATAACATGCAAATTCATTGTTGAATTTGTCCTGCCGAGAGAGTGTGTGTGTGTGTGTGTGTGTGTGTGTGTGTGTGTGTGTGTGTGTGTGTGTGTGTGTGTGTGTGTGTGTCACTGAGTGTGGTCAGGTGCGACAGTAATACTGTACACCTACAATAATTATGTAGAAGACGTCAGACAAAAAAGAGATAAAGAAAGAGTGATATCCTTAATGCTCCATAGAAGTTATGCAGATGCATAAAGCTTTCCGAAAATCGGATATATAGTGTGTAAGAAAACAATTAATGGGAAGGGGTCATGGGTTGAATTTGTTTGACTCAGGATAGGGACAAATGATGGGCTCTGGTGAAGACGATGGATGGACGTTGTGGTTCTAAGATAATTCGGGAAATGTCTTGAGTCGCTGAGGGACCGTGCTTCATGGTGTGAATTAGGTAGATAACTACGGGTATTGTAACGGGAAATAAAGGGATCGAAGGGAGAAAAAGACATCTCCGTTATTCGTTCATTTTATAGACTTTGTGGGAAGGAAGAGGAACCATGACATCGTCTTGTATAGTTAAGATATTTGAAAGAAAATTGATAGCCTTGTAACTTAATAGAGGTTGGGTCTGATTAAGAGGTGCACGCTGTGCGTGTGTAGTCGATATGCCTTTTATGACGCGCCTCTCTCTATACCATCTTACGGGCCCATAGCCCATAGCCCAGAACACAGACTGACTGCTATTCCTGCGGGAGATCTAATAAAGACCACATGAAGGGAATAAGATATGAAAGCTGGTTGTATTGAAGAGAACTTCTGTCGTGATTTCTTTAAGAACTTTTCAACGAAAACACACCGAAATTCTCGTTACAGTAATATCACTCCTCTTTATTCTTTATATTGCGGGATCGAATGTCGTACAGTACCAGGGATCCTGATTTTTGTTTTCTTTTTGGTCTTCCCAGCCCGTCTCAACGAATGTTTCCTTCAACAGTTTGATAGCCTTCTTCTTTCAAATGCTTAAGCACAATATTAGACCTTCAGCTTCACTGAATCCGACTCGAGGAGAGTGGCCGAAACATATATAGAGGAACTAAACTCCGTGGAGCAGAGGACTTTTCAAGAGCTACTCTATACATTGCCCGGATTTTATGGTTCCCAAAAGTTCATTATTGCCTTGACAAAATCCCACTACTTCTGTCTCTAACGTGGGTCACATCAATCGACTCCACATCCTCCCATCATATTTCTTGAAGATCCATTTTAATATTATCCTCCGATCTTCGTCTAGATTGTCAAAGTAATATCTTTCCTTCAATGTTTAGTCAAAAAATCCTAATTACATTTTCTTTTCCTCCATTCGTGCCAAAAGCAGCGCCCATCACATCATCTTAATAATATTTGATGAAGATTACAAATCCTGCAGTTCCTTCCCCACGCACTTTGGTTTATCATCTGTGTCTTCCTCCCTCCTAGGCCCAAACGTCGTCTTCAGTACATCTGGAACACTCTCAGTCTATATTCTTCGCTTAGTGTATGAGAATACTATGTAAACAAAATGGGTTTGCCGTTGCAGTATCATAGTCGATTCGCATACTGTGCCTATGGCTTTAGCCGTCCACTCACTGACCGTGTTTACTATTTGCTGCAGAGGGGTTTGGATGGTAGATTCTGAGACCAGGTGATGGACTTTATATGAGCCGAAACCCCACTTTTTCGCCCTCCACCCCCCCCCACCCCGCGCTTTCCCATCAACAGAGTTTGGTTCGTTGCAGGGAAGCAGATATCGAGGGATCGTCGTACAAAAATACATTCTACCGTATGGAGGCTACCCTGCAGTATCTGCACAGTAGTATAGATCCGGTCGTAAAAAAGACGACGCAGTGTCCCACGGTACAAAAGTTATGAACTGTGTCCTGTGGAAGGAGAAAATAAAGAGAAGAAAACTTGCAAGTGACGACGGTAAGGCATATCTCGTTTGACGGCTTCCTTTTTCATGTCGTATATTTTTCAGTTCATTGAATATTCAGGGAACCTTTGGTACATGTCTGCATTTCCCCTGGGGAAAGTGTGTTCTAGGTAAATGATGTGACGTATATGTCATAGCCATATTGAAAAATGAATAACAGAATTTGGCCACAATTTTTTACTGTCTTTACACTGAGTAATATTATGTGTTGTCCAATAGGCCTGAATTGCTTTCGGATCTCGGCACTGACACTATTTTGGGTAGGCCATAAAACTGAGAATGGCACACGGAGCTTATGCCTTCTGACATTTCGTAGAATGTGGCCTTTCTTTTTGTTGCGAGGAAACCAACTGCTGTGTAATTTCAGCCAAGGAGTTCTGATTGAGTAATCCGAATGAATGGTTCACAGATTTGGTGAAGATAATACTAACCTTTTAAAGCCTAGCGGTAACTTTACGTACGACCAGGTTTAACATTAAAAAATTCTACGTGGTGCCCATATTGCGTTTATGTGTTTTGTACGGATCTCAGAACAAACAGCAACTTTTGCCTTATAAAACATTAAGAGACTGGTTTTTATAACTGAATTGGAGAGTGTTTACAGCGCGGTACGCACAGAGTCCTTGTATAAAACTGATACGCTTCGTCTTCAAAGGGTTAAAATTGAGTCTTACGGAAAAGAATGGCGTAGGTACATGGGAACTATCTGGTTCATAACAGGGTACATTGGGGGGTTTGTTAACAGTGTCATGAATCTTCGGTTTCCATAACAGGAGGATAATTCCTTGGCACACCGAATTGCTTCTTTTTGTGATCAGGGACTGTTCAGTATTTGTCACATGTAAAATGCCGACACCGCCCAGCCGTACAGAGAGCTTTAAATACATTCTACATGAATGGATTTTGGTGCCTTATTTTGTTTAACCCTTTAAAGAAGAAGCATGCCAGTTTTATATAAGGACTCAGTGCGTACCGCGCTGTAAACACTCGACTTCGGTTATAAAAAAACAGTCTCTTAATGTTTTATAAGGCAAAAGTTGCTGTTTGTTCTGAGATCCGTACAAAACACATAAACGCAATCTGGGCACCACGTAGAATTTTTTAATGTTAAACCTGGTGTTACGTAAAGTTACCGCTAGGCTTTAAAAGGTTAAAGATTCAAGACTTGAAAAACTTCAGCAACAGCAGCGTGCGAGCCTCGTACCTTGTTTATATGCGTGCCTTCAGCCGGATCACATTCTTGTAACGAACACTTGCAGCCGTTCGTTTAGGCTTCTCCTTCTTACTTTGGTGTCGGAGAAGTGGCCGCTCGATCACGGCGAAGTCTATTGTTATTGCCGCAGAGAGCTCCTTTCGTCACATCGCCCGATGTTAACACATTTAAATAGCAAGACAAGCAACGTACGTATAACGCAACACTGTCGCGCGTTCGCATAATGTCTATATCTTCTCAGCTATCGTCACAGCCTGACACCATTTCACTGCAAGTTAGCGCTTTTATGGCGATTTAGTGTCGCCGGGAGCAAAAAAATTTTCTCAGGCTTTCATGTAAAGTGCCCGACATTTCTGCCCGGTTTCAATCGAATTTGGATTCGCTAGACATATTTTCATAATATTATTCAATATCAAGTTAGCTTACCAAGAAAGATTCTCCTCTATGGAAGTTTTCATCATCATCGTCGTTGTCGTCGTCGTCTCCTTTACGCAGGGTATTCACACTTATATACCTTAACCTTTTAAAGCCTAGCGGTAACTTTACATGCCACCAGGTTTAACATTCAACAATTCTACGTGGTGCCCACATGGCGTTTATGTGTTTTGTACGGATCTCAGAACAAACAGCAACTTTTGCCTTATAAAACATTAAGAGACTGGTTTTTATAACCGAAGTGGAGAGTGTTTACAGCGCGGTACGCACTGAGTCCTTATATAAAACAGACACGCTTCGTCTTTAAAAGGTTAAACAAACCATGTTTCTAGGGTACGCAGTGTCGCAGCTCTTCTGCGCGTACTGTTAATGGTGCATATAACGCTGTCTGCAATATTAAACTCCTTTGTGCTTCTACATTAGCACTTCCCGCAGTGTGTGTGCTGTGCCCAATATAGCTGTTTTCTGTAGTTTCTTGATATCGTGCTTTCCCGGTACGCTGCTTAAGTATTTTCTGAAGAATTTTGAAATGATCCCAGTTGCTCCTATTATAACTGGCGTCACCTTTGTTTTTATATTCCACATGCGCTGTATTTCTATTATGAGGTCTTCATGTTTTAGAATCTGCTTGGTTTCTTTATCACAGTTCTCTCTCTCGGGATTGCTATGTCAATTAGCATACATGTTCCTTTTTCATTGTCCCGGATTTTGATGGCCGCTGTATTGCTGGGGATGGTTCTGTCGGTTTGCTCTTGTTGATTCCATAATATGTTTACCTTGCCCACTGGACTTGTTTCTACTGATTTTGGTACATGTTCATACTAGATTTCACTGTCTAATTTTACCCCTAATTCCTTACATATATTGAAGTGTAGTTGAGCACACGTTCTATCATGTCGTTTTGCTAACACTGGGCACGCTGGCATAATGTGGTCTACTGTGGCCTCAAATTGGTGACATAATCTGCATTTGCTATCTTCTTCTGTTTGCGATATTTTTTTGCACGGTATTTTGTTTGTAGTGCTTGGTCTTGTGCTGCCACTATTTCACTTTCTGTTTCTGCTTTCAGGTCTCCCTCTGACAGCCAGAGGAACGTGTCTTCCTCGCTAATGAGATGTTTGTCTATGCTTCTAATGTACTGGCCATGCAGTACTTTGTTTTCCCATTTTTCATTTAAGGACTCTGCCAATCTTGCCGTTGTGTTTTGTATTCCATCTTGTTTCATGTTATTGTTCGCGTTTGGTTGGCTTAGTTCATCTGTGATCTTCGCTGCTGCCCAAACTGTTGAATTCATATTTGGTTCACTGCTGTCGTGGCGTCTAATAATATTTACAAACTGGTCTTCTTTATACTATTTGTTAAGATATTCTGCAGTATTGATTATATCTGGTTTATATGCTGCTTTGATTTGTGCTACGCCTCTTTTTCCTTCTTTCCTCTTTACATACAGCCTATCTATATCAGCTTTAGGATGATGCATTTTGTTCATTGTTAGTACCTTCCTGGTTTTCCTATCGCTTGTTTTAATTTCTTCTAATCTCCAGTTAATTATACCAAGACTGTATCTTAGTACTGGGACAGCTAATGGTCCACATGGTATAATTTTGTTTTTGGCATGTAATTCAGATTTCAGTATCATTCTTAGTCTCCTGGTGTATTCCTTCTTCATTCCTTCTTACATTTGCAGATGCTGTATGCCGTCACTTTCCTCAGTCCCAAGGTACTTGTATGTCTTTCCGTGTTCAAGCTCTTGTATTTGTCTGTTCATGTCCACTATTAAATTTTCCGAGTGGAGTAGTGTTCATTTCTTAAATACAATCTTTGCACACTTGGCAAGCCACAATTCCATATGGATATCATCACTGAAGGTTGTGACTGTTTGTATCTGTTTTTGAAGCTCTTCTTCTGATTTTCCTAGCAACTTCAAATCGTCCATGTAAAGTAGGTGGGATATTTTTGTGTTTGTTTTGTGCTCTTCATATTCCGTGTTCAGCCTGTTCAATTGTTCTGTGAGGGGAATTAAGCAAATGCAAAACAGCAGTGATGACAATGAGTCTGCTCGGAATATTCCACATTGTATTTCTATCTCTTCTGTTTCTGTTAGCTTATTTTCTGTACGTACGCGCATCCTTGTTCTCCAGTAATTCATAATTTTCTTGGTAAATGATATGATTTTATTATTAATCCCAGTTAGCTCAAGAGACTTAATTATCCAACTGTGTGGTACCCTGTCAAAAGCTTTCTGATAATCAATCTGTGACATACACAGATTTTTCCTTCTGCGTTTACATTCCTGCAATATTGCTTTTGAAATTAGCAATTGATCTTTGCATCCTCTTGATCCTCTGCAGCACCCTTCCTGTTCTTTGGGCATCCGATTTTGATCTTCAGTATACTTTTGCATCCGTTTGCTTGTTATTGATGTAATAAGCTTTATTATTATTATTATTATTATTATTATTATTATTATTATTATGTGTGTGCGTGTCTCTTGTCACAGGCCTTTTCTTCCTGGTACGTCTCTTGAACCAGCAGTGATCCCCACCGCTCAGGCTTCAAGCTTCACACTGCAGAACTTTCCGTATTATGTGTGATGTTCCCAGTATAGCTGTCTTTTGTAGTGAATCTATCGAATGTTTTCCTGGTATAGCTTCCAAATTTTTCTTTAAGCTTCTCGTTACTATTCCAGTGGCTCCAATTATTACTGGTACAATTGTACACTTCAGGTTCCACATTCGTTGTATCTCTATACATAAACTCTTGTATTTTAACCTCTTTTCCGCTTCCTTTTGCACAACGTTTTTGTCTGCTGGTATTGCCACATCTATCAGTGTGCATGTTTTCTCTTTTTTGTTTTTAATTATTATATCTGGGCTATTTGCTGTAACTTCTCTGTCTGTGTGTACTGCTTGATTCCACAACACTGTGACATCTCCCTCTTCACACACAGGGTTGGGCATGTGTGTATACCATTATTATTATTATTATTACCTTTTTGTTATGATACGTTTGTGTGTGTGTATGTGTCGTAACGTGATTTTCGTTGCGGCTTTATAATTGGCTATTGCAGTCTTAAAGTAGCATTTAATAATTAAAAATCTAATTATTGGTGTTATCACTTTCGTCATCTTTTTTCTGTTTGTTTAATTGTGCTCTACCTGTGTATTTGTGTGTACACGTACGTACTAATGCTGATTTCTTAATTTGTCCTGTGCTGTTACGCCTGTATCTTAAGGTACCGAATTTATTGAAGGAGGAAAAGGAGGGAGAGGAGGAGGAGGAGGATGAGGAGGAGCAGGAAGTGGACCACCACCAGCAGCAGAAAGCTCTCGCTAGTTGCTGCTGTCGTTTACAAATCCTGCACTTTTTTTTCATAATACGTAATTTTAGAAAGTCCTGTAATGTTACGGGAGGTTTTCCATTTTTTGAGTCTCATGTCATGGTAGACAGAATCGTGTCGCAACTCCGGACAGTGACCGGTGAGATCCACTTCAAGAAGAGCCGTGACAATACGGGCTGAAATTGCAAGAACTGCTGATGTCAAGGAGCAGCAGCGAACGCAGCAAAGCAATTTTAAATGTGATCACCAACGTGTCCGGTCTCTAATTTGTGTTCCCTGTACCTCCAGGCATTGACGTTTCCTAAAACGTTTGGTCACCACGTCTGGAGATTATCAATTCCCAAAGCTTCGAAGTGACTCGATGTAGTATTCCGTTTCCGATTCAGCGCGTGTTGCAAAACTCATGAATAACTAACAGCGTGTTGAAAGCTGTAACGTCTGTGTGCCTTGTCAACAAGAGACTGCTCTTATTTTTATGCGTCCGTTACACAAAGTGCATAAAATGAACACGCGATGGAGAGGAGTGTTCATCTGTGAGTTTAATGCCCAGTAATAGTTCATGTACTTAAAATCAACTTCGAAATGCGTGTGTTTAGACTAAGTATTTTCACATTGTTCGTTTCTTTGCGTGAACCGTTATTAAACTGTGTTAATCTTATTTCATATTTCAGGATTTTCTGGATGTTTATAATTCAGGAAATTATGATGAAATTTCTTGAGCTTTTATGGAGCCTTAAGGCTAACTGCTTTGTTTACAAACATCTGTCGATGTATCTTGTCATAAACGAATTTAACCGATTCCACACCCCACACTTACCTATGGCTTACTGTAACGTCATATACCCATTTATGTGCCTTCGTTTGAAATTTTGTATTTCTCACTTTCCCAACTTCATCATCCTTGATATTATAACACTCATTTTTACGAAGAGCTATTATTAAAGATGTGTATATATTTTTATGGCTGAAATTTTATTTGGAACGTTTTCGTTAACGTCAACGTGTAACGAAATACAAGAAGAAATAATAATTTGTAACACCTTGCGGTTTATCTCTCAAGCGATTATGTTGACAACACTGCATTTATATATGAAATTCATTAATGTGAAACGATCAGGTGTTCAGAATAGCGGAGTACGCACGTGGGAAGAATCTCTAATTTTTAAGCAGAAGCAGGCAGTTAAAATATTCCGTAACTGTAGTTGATATTTATTTTTTCACAAAAATCGTACCCGTATGCGTATGTGAAAAAGTATATATTTAAAGCAGTTCACTTCGTCAAATCGATCCTCTTTGTATCGAACTTTCTGTAAAACATATCTAAGCTGATTTCGAATCTGCTCCCGTTGTGCAGGATAGGAGCTGTAACTGATAGGGGAGTGTGTTAGATAGGAGGCTGTGAGGTGGTGGGAAGAGAAGGATAAGCCTCAGGGAAGATGGAACAAACTTAACTCTGGAGAGAAAATTGGAGGGATGGGCTCCGTAAATAAAATATTACTGGAGTCGATCTTTCGATGTTTGCTCGCTGTGAAGTCAGGGGAAGACTTCAGAGAACGACCAAGTGGACTTTATGAAAAAAGCAAGATGAGGAGCAAAGAAGGAAAATAAAGAGGGGGCTGAGATAGGCGTCAGGGTTGGTAAAAATGGAGGTACGTCTGTTCAAAATTTTGTAGTGTGAGCTTTGCTTGACGTCAGCAGTGAAGTTAATTTGGAATGTTATACGAATTGACTTTAATAATTTGGCATTTTTTTGATATGGATGTCACACTTTGTATTTCACATTAAGAGGAGAAAATGTCTTGAAGTTGTTAGAGAACAGAGTATTGAAGAAGGAATTTTGAACTAAGAGTGTGGTAGGAATAGGTGACTGGAGAAAGTTGCACGGTGAGAAGCTTCATGATTTGTACACTTCGACTGATAATATTAGGGTGAAAGGAGGATGAAATGGACGGGCGTATGTCACGTACGGAGGAAAAGATAAATATATACAGGATTTTGGTGGAGAAACCTTAAGGAAGGGGACTATTTGGATGACCTAGAGCTAGAGGAGAGGGTAATAGTTTTCTAGGATATGACGCCGTGTTGGGTGGTTTATACCGCTAGATGGCATCGCCTGTCAGAGGATTCGTATCTTCACATAAACTTGGTTTTGATGTAAGAGTAATGCTTTACCACGGACGGATATTTTCGTCGGGGCGGATTACTTTTCCGTCGACATTTGTCCAAATTTACTTTACCTCAACACCTACAAAATCTGGAATCGTTCGTCTAATTTTAACATAAGCCGTCAGCACCAAATATAAAATAAATCTTGTCCGGTTTTTCTGAGATGAAAAATGCCGTAAATGTACGACCATGACGTACCCATTACGGGTTTATTGGCTTCATTTCGTGGAAAAGTTTCATAAAGTGAAACATGTGAGAAACACGTTTTTGACTCACTGAGACGTCAGATTTTATGCTTTATTGCGGAGTTAGATACAAGTCTGAAGACTTTAATTTTATTAGAATGACATGTACGGGTAATCCCCGTCGATTTACATGGTTAATCTGTGGAAATCACATGACAGGTTTTTATTAATTATGAGTTTATTTTCAATCCTTCTCTTCCCGTGTGTCATTAATATCCGATGGATAATGATCCCTTCTCTACAGCACTATTTGGGCGCCTTGTGTGGGCTATTTGGTTATTTCACTATACTGACTCAAGTGTTACCATCAAATGAGATATGCTCATATGAATGATGAACAAGGATAATGGCGAAGAAACGGTTATGGTAGAGATTGGAGGTTTATTGAAATGAACTGGAAGCATAGGGAGTCGGATGTTTATGAAGAAGCAAAAATTGAGGGAAACTAAACCGCTGATAATGACTGAAAAACAATTAATAATAAAATAAAATTACTGACAGACGTTGGCAAATATTGCTGAAAAGCTGAACACCACCTTTGGTAGTTCTGAAACTTGGATAGCCACAGAATTTTCGTATAAATGTGTGTGTAATTACGTCCATATAATATCCTCCAAAGTGGCCATTAATATACAGGACTGTATCTGGGCAAGCGTAAACTTCGTACTGTGATTCTCGACCCACGACCCCATGATGTGCTACTGACCTCTTTACGTCAGGTTCCCGTTAAAACATGAGCAGCATCTGGTTTTTCGTTATTTCCATCAGCGCCTTCTGGCAAATTTCTGGCAGTATCTCCCTAAACCACCAACATCACGCTATACACATTTTCCGATTCATTACTCTCGAATTACCATACTATCCTACCGTGCATACTTTGAAATACTGACTGGCTGAGTAAACCACAAACGCATAAAGGTGAAGTCCTCTCTATCCACCCCATGAAGGCACATGGCGGGAGTAAAACTGTAGCTCCATATTTTCTTAACCTCGACAGTGGATGCACGTGAGTGGTCAGCTTCACGAACCGGCCGCTTTACCACCTGGAACGAACCCCGGCACCCACTGAGCCAGTCTGATATTTTTGGAGAGGAGAAAAATCTTGTTCCGCTACCTGGATCGGATCGCCGCACTGTTCAACCTGCAGCCTAATCGCTATACTGACTGCGCTACCCCGGCTCACAAAACATGAACAAATATCTTACATTAACCTTTTAAAGTCTAGCGGTAACTTGACGTACCACCAGGTTTAACATTAAAAAATTCTACGTGGTACCCACATTGCGTTTATGTGTTTTGTACGGATCTCAGAACAAACAGCAACTTTTGCCTTATAAAACATTAAGAGATTGGTTTTTATAACCGAAGTGGAGAGTGTTTACAGCGCGGTACGCGCTGAGTCCTTATATAAAACAGATACGCTTCGTCTTTAAAGTGTTAATTAATAAAATTGGTGCTGGGATACCTCAGCCGGTGTATTGACTAGGTTACGGGCTGGACTGTCCGGGATTCGAATCCCATCAAAAAAAATATTTTTTTCTCTTCTACGAAACGTCCAGACTGGCTGTGGGGCCCACCCACCTCCTATTAAATGGGTACCATGTTCCTTTTTTGGGGTTCAAGCTGCCTTTGCGTGAAGTTGACCACTTACCTCCGTCTAGTGTCGAAGCTAAGAATGAATGGAACTATACCTCTGCTTCACCTATATGCCTCTATGGTGTGGACAGGAAAAATTTTAATTTTTTACTTCAGAAATAAGACACTTTGCAGACAGTGCGATATTCCAGCAAGTTGATACCCACTAACCAGACTATACGGTGTCGTAACCCTGAAGGCCGCAATATGAATCTTCAGTGCCTTGAAACCTCAAATCTCATGTTGGAAGTCTGAGTTGGTGTTGAGGATAGAACAGCTAGAAGAGTGTTAGAAGATGCAAGCTGGGTGTTGAGGGATTGAATTTTGCGAGGATTAAAGGTTTTAGGGAAGTGTATCGTGTAGATTGAAAGATGCAGTTTCTTACGTGTACACAATTTGGGCGAACTTCTCCTTCAGCTTGTATCAGATTAGAGCGCATTTTCTTCAGCATTCAAAGTATGATAGGCATAAAAATGACTGTAGTGCTCAGCAAGTGTACGGCATGTTGCTGTAGAGCCAGAGGAATTTGCGAATGTGTGTATGAATACAGGATGTTCCCTTAACACTCGCGACGAAGTGGGGGGAGAGAACATACGGATCCTGCCGGAAATAGGTCTCTGCTACTGCGTGGGCGTATTTGCACTGGTCGCCATTTGTTAGGTATATTGCTTGTAAGAAGCCTAAAGTCAAATTTATGCACAGCTCTAACCATATAGAACACTACAGAAAATAACTGTATTATCTCACACTCACAAAACACAGCTGCACCTCAACCCAATATACGTTTACTTGGAGTACATCGGTTACTGGTCAAAAGCAAGGGCCCGCCAGCTTTCCCAAGCACAATCAACTACTAAGACCAAATGAAAACTTCACACTCACTGTGTGTATTATCCTGGCGTTTGCCTAGAGGGACTGAAGAAAGCCACAGAGTTTCAATTAGGGTAGACGGTGTCCTGGTAGACATTTGTAACAGGAAACTGCGGAGACGACGGAAAAAGGAAACTGGGGGAAGAATTAACGGCCCTGTTTCGATTCTCCCTTGTCTGTTTCAATGGCCAGTTCATTGTAACAGAACTGCTGATTTACTCTGAAGGTGGAGGCAGAATTTTCATCCGTAATGTTGGTAAAACAGCCTAAATAAGCACGGCATTATCACCCAAAATCGTAATCATCATTATCACCACCTTTCAATCGCAGTAAAACCTTATATATTCAAAACTCATTTTTTTCTCTCGTATTAATAGCAGGTCACAGTGTATATTATGCATACTTTAACCCTTCGAAATGTGGAAAATGTTTATCGATTTAGTTGTCAACTGAATTAGATGGACTTTATATCAAGCTGTTTTTAGGACTGTAGGTTACGTCACAAGTTTGTGCTGGATGGTTGAATAATGGACTTTACCGCAGAGGGGTTATTTTTATTCACGTGTGAGTGTCACTTTGAGCTGTCATTCCCTTCAGTTGACGTTAACTGTTAAACAGGAACTGATAATGAAAGTTGGGCAGTATTAATGAGAAGATCAGAGTGTCATGTGACGCAGTGCGCGAAGCAACGGCACAAGTAACGTATGGGCACAGAAAGGAGCTGTAGTTACTAACTCTCATCTTCACTGTGAAGAGAAGGAAGGAGGGCGGGTTTTAGGTGTCCTGAAAAAAAGGAGGAATTTTAATGGTCTTTGTTTCTCTCTTTTATTACTTCATTCTGCCTTCCTTTCGATATTTTTGTGACCCTATATATCTTTCTCTATTCCGTACTTTATCATTATTTTATTTATTTCTTAACTGCTTTGTTTCTTGCTGCTCCTGCTATTTCTTTCTGCGTTTAGTTTTTGATTATTTTTTTTCTTTATGCTTGCTGCTTCACGTGTATTGTGTATTTATTTTTATTCGCCTATCTCTCTACTCTGCATTTATATTTATATTAGCATTCGTTCACTTATTTTACCTCAGAATTTCGGTTAAGTTATTTATTTGTTTGTTTATTCTTCTTTCTTTTAGTTGGTTCCATTTTTTATTTATTCTTCCCACGTTTCATCTTATTTTATACTTCATTATACCTTTTATTTTTATGTCTTTATGAACTAGCGTCATTGTTTCTTCCATTCCTCCTTACAGTCATCTTCGTTCTTTTTGTTCTTCTTGTATTTTGAAAGATACGCGGACATTTGTTGCAGTGGCCTCCAACATATCGAGTAAGCGGCTTCTTCAGTATGATATACCTGTATTGCGTCGTCCTTCCAAAAGACAATATTTCTGTAACCGCAGACAGCAAGCCCAGTTATGGTATGACCCTGAACGGTGCCAGTAATCCACCTATTGTGGTCGTGCAAATGGCCTCGTCAGTAAAGCGCCATTACACAAATGAGCACATCACACATCGCTGACGGCTCGAATTCATTTCATAAACTCAGCCATTTATTCTGAACACGCTCTTCTGTGATGACCTTTTGTAAACGAGGAAGCGGCTCGAAAAAAAAATCACTTTCATGATTGATACTGTGTGGTTCGTTGATTTTACTGCTGTAATATTAATTTTGGTATCATTCAACAAATATTGCCTCAAAAAAAAGGCTGGGAGAATTGTGGCATAATTAAATAGAAGATAGCATAAAGTAATTTGTTATGTTATATTATATCCCAGACCGGCCCTGGGTCCGAACCAGTCCCCGTAGGTACCGTGTTTCTTTCCCTGGAGTGAAGCCTGCGGGGCGTGGCATTAAACCCCCAATCCCATCTAGTGCCGAGGTTTAGTAATCCTCCTGTGTGCCTCTGTTGGCATATTATGGTCTGACCTGCACATTTACCTTTAACCTTTTATAGCCTAGCGGTAACTTTATGTACCGCCAGGTTTAACAATCAACAATTCTACGTTCTGCCCACACAGTGTATTTATGTGTTTTGTGTGGATCTCAGAACAAACAGCGATTATTTCCCTATACAGCATTAACTGACTGGTTTTTATAACCGAAGTGGAGAGTGTTTACAACGCGGTACGCCCTGAATCCTTATATAAAACAGATACACTTCGTCTTTAAAGGGTTAAACATATGGGATAGCTTTGCATGTTATCGTCTTTGTGGTTTTTTATACGCTCTGTCTGCTCGGAGAGTGCCTCTGTACCGGAGGGACACACCGCCTCATCCGCTTCCTCAAAACTGATTATAACTCACCACACGATAGCGTGTAATTATCACCGCCTTTAGATCCCCAGTTGTTACGCATAGAATCACTTGTTAATGCTTGACATGCCTGCTGTCAGGAATTTAGTCTCCGTCTGTTTCAGTGACGACGTATATTGTCTATTGTTAGCTAATTAACTCAGTAACTAACTCCGTGGAGCAGAGTACTTCCTGAGAAGCTAACAGGTACTGAGGCGGTCAGAAAATTCGCCGCACTTTATGGAACCCGAATGTTTATTACCGCTTCTAAAAGAGCCCGCCATTTGTGCCTATCGTGGGGCAGTTCAATGCAACGCACGCACTTCCAACCGATTAATTTAACCCTTTAAAGACGAAGCGTATCTGTTTTATATAAGGACTCAGTGCGTACCGCGCTGTAAACACTCTCCACTTCGGTTATAAAAACCAGTCTCTTAATGTTTTATAAGGCAAAAGTTGCTGTTTGTTCTGAGATCCGTACAAAACACATAAACGCAATGTGGGCACCACGTAGAATTTTTTAATGTTAAACTTGGTGGTACGTAAAGTCACCGCTAGGTTTTAAAAGGTTAGCAACAAGTTTAATATTGTCCTCCCATCTACACCTATATGTTCCAAATGACCTCTTTCCTTCTCCACCAAAACCCTGTATATATCTCGCCTGTTCCCCACTCGTTCCACATGCCCCGCCGATCCCATGTTTGTTCATTTGATTATGCATATAATATTTATTGCGGATGTACAAAGCATGAAGCTCCTCGTTATACAGTTTTCTGCTGTCTTACATTACCTTGCCCCTTTTAGAGATTTTGTTGCTCAAGGAAAAGAAAAAGCGTCAGTCTTCGGGGGGATTATCGTGACATTGAAAAAAAAAATTCGTCTCTGTAATTTGAGTAAAAGTCTCTGGGGCCCTCCCAGCCCCCTATTCAATCGGTACTCGAGACCGTTCCCCGGGTATCAAGCAGTTGATCCGTGACGCTGACCTACCGCCGCCATGTTGTGCTGAGTTGAATGGCGAGTAGAAGATATAAGCTGCCTCTGCTTGCTCCTTATGTGTTCGTGGCCCGCACGACAACCCTGCCTTTACTTCCTTGTGACAGCACTTCCGTTTGTGTACAAATGCTTATCGTAGTGCGTGCAGGCACGCTTTTTTCTTTGATAAAAGTAATAAAGAAGTGGAAAATAGGACCTGCTCCACGCAGTCAGGTCTCCTTCCTTTCTGCTGATTATTTTCGTACAAACAAGAGACAACACATGCTGTTTGAAACATAGACGGTTCTTCGACTGAGAAGTTAGGTTGACAGGCTTGACTGGAAGCAGTGAAATTTCATTGTGTAATTGCTGGAAATTCTAAAGTGCAAAATTATAGTTCAGTAGAGTGTATTTTTATATGCAAAGGTCACAATTATTAGAACAACGTCTCAGCAAAATGACAGTTGAAATTTTGGCATGCAAGATACAGATAAAGAAGCGCATTTTTTTGAGTGATCAAATGAACAGAGAGAAGAATATTGACATAGTTGTGCATTGCTTTTACTGCGGAAACGATAAGGGCTGTAAACGTGAAGTTTCAGCAGAAGTTTTAATGATGCTTTTTATGGCACAAGATAGAGTATTAAGTCATCAACAAGATACGTAAATACGTAGTGAATTTATTGATTAATATACGAAAAGTAGACAACGTCACATTTCGTAGAGAGATAGCTCTTTACCCGTTCAACTGAGGACGGAATCAGGTTGCTTTCCGACACATTGTGTTCCGCGTGGACTAAAAAACTACGAAATGATTTCAGAAATCAAGTAACTCTAAGTACAACATACCTTTCTCTGAACCCTGTATAATGGTAAATGTTATTAATTGAATTCGTATCAGTATCCGAGATTCATTGTCTGAAAATGATCAAGAAAGTTCAGTAACAGTTGACTGGATAATTCTTTAGAGGGTATTCCGCAAAATGCGTCATCGTCACTTAATTTTAGCTATTATCTTTTCGATATTTTAGAATTCTTCTCCTTTGATCAGAAATTACTGGACGATCCTATTTGAAATGTTAAAAGTATACAAATTTCAGAAGAATTATAGTCAATTACAATTATACAGCCTCAAAGTAAGTTTCAGAATTCTAGAATTTCAGTCACTCCGCAATATGCTGGCCTGGCAGTTTATGAATAAAGACACTGCAGAAAGCGAGAGAATTACGGCTTACTGGGGTCAGATTGTAAGCACTTAAATCTACGTTACAGCAATTCGTTAAACGAAGATACACTGTTAGTGCTAGTTATCGTGTAGGCAAGAGTTATTTCAGGACGCAGTGACTGTGATGGTATATCGCTTGTTACAAAGCCCGCGTGTCTCTAAACAAAGTGTATTAATACCTGTTAGTCATTAGCATGAGAAATAACTTGTCATTAAAGCTTTTGATTGTTATGTGACTGAGCATCATCATATGAAAAAGATAATTCTGCTCATTTTAGCTATTACAATAATGAAGACCGTTTGCACTGCGCTAGTATAATGCGCGTTAAAGTTTTTGGGAATTAAGGTTATTTTGAATCATTGAAATTATTCATTGCAATAATCCTTCCGCCCGCACTGTGTCCCTGGGATCGACTTAGACTCTAACAGAAATGAATACCAGGGGTGTATGATGGGTGGTAAAGGTGGTCGGTTTCTAGGGCTGATAACCTTGCTATCTGCATGTGCCGACTGTGCAGAAAGTCTTAGAGCCTCAACCTCCTGGAAACTTCACGGCCTGAGTGCGTACTGCCTGAACTCTCCGCGGTCCCGGCCTGCAGGCCCGGACCGCAGAGAGTTCACGCCTCCAACAACAACGCAGTACACAGTCAACAGTACATTCTCACTCAACTGTAAAGTGCAACCCTAGAGTAACGATAACAAAAAAGTTCTCCCTGAAGATGACCCAGCAGGGTCGAAACATGTAGGAGTGTGTTACTATTGGTGATAAAACTCTCTTTGTGCATTTGCTGGTGATTGGTGTTTTTGTAACAGTGAATAGTTCAAATCTGAAGCGTCTGTGCTTATAATTACTTAGTATTCGGCGACAAATCTGTTGAAGCCCACTGGTGCCAACATACGACACCTGCTCTAACATTTAGGGACCCTTGCTAGGTTGTGTATATGGATTTGGAATTCTGAGAATAAACAATTGTTATTTTCCTATATAATACTAATGTCTTTGTAATCAATACTTAGTGTTTTGGTATGAAGTTTGAACTCTGTTTTTATGCATTACTTCGATTAACTTAAGAGTTTTAGGGGGTTAAAAAGATACGCTTTGAATGTTTGTGAACGTGTGAATTTTTTCAATAGACTCGTGTTAGAATAAAAATTAAAACATAACATTTTGTTCACAATGTCTCTGCCTGTCCTGAGGCAAAAATTAATGCGAAACAGCTAACGAGTTGCTCTGGTAGGGCAATTCTAGAAGATCTTTTCCTAATTCTGTCATTCACTTTACCCCTGAGGACGGGGACCGATATTGTGGCTGAATGGTTACGTTTTAGTTTTCATTTTAAGTACTTGAACGATGGACAGAGTCCAAAGAGTGGATGGTTTCGAATGTGTTACGGTGACGTCAGAATCCTTTAGAATTTTAAATGTGTGGGTTTGAACAAAGTATGTAGCGCCTCATGTGTTACACATTTATAGGAAATGGTGTAACACAGGCTAACAACAAGCAAGCTTCGTGCGAATATGACAGATGTTTCAGTTTTATCGATTTCAAGGCCGTTGAAAGGGAAATCTGTATTTATTTTGTTTATTTAAATTTTTATTCCGATGAACTGCATCAATTGGCTGTGCTCATGCATAGAAATGTCTTCAAATCGTTTGCTGTTTCATGTTTCATCTCCGGAGATCCCTAATTAATCGTAAATAAACTAAACACTGTAGGCAAGTGAACTGATGATGGAGTTACTCGTTATGTGTGCAGTCATCAGTATTTAGGCTCCTGGGGAAATATTGTGCTTTCTTATAATCTCGTTAACCTCGGGGTTGTGGATAATGATACTTTAGTGAAACTTCATGTGATATTTTGAAAATTGTCACTTACGGGAAATTGTAAGGTGAGGCAATGCAAATACATTTGGAAATATGTTTTGTTTGCACCGCGTGTACTAATTCGATATAACGTGACTGTATTTCCCGTTTTCATGTTTTTAATTCAGTCAGTGAGTGATATAAAAAGAAACACGTTAGAGATAATAGACAGTGCAGCCTATTTTAACGAGAAATATGCCAGCCTTTGGACCAATCCAGCCACATATGCAGTTGGCACTGGTTTATTTCCGCGGATAAAGTGGCCAGAGCATGGCGTTAACCACCCACCTCCATCTAGCGCAGAGGTTAAAGAAAGAATATAGTTATAACATTGCTCCAGCTCTTTGCTTTCGCGGCATGTTATGGGGTGAAAATTTGTTGCAACGAGAAATGTCCGATAATATCAATGCTTTCAAAGCTACTGCCCCCTCTGAACACTTGTCACATTGGAAATAATACAGGATGATGTTGTTTGGGGAACGCCACTGCTGTTGCACGCGACAACAGGCTGCACATACGTTTTGTAACAGTTTTGATAGTGTATTTAGTTGCCAGGTTATAGAAGAGTTGGAGCTGTTCTGAATGTGGGGACGCAACTTCAATATTTATATGTGGGTGCGACAGAACATATTCGGAAACTATTGTTTTAAAACAGCACAGCACAGCATGTTGTATTATATTATAAAAACACAGCACTGTTTGAGTCTGCACAGTAGCATCACTTTTCCACTCCATCGACCTTATATTAAATGCACTTTGTTTCCACCAGACCACAAATTTGTGTATTCCCTTACAAAGTAGTACAACCAACACGCCGAAGTTAAAAAATTTCTCGGATAACTTCTAACTCACCCACGAAAATGGCGTAGATTTTTCTTTCGGTTAGATCAGTGGATCTCAATGTGGGCGATATGGCTGCCCCAGGGGGCCACACCTAGTTTCTAAGGGGCACAGGATAACTACGGAAATAAGGGGACCACACTAACTTCTGAGTGGGCCACCGAAACATCAGTGACTGAATCAAATATTTCAAATCTAAAATCGAATCAAAGGTTCCCTTATCACCTGCTTGCGCCCGCAGCAGCGAAAGCAAAGGCGCATCTTATAGCTTTTCCCACATCATAGTGGGTTGAGTGTGATTTCAGTCGTGTGACTCATTTGCTGTCAGAAGTACGTGAGCGCCTTGGTACTGTGAGGAGAGGTGAGCTTCGCTTGTCACTGACCGCACTGCAACCGGACCTTCAGAAGTTTGCAGGTGTGCGTCGGGCTTAAGGAACTAGCTGATTATATTGCCAATTATTAACAAAATGTTTCTACTTATGTAAGTAGATAATGTGTTGTACCTAAACGGAGTATTTAACAATAATACAGTGTTGTTAATAAAAGTGATGTAAGTAAATTCTGGTATGTAAATCAATGTCGTGGAAATCACATAACTTATTTTTGTAAGTAACAGCGTCTACGAATGGAGGGAGGGGGGCACACAGATAAATCAAGTTCAAAGGGGGTCCATGAGCAAGTAAAAGTTGAGAAACACCGGGTTCGATAAGCAAGTATCGCGTCTTACATGGGGCGCTGACGTCATGGAGTTAGGTTGGTTAGAGACATCATGTAGTCAGTTCGGCACTTCATGCTGCTTTAACTGTCTTCATTTTACAGTGGTATAGCTTACGTGCGTGTGTCAGAAATGTAAAGGCACGCCATCCGCAGGTTGACAACTTGTCATACATTAGATAATTGAATTTAAATGACAGTTTATCAGTTATGTGTATATATATATAAATGGAGGGGTACTAGGTATACAATAGATGATTTTGTTATAAAAAGGGTAAATGCTGTTTTAATTTGTACTTTTGTGCGAAATATTTTTTAATATGGTGAAGAGCCACACATGGAGAATCCTAAAGAACAGAATACTTTAAAATCTGTTGTCATATATCAGCAGGACAGACATACCTGTTTGTAGTTTCCTTCATTTAAAATTTAAAGCTTTCCCATTAGAGGCCTGGCCAGGCCCTTAGGGTTCCAGGAGGTTGAGGCTCCCAGATTTCAAGACAATCGGCACATGAAGGTGGTAAGGTTGTCAGCCCTACGCACCTTCCGCCTTTACCCCCCAGGAAAATATTCCTGGTACTCATTTCTGTTAGAGGGTGAGCTGACCCCAGGGCCATAGTGCGGCCGGAAGGATTATGTCAATGAAGAATTTCAATGACAATCATCGGGAATCGAACCCGCGACCTTCCTGCTTGTAGTGCACTGCCTCAACCAACTGCGCCACCGCGTGTCCCCTTCCTTCATTTAGATGTTGAAAATTTTATAGTGAGGCATATATTCACTTATTTAATGTTTCCTGCTTCTTTACGGGAAATATAAGAAATTGTGTGACAATGTAATATTACCGGTTTTGCTATATAAAAAATCGATAATATTACCAATAACTATAATTATAAATCTCCCCATGCTTGATAATGAAATACTAGAAAGACTTTTTTGAGAGTTTGTCTGACTGAAGCAAGCAAGCAAGCAGCCAGCCAGTCCTTCTGTCTGTCGAAGTATTTTCCCCCTCTTTGGTGTATTTAATCGTCTTCCACTCACGTAATCGATACTGGTCCATCGAGATCTCGATCTTCGAGAAGATGGGAAACTTTCGATGGGGAGGGATAAGAAGAAGAAGAAGAAGAAAAATAAATACGGCTTAATGTGCGTAAAGGTTTGCAGCAACTAGAGAGAACGAGACAGACATGGAAGTCCCTTGTCTCCGTTCCCCCCGCCCCGCCCCGCCCCTTCCCCCCACATTATACCCAATTTAAAGACAAGTTTCCTTCCATTTCCACGGCTTTCTCTACTGAGTTAATAAACTCAATCTCGCAGCCCTGGACTGCCCTTGTTTTGGAAGACGGAGTGATGAATATCGTGATTTATAACGGTCGTGGCACAACTCATTTGTCCTGTCGTGGCCCTTTGTTTCTCCCGCTTCATACACCTGCTCTCTTCCCTTATTCATTCTATGCCTTGCATATTCTAATCGGAAAAGTCTGGCGTCGAGACTCTGAAGTACGAACAGAGAAAGAATAGGTAGGAGAATAAGAAAAATGAGAAGAAGAGGACAAAGCTGAGAGAGGGGAAGAAATAGAATGTCGGGGAAAGTAACGAGAAAGCTGGAGGAAGTAGGAGAACAGGTAGAACAAGAAACGGGTGGATATAAAGACGAATGTAAGGATTAAGTAGCTACATTTCAGGCTTTTGCCGCGGTGTAGTTGATGTCTTCGCTCTGCTGGGATGGTATGTCACATAGGTTGGTAGTTTTTTTACCAGCATTTCATAACACCCTCTCGGTCCCGTCTTCAAGGGTCAAGCAGTCAATTCATCTTGGACTTCTTGACCTTTGAACGTGGGACCAATAGGCTGTCCCAGTATGTTGCCGCATAACATCCGAAATGAGTGAAGGACTCAAGGAGAAACATATATTCTTTCAATTTTCACCTTTAAGACAACCACTGCTCCCACAAAGCTGCCTTTTGTTATGAACTGGGTGTGAAAGAACTATAGAACACGTAGAATAAAGAAACGACTGCAGGTCATATGCACTTTGTTGCTACCCATGTGCTGCACAGTGACAAGGGAGTGGCCAAACGGAGCAATGTATTTCTGTACTGCAATACCGTTACCGCAATTGTGTCTATGAAGTTCCCGTTAGCTGGAGAAAAGCACGAACGAGGAAGATAAGAAAACATATTCTATCGCGGACAGTTACTGTTGAGATGCCACTTGGAAAAACCAAGAAGGATATGGAGGTGTGTGGAGCCTGACAATTAAAGTACTTTCCTTTATCGATGCTTCTTGATTTCCGAAAAAGCATCACATTTTTGCAACATCCCAAAACTCCTCTCATTTGTCCCGTAATGGTATTACCTTTGAAAATCAAGATTCCTCTGTCTTGTTTCTGGATTGTCACTGAAAAGGAACGTCCGAAGTGCTTGGGTACAGAAGAACTCTTAGCTCAATTATATGTGTTTAGTCTATATACAAATTACTTCCTACCTGTCAGAGGAAAGCCTGTGTCAATTACAAAACCCATCAGGTGTTAACATTAGGGAAATAATAATTTATTTTATAATAATATTTTGATAATAATATGAAATACACTATGTGAGATAATGCAGAGTTCCTGAATGTTAGATCAGGTACATATAGTTACCAGCGGGATTTAAAAGTCAAATGTGCTTCTCAAGTATTTGCGCTGTAAGGCTGAGGACTAGCGAGATCATGTCTCGTGTCTTGCTGTGGTATTTAAGTTGCTGAACTTAGGGATTCTGATATTTGTGAGTTCACTTGTGACACATTTGGGTGGACACCAATGCGACGTACGCGTATATAAAATGTTACTACTGTCTCTCTTTGTCAGTGGAACAGTGTTCTTCAGAATCTGATAATTCCTCATCTGGGCAACAAGTGGCCGCGTGTACTTTGGTACAGCATGACTTCAGTATTTTCACCTTTATCAACAGGGCTGTGTAACGAAATCAAACATGCTTCAGTATTTCGGGAGTAACAAGTGTTGAAACGGTATGTACAGGTAGGAAGGCCGGTCAGGGAAAAGTTCATACGGAGTGTAATTTCGTAAATAAATAACTTGAATTGATTGTCATTATATAAGAGGAATTCGTCGCCGAATGATTGCCGTCTGTTTCCAGCGTTAAAGCAGAATGCCGGCGGCCACAAATTTAAAAGACAGTCGCCAGGAGGAAATAGGTGTGACACGATGGCTGCTGACACAGGACACAGGCTTCTAAGAACAGGGAATGTAAATGTTCGTCACATGATACAATAAATTCCTCACTGAGACGAGGTTTGAAAAACGTTTGATGATAGAAGTAAAATAAATGTGAATTTGTCTTATTAGAGGTGAAAATAAAGAACACAAAGTACATGAATTTTAAACTTGTTTTCGCGTTGTTTCTCATAAGCGTAAAACCATAAAAGGCGTCAGCTGCTTTCAACCTTCGATGCACTGTACGGACCTGTAGTTCTTCACACGTTGCTGGCCTCGATGCACTTGTAAGGTCGTGAATGTACCTAAGGGTACTGCAAATTTAAAACCTCTCCTGCCTGGGCAGTAGTTATAACTTAAACCCAATTATATCATTAAACGGTAGATATCATAAGTTATGCCCTTCTTGCTGCAAGTGTCCAGTACCCGCTGGGAAATTTTTGGAACTATCCAGACGTGTCTGTTTTCTGCACCCGGAGCCTAGGTTCTTGTATGGATTAATACAGGACATTTCAACCTGGGGGAACATGAAGATGAACAGCAGTGGGGCTGTTAAGTTGTACCCTGGGGAGGACATCAGCCTCTAGTTGTGCAAATAAATTCTTGTTGTTGTAACACTCACCATTCTCCTTATGTTTCAGAGTGCTGCGTTAATGAAGATCTGACATCCAGGCTTCATTGTGTTATTTGTAATTAAAGGCCACAGTGAGACCTTTGTAACCTTTGTCACTTCAGGCGAATAGCCGTTGAAATAACTTTATTTGTTTAGCACTTGGAGCGTCACGTTTGTTTAAATAACAGTGTGCAAAAATTAGTTCTCGTCTAATAGTGAATACGCTGTTTCCATCGGGAAGACCAATTAGCTCATGCAGTTTAGGAAAGTAATAGCTCTCCAGTTGCATAACTTATGAAACACTACTTACATTCTGTGGGCGGCAGTATTTACAGTTTTGAAACACATTCGCACAAACTGCGAAAGGCATCTGTTGGCTTCGTCATGTCTGTCCGTCTTTCTGTCTGTCCGTCCGTCCGTCCGTATGTATCAGCGCGGCCCACTGGACGGATTTCCGTGAAATTTGATAGTGAGATTTTCTAAGAAAATCTGCCGAAAAACTCCGAATTTTGTTAAAATCGAACAAAAGTATCGGGCGCTTTGCACGAATCCAGTAAGTCCAAGAAGAACTTATTGGACTGCTTGACCTTTGAAGATAGGACCGATGCATTGTTCCGAAACGTCGGTAAAGGATTACAGCTCGTGATATTCCAAAAGAGAGCAGATCTCATCAACATCGCGGCGGAAGCCTTAAATCACGTGTGGGGCTTTTTGTAACCGGTTTTCATCCACCGATATTAAATTTTGAAATTACTTATAATTGTAGAAGATCTGGCGTTTTTAAGGCTTGGGTTATTCACGTTGTCGTGTTCTGTGTTGTGGGACAATGTAGGCTTCTGTGGTGACTTCTCAGCCGGCTTTCAAAGGAATCTGTTGCGTCCTTCACCGGTACAGTGACAACCACGTACCAAATTATGGTGTCTTACAACTCAGAAGATTAAAAAGAATATAAGATACATTTGTCTTCAGGATTAATCCGTCCAGAAAGGTTTGTTGTCGGACTCGTAAACGTAATCCAAGACAAACGACACAAAGCATGAGCCGCAAATTTTGTGGTTCTGATGTTAAAAAACTCAGCTGCTAATATTAGAGAAAAACCGGACAGAACTAAGGAAGACAAGGGAACATTTTAGCGTTAAAAGCGAAGGGTTTGAAAGGGTTTGTTCAGAAATTGGGGTGAGCGAGACAAAACCGTTGACGTCACAGATTTGCTAGCCTCCAGCTCTTTAGTCTGTATATAATCGGCTTACGTTAGGCTACACTAGCGCCACTACCATACTGATCCGTTGACGACAACGACTAGCCTGGTGGGAAGAGGTGGAACTAACAAAGTGGGAGGAAACGAAAACGGCTTATAAATCTTCTTATCGGTAACTCTCTTTTTTCTACATTTTCCGTCTTTTTCCTTTCTGCTTTTTGTATCTTTTTCCTTTTTCCCCATGTCCAGTGGCGGTTTCCACTGGGACGGATTTTATTCTTGGTGTTAATCAGAGTTTGAGTTCGGTTAAATGGAAGGCAGTTAGTGCCTGTGCACCTCTAGGACAATGATAGTTGTGCGGGAAAGACAGAAAAGACAGACTATAGCATTATGTGTGAGATGGTAGAGATGTTTGGTAGTAAATGTGGACAGACGGAGAGAAGACTTTGAGTCTGCGAATTTGCTGGATGATTGCTATCGAAGTTTGGGCTGCTTACATTTGTAATATTTACATTTTGTGGCATATATAACAAAGCTATCAGTAACTTAGGCTATTTAGCTTCGAATGGTACGATGCTTCATGTATACTGTAGACCCTCGAATTAACGTACGTCTTATGTAAGGATTTCGGAAATAACGGACGAAGTATGTTGGTTCTGAAGTTTTCGTCCGCACTGAGAATATGTGGATTTAGCGGTCTGAAGTGTTAATTAGCGAAGCGGCCGCTACGTGGCGACACGGACGCGCGCTCAGTCTTTGCTGACACTCGCGTGGAGATAGTAGTGTGTTGCTCTTTTCTTAACCTGGATCGTAGATTTATTATATTTATCTGAAATTTATGAAATTCCAATTAACATTCACTACAAGGTTAATTATATTTGTGTATAGTATAATTTGTATGCATTAGTGTTTTATATATACGGTACTGTATTGCTGTTTTGGCGACTGTTTATAATTCGGAAGTACCGGACAATCGGCCTTACCGGACCAGCCTCTCCCCTTATTAGTCCGTTAATTCGAAGGTCTACAGTAATTAAATGGAAGTGATGTGCAAGGAAGTAATCTTTGCTAAGAATTACTGTCTGGATATGCGTGTAGACAAATGAGAATAACCGCGAAAAGGCCGTTATAAACTTTTCCCGTCAGATTATAACGAATAAACTGCGTGTGTTGCTGTGTGTGTATATGTATGCGGATATTTATGTCGATGTGCATATATATGCATATATATGCGACTGTATCGGTATCTCGTATTATATGGAGTCGAACAGTAGGCCGATTATTGGATGAGGAATTTGTATTTGGTTGGAAGTGATCATTTACTGTATGGGTTTAAATTTTCCAGTAGGGACAAAGTACTTGTTGCGGAAGTTTAAATTTTCATTCCGGCCTTCACAGACGCGTACATAAGGTAGAAATTTCGACTTTTGACAACACCTGCAGGATTAATTAAATAATATATCTGTGCATTAAACCGCGTTTCTGTTTCGAATGTATTTTGTAATGGGAATGGACGCAGGCAGGTTACTCCCACCACTGTTTGACGTACACCTCGTTCAATGTTTTGCCTTCCCAGTTCGTCTTAGCTGGGAGCCTTATGCCTTAAACTAGTGGCTTGTTTGTGTTTTTTGTACCTATCTTTTTTTCCTCTCCATCCTTGTCGAAATTGCGAGGTCCGTGGATTGTACTGAAACTACCGGAAGGTTTGAGAGGCTGTTCTTGTCCCAGGAGCTGTAGTCTATTTGTGTTAGTCTGTGCAGGAAGAGATGCTGGAGATCAACCCTGACACAGTGTTCCGGGGGTCAATACCTAACTCGAGCATTAGAAGTAACTGCTTTGTTAGGAGAAGCAATTTGAAATACACAGCACATAAAAAAGAGTGACGCTCTTTAGAGGTCCGAAATTGTGCAGTATTCTCCCAAAGAGAACAAACACGTCATTAAATTGATCTTAAGAGACACGAAATAAAGGGACGAAGACAGTAGTAAACCGGAAATATTAAAAAAGAAGTAGATACAAGAATTAAATAATGAATTGTCGTGACTTGTATGCCTGAATATTTATGCACTCGTAGTAGTAGTAGTAGTAGTAGTAGTAGTAGTAGTAGTAGTAGTAGTAGTAGCAGTATTGGGTGTTGTTATGGTAGTAGTGCTAGTAGTAGCAGTAGAGTACTATGAAAAGGGCTCATTTAAATCCGTATGGAACAGACGTGGAAGATACGTCTACATTAGCATGAAGCTTATTTTATCTAATGCATATTTTCTGCCATACAATATGTCTTTTTGGGCAATACCGCCACTTGAATTTCGGCAAATAACGCCAGGTGGACATTTTAAAGTTTCGAAGAAGATATCTGTTAAAATACAGTTTTGCTTATGTTGTAAGAACGAAACAAAACAACAACAACAACAACAAAAGTACCTGTATTTTACATATTGCTTATGCACGGAAAATACAAAGAACACGTAGAAATATTCGTTGACAAGAATCAGCTAAAGAGACTGAAACGTCGAACGTTCGTAAGCATGGACACGTTGTCACTGCTAAAAATTCAGTCTGAAGTCTGACGTACACTGGGACCTGTCCAAACAGGCCAAATGTCGGCTCAGGAACCATATTTTCTCCAAGCTGTATCTCCGATCAGTCAGTATGTGCAGAGCCCATCCAATCCAGTCCGGAGCAATCCACAGCAAAATAAGGACGTCGCTGAGGTTTCACTTTCCATGCCATCTGAGAACACATCACCACCACCACCACCACCACCACCACCACCACCACCACCACCACCACCACCACCACCACCACCACCACCACCGTCGTATAATAATAATAATAATAATAATAATCACACTCCATTCGTGAACTTCTTCCGCCACCCAAAATAACGAGAAATTAAGCAAATAATCTTACGTTCATAAATATGGAATCTACACTTCTTACTCCATCTTTGTTTCCCACGTACGTGTGCAGGCAAATTGTCGTATTTGTCCTAAAAGAAAGAATTCCGCATTAGACTGTAAAAGATCAGCGTCAACGGAAAGAAGGGTAGCGTGCATTGTCGAGACTGTGGTTATGTCGTGCCAGAAACGAAACGGATGACTGGATTCAGTCCGTTAACTGTGCGGTCCGGTAACGTCACAAGTGCGACACGGGTAGCATCTGTGTGTGACTTATGTCATGTGCGATTTGCTCCGCTAAGTGACAGTGGCATGTGATTCCTTTGTACATTTGTTTAATATCTTTGTTATCCCAGCTGACTTCAACGTGAAATACATTTTTATTAATTTAAATTTATTGTTTAAAGTTAAGTTCTTTAGTTCGTGGCGCACCGCTAATATTTATGTTGCAAACTTAAAAGACATATTTCTTAACGTTTATTTTGCAGTCCAAACACATTGTCTGTGCTGTATTCACAGACTTGTATTGTATTTTAGGTGTCTGCAAATGTTTAGTAGTTAACCAGAGTATTAAAAGACGTACTTTGCTTAATTACCTTACTGTCGAGTAATGACGCCATTTGCATATTTTACAGAAAACTCTAAGTAACTAAAATATTGGAATCTTCTAAAGCGTCGCCTGGACTTACCATGTCCTATAGTTTTGTTTTCTAATCCTGCAAGTTTAAAAAATCGTAACGTTAATATTATAGAATGTATTGAGGAAAAAATGAATTGGTGGTCTTATTACTCGATTTTATCCTACATGTTTGGCTGTCCGCCAACACAATTATGGCTGCTACTTTCTTTCTATGCATTTCTTTTGTTCTCCCATCAGTTGAAGGCTTGCCAAACATAATTTTCTTTCAGCTGACACCCCTATTTATACCGCATTCTCAAAGGATTGCAGGCACCCCTGTTAAGAACCCCCGATCTGTGCGATGGAATCCATTATTCGTATTGGAACCCATCTGCTTTATGTGCTGTTATTCTTAGCTGGGAACTGAGCTTCTGAAATCAGACGTTAGACTTCTGTTAATTATTTGTATCTGGGTTAGTATGAATATTTGATCTGTTTGTTTGTATTCATCGCGTATTCTCTGGCAATGCGCGTTAGCGACAGGATGAAAGGAATATCCCGTTTGCAGGCTTAAGACGTTCGATGGAAGTAATAACAAAATCATCTGACTCACGAAAAATTCAATATTGGAGCTTGAGATACAGCATTCTGTGTGCTCTTACAGCCACAGGCGTCCGTATAAGTGTCCAGCAGATGCTGTACTTGATCATAGCTCGTAATGGTAAGGAATGTCATCTACTGATGACAGTTTCAGGATTTGTTATAGTATAACAGATGCTGCATTTTCTAATACGTTTTTCACGGCTTATTTCAACTTTATCCAGTAATGTGACGCAAAAAATATTTAACAATGCATTTATTTTTCAACTGTTACATTTTTCGGCTATAGCAGCCATCTTCAAGCCTACACCTTAGATATAACACTGTTAGACGGAACTTAAGTCTTCACATTTTGTCAATTGCTGTAAAACTACAATAGAACCCGGTTAAAACGACATCGGTTTAAGCGACATCTCGTCTATAGCGTCAGATATTCTGTGGTACCAATTAATTCCCCACTGTTAGCCACAACGTTATACTCCTCGGTTATAACAACACTCGTTTATAAAGATACAAAATATTCAGTCCCTTTCGTGACGTTGTAACCGAGTTTGACTGCATTTAGAGTGGCTCCCTGAAGATTGCTTGTTAGCCTGAAACATTCTGGAATTGAAATATGAGTATATTTTCAATATACAGATTGTTAGTATGGGCCCTGTTTGAGCCCTGTTCTGTACGATTCTCAAGTCATGCTTTATCCTCATGTCTCTCTGACATGCATTTTAGGGAATAGCGAGTATTGTGTAGTTGTCGGTATTGACGACTTGTGATTCCTTGGCAGGCTGCCTGCAGACTCTCGCCGTGTTGTTATATATATATATACCAAATGGTAATTCCAGTTGTCTGAGTTACTGGCTGTTCATTCGTGCGTCTATGTGATAACCTCTGTGTGTTCCTGCGAACACGGTGACACTAGCAGCGCACAGCCTGTTTCAAAATCGGCTCCGTTCTTGTCACTAAACGGACTGGAATAAACAGAACCCGCGAGTTAATAGAGTAAAACCTGTTTAAAACGTAATTTGTATTGAATGGAAACTTGCCTTAGAGGAAAGTGACTGTTGTCCCCAGAACATAGCGAGAAGACAGATGTACTATTGCGAGAAGAGGAACGGTTTAACCTTTTAAAGCCTAGCGGTAACTTTACGTACCACCAGGTTTAACATTAAAAAATTCTACGTGGTGCCCACATTGCGTTTATGTGTTTTGTACGGATCTCAGAACAAACAGCAACTTTTGCCTTATAAAACATTAGGAGATTGGTTTTTATAACCGAAGTGGAGAGTGTTTACAGCGCGGTACGCACTGAGTCCTTATATAAAAGAGATGGGCTTCGTCTTTAAAGGGTTAATGTGAAAATGGAACAGAGAAAAATAAGTATATTCATTACGAATGAAAGAGAAGAAATATAAGGTGAAGCAAGGAGTAAAAGTTGTGAGACAAGGGGGGAAAAAATAAATGAATGAAAAACGAGTTAAGGACAAAACAAGATGGGCTTTGTTTCTTTAATTATGCAAACCAAATGTAAAATATCAAATAAATATGAATGGTAAATACACTGCTGCGACGTGTTTCGGTAAAAATATGCCATCTTCAGGAAGTATGTTGTCCACGGTTCAGTTTGGATTGAGAACGGTACTAGATGCTTGAATACAAAGCCACAGGCTAGAAGAACCTGCCGCCAACCACAACGGTTGCAGTTTTATTTTGTACAAATTATATGTACTGTGTAAGGAATGTTTTTAATTACAATTTAACTATAAAATTTTAAACCGCACATATGCGAACTAAACTCCATGAAGCAGAGTCCTTCTTGAGAACCTAACAGGGCCTCAGCTAGTCAAGAAATCCCCAGCGTTTTGTGGAACCCGAAGGTTCATTACCGCATTTACAAGAGCCCACCACTAGTCCCTATCCTAAGCCAACTCGATCCAGTTCATGCCCCTATCCCACTTCTTGAAGAGCCATTTTAAGATAATCCTGCCATCTATGCCTGGGTCTCCCAAGTGTTTCCTTCCCTCAGGTCTCCCTACCAAAATCCTGTATGCACCTCTTCTTTCACCCATACGTGCTACATGTCCCATCCATCTCATTCTTCTAGATTTGATTACCCGAATAATATTTGGTGATGAATACAGATCATTAAGTTCCTCGTTATGTAGTCTTCTCCACTCCCCTGTCACCTCGTCCCTCTTACGCTCAAATATCCTCCTCAGCACCCTATTCTCGAACCGCAATATACATGTTCTATAAACATTTGATTTCAAGTGCAGAACGTACTACAGATTATGAAAGTTTTTAAATATTATTTCATCATTTGTTGCTGGTTTGATATTGGCGCAGCGTACTCCGTGAGGATGGTATACTTTTACCGAAACGCGTCGGAGGAGTGTTTTTACTATTTATGTATATTTGGTACTGTAAATTTGGTTGGCACAATAAAGGAATACACTGATCAGAAATGCACAAAATGGATAACTTTGAAATATGGAAAATGAACGCGTGGCGTAAGAGTTTGGCGACATGGCGTAAGTTTCATACCTCCACTGCTATCCTAGCAGCCTAATACCATTTCACTCCCAAGCGAGCGCTTTTAGGGCGATTTAATGTCGCCGGCAACGACAAAACTTATGCAGTTCTTCATGTAAATTGCCCGATTTTAACTAAATTTTGAGTTTCTCAACATAATGGCATGGAAGTCATCGGTATCAAATTTTACGGAAATCCATCCAACGTGAGCCGCTGTGATGCATGCGGACAAGCGGACGGGCGGATGGATAGAAGGATGCACGGATATTTTATCGCGACTATACGAACGTACCTAAAAGTCAAGGAAAGATGGAAGGTATGAATAAAGGAAGGATAAGCAAAGAAATTACATACTTATACGAACAGTGTGGAAAGAACAAGAGAAAACCAATCAGAAAAAATAAACATTTAGATTGAAGAATTCGAGTATATTCGAGTCTTTACGACTGGTATAGAGGCCATTGAAATTTCAAAGGGATAAATTGACAGTTCTCATCTCTGGCTACGATATACACGGATAATGCTGAACTGTTCTACTCTGATACATTACAGCCCTTGAAGGATAACACTAAAGCATATATTCACGTAACATAGGCCCCACACGTTGTGAAATAGGAAAAGTCTATAAAGCCAGCTTGATAGAATTACGGTCGATGATATCTTGAGGTAAACTTCTGTCGGAAAAGATGGAGACCGCAGTGCCAACCGACGCCGACACTGCTGTCTGGCGTACGTGTCCATAACTGTCCCTAACGGCTTGCTGCATTGATACAGAATAATGACAGAGTTAAAACTCTTAATCTTGTATTGAGAATTCTTCTTAAACGCTAAAATAATCACTGCAGACCGGGTGGCGTTATGGTTGCTGTGCGGCATGCAGCTTTGAGACGGTTTGTATAGTCCACTAGGGGTTCCGGTTTCGGTTGGACATTCACTGTGTACCGAAGCGTGGTACGGAAAGGGTTCAGGAGAATTAGCATGGCTCAGAATTTGATCCAGTGACGGGATTTTTTGAACATGTAGTTGAAACTTGAATTTCTGTAATATCAGGATATATATCTTGAACAGTTGAATGATTGTTTATCAACTGAACAAGGAAGACATTTCTGCACAGTCAGTTGTCGCCACTGTAGGTGTCTGATTTAGTAGTGCAGCGCATGTAAATGGTAACATCTCTTTCCATTGGATACAATCTTACCATTTGCTGATTTGTTGTCTTTTTTTTGTTCCGTATCATTTATTTTCTAATTATATAAATTTGAACATCAGTGGTTGTTTTGTTGGGGAATTCTACCACATTTACAGCCCCCTTTCACTTTAACACCCATAATGTCACTGTAATATCCACCACCCCAACCACTCACACTTCTGTTCGACACCCCTACCCCATATGCAGCAGTGTACCAGCTACCAGTTGAAATTACTTCAACCTCCCCACCCCTCCAGCGTCCATTCTGTTACAGTTTAACGTATGAATCTAAAAATATACTATATCAGGGAAGTATATACACTTACGGTATTATCATGTTCATGTATGTGCCTATGTATACCTGGAACAGGTTTCAGGTTTTCATTATATTTCGTATGAACGTCATGTCAAGCCAAATAGCCCCGAACTTGCACAAAATTTCCTGCTAGCAGTAAAACCAACCTTTTGTCCGTACTGACTTGTAAAGTGGAAGCAGCAATGCCATGCCTACGTAATGCAATGTATTCACTTGTTGATCTATCAGTGTCTGTTTTTACGTCAAATATGTTTGCCGCATGAAGACATCTTAAAAAAATTGGCAATGTTATTTTTGTTAAAATTATGCTTTAAGAATAGGGAAAGTTTGGATTGCACGTTCGAGTCCCACCGCGAGCATGGATGTCTGTCTCTTGTGAGTATTGTGTGTTGTCAGGTAGAGGTCTCTGCGTCGGGCTGATCACTCGTCCAGAGGAGTCCTACCGAGTGTGGTGTGTGTCTGCTTGTGGTCGTGAAGCCTCGATAAGGACGAGGCCCTGGCCCACTAGGGGCTGTTGCGCCATTGGGTAAAAATTGTGTCATGGACAACTGAAGATATTTCAGTTAGAAGTTTAGATGCTGTAGAGGGCAGAAATTGTCACAGTTACACCTGTCTGAACTGCAGGGTGATTTGTTTGTGGTGGTTTGTTCCCCTTGCATGCGGATTTGGTATGAACTGTGAACCTTTGTGTCCGATGGAGCGCGTGTAAGAAGAGGAAAACAAGATACTTCTAACGTAACGGTAGCAATACTTTGTACAGTTTTTCGAAATATATCAAAATACAAGAGGGTGGGCTCACGAATTCCTTCGTATTTTTAGCGCTGGAAATGCAACAAGAACACATTACGACACAGATGTGTAATCCTAGACTTTACAGTTGCAACATATATATATATATTTAGTGCTGGAAATGCAAGAAGAACACATTACGACACAGATGTGTAATCCTAGACTTTACAGTTGCAACATATATATATATATATATTTAGTGCTGGAAATGCAACAAGAACACATTACGACACAGATGTGTAATCCTAGACTTTACACTAGCAATATATATATATATGTGTGTGTGCATGTATATATATGACATTGCTTGTTTTTGTACCTAAACCTTATTTACGGGGGTTAATAAAATTCCAAACCATGTGACGTGCAGTATCTCGGTCTTGAGGTACAAGGGAATTTAGTGGGACGGTATGTCCTGCGTTGTGGTGGGTGGTAACATGTCTGGTGGCGCCGACTTTGCCGTGGCACGACTCCAACCTACTGTCACCTATATGCGAATTTCTGTGTTGTCACAGCACAAACTCCCTCTCCGCCCCCTCAGGACCTTACCGACTCTCCGTCGTGTGCCTCAGAGAGATCGATGTTCCTCCGAGCTGTATAATGCACAAGAATTTCTCACGCCATCCCAACGACAGGGACGTTGATGTAATTTATAATTGAACTCATCCTTACCTGCGCCGTCAGCACGAAGAGTGAGTGACCTGGCGCTGTTCTGATAGAATGCAAATGAGACACGATGTGGCAACTTGTTAAAATAGGGGAATGGAAGACAGTGAAACTTGTTTATTCTCTGTCAGCGGCGGGTACTTCCGTATGACGAAAATCGTGGAGCCAAATTACTGAAACGACAGGAATATGAAATAGAATGCTTCCCGTGATTTCAGGCTTCCCCCGCGATGTTGATGAGATCTGCTGACATGCCTTTTTGGGCTTCTTGACCCTTGAAGGTGGACCGATAGTTTGACCCGAAACGTGGGTAAACAGTTGCCACACGACGCAGCGTAATATCCCAGAACAGTTCAGATCTCATAAAACTTTCCTATTCTTTTTTTTTAATTAATAGAACCATGCAGTGTTTTGCTTGTTAACAGCTATTCGCCTTGTGTAGTTTATATATGATAGCATTCCTGAGCTTTGTGTGGGTCAGACCAGGCAATCGGTTACGCACACTCAAGAAAGCGTCCTGAAATTTTACTTTCGCCTATATGTAACCTTAAAAAATAAACAGGCGTACACTACCGCTCTGTTGGTACTACCACTGTGCAATGGGATGATAAGACGCCTGTATTGATAAGAGATGGGTCGTATTTTGTACTCAGTTGTGACCAAGAGCAAGTTGTTGACTCTGGTTAACGCTTTAAAGAAGAGTTGTTACAATGTGTGCCAACTAATTCGGCTGTACAAAACTATGCATTCTGCTCACAAATTTTATTTGTGTGTTTTCGTGTATTTCCTAGCGTGGCGTAGTGAGTAAGGTACGGCAATGAGAGTGTGAGGTTCAGTATTGTGTAGGGAAAACAGAGGTTTTCTTTTCTTTCCTTTTCTCTTTTCTTCCCTACTCTTCTGCTTTCTTCTGTTCTCCAAAACATCCAGACCGTCTCTGGGGCCCTGAGCCGAATTAATCCAGTCCACATCAAACTGATTTCTTTAAGATTTCTTTTAATATTATCCTCCGCCTATGACTAGACGCCTCAACTAATTTCTTCGTTTTTTGTTTTGTTGTGATACCCCTTTCAATTTTCCTTAAGGATCTTCCAGAGCCTAAATCGTGTAAATATCTGTTGCTATTGCCAGCCCGTCCTCTGCTCCATATAAACATAGTGAAGTAACCAGAGACTGCTGCTACGAAACGAGTGCCACAGACCTTTAACCCAGTGTTGTTTACGAGTTATTGTGGTTAACAGCCTTATGGTGCGCTGTACCGAAACTTATTGCTGTTTGTATTCGGTGAAAGTGAAAAACTGCAAATCGCATAGCTACAAGTTTGCTTATCGTCAGACCCAGCAGCTACTGTAATAGCGGGAGGGGGGGGGACGGAGGGGGGGGGGGGGTTGGCAATATTTATAGCGGCTGCGGACAGAAGAGAGTCCGTGAATATATCGCAGCGTGGGGTGTCGTCTCGCACCCTCTGATCTGAATACGAAAGACAGTGTCTGCTCTTATTCAATCTTCCACACATTTCGTGACAATGTCTGGTCTAGCGAATTCGTTTTAATTAGGACAAACCAACAATTATGCACAAAATTCACAGAGTTATATTTACACCGACATTATCCCTACACGTTTCAATGGACATGCCGTCATCT
Source organism: Coptotermes formosanus (assembly GCA_013340265.1). Taxonomy (NCBI): domain Eukaryota; kingdom Metazoa; phylum Arthropoda; class Insecta; order Blattodea; family Rhinotermitidae; genus Coptotermes; species Coptotermes formosanus. The sequence continues at coordinate 53,887 of BLKM01012017.1, forward strand.
TCAGGGGATGCAAAGTGTTACAGGCACCTGAAGTATGAAGAAGTGTAAATATTTACACTACTCCATACTTTTGGTAGCTGCAACACTTTGTATCCCCTGAAGATGACAGCATGTCCATTGAAACGTGTAGCGATAATGTCGGTGTAAATATAACTTCGTGAATTTTGTGCGTAATTGTTGGTTTGTTCTAATTAACTTGTAATATGCACGGTGTACAACATATTAAAATAATTAATTTTGTTTCGCGAATTTAAAACAAATCAAGTAATTGCTTAGCTTCTTCTTTGTGGACATTTCTTACCTTGAAAATGTGAACACAACCTTGTCTCGAAAGCTCGAGAAGCAATTACCCATTGACGCTGTGAGACATCCGACAAGAGCGGTTATCGCATGCAAACTGCTACGAGAACTAACAAACTTGCAATTCGCAAAGTATTTTTTAATTTGTTATACGTCGATTTACGTGTTATTTATTATAAATTTTGAGCTTCACGCGGCGGTGACTGTGTCAAGCACTGAGTTATGGAATGTGACACCGTGCATTATGGCAGAAAATTGTGAGTTTTGGGGACAATCAGTTTCAGTCATCACGGTACATATGAAGTTTCTGTTATGAAGGTACACGCAGTCAGTGTGCCATATAATTCTCTGACGATGGTGTAACATGCGAGATACACTGATGTGTATTTGGACTTCTTCCATCGTCACTGATTATACAAACATGACGTTTTGAAAGCAAACTGCTTTCCTGTTCAGGTGAACCACAGTCTTAAGAATAAGTTAATTTAGATTTTACCTTACGTTTAAGATTGTAGTTCGCTGAGACGAAAGCAGTTTGCTTTTGAAACACCGTGTTTGGATACTCATTGACAATGGATAAAGTACAAATACACACCAGTGATGTTTCGTACAGGCTGTAGGTTCTTTCAAATATTTCTTACATTTATATCAGACTACACGGCGTCACATCCCAGACGGCAGTTATTTCACAAGATAAATTATCTGTAAACAATTCGCCTGTATAGATTTTTGTATAGTATAACTGCTAATTAACCCTTTGAAGACGACGCGTATCTGTCTTATATAAGGACTCAGTGCGTACCGCGCTGTAAACACTCTCCACTTCGGTTATAAAAACCAATCTCTTAATGTTTTATAAGGCAAAAGTTGCTGTTTGTTCTGAGATCCGTACAAAACACATAAACGCAATTTGGGCACCACGTAAAATTTTTGAATGTTAAACCTGGTGGTAAGTAAAATTACCGCTAGGCTTTAAAAGGTTAGTACCACGTGAAGGGTTGCATAACTATTGCGCTTACTAGAGAAGTGGTACCGGTAATCAAGGTAATTATCAGACCTAGGATTATATGTGTTTTGCATTAAGCCTATTGATAAAGTTAATACAGTTTGCTTCGTTTTGTGTTCTTAACTGAGACTTGGAATTTTCTGCAAGCCTCCAATTAAGGTAGATAAGAAGCTTTATGAATTTTTCATATTGCAAAATTCATGTAATCCTAAGCTACGTAATATTTCTGTGCGGGGTCCTGGTTGTAATTAGAGGCAAGATTCACGTGGGATATAAAACTTTGTGCTTGTGTGAGCGGTTTCCGACCTTGGAAGGAACCAAGGTTGAGGGGTTAAGAGGTCGAAGAATGTGAACTCTTCTTCAATCTCTTGACCCATTTAACGTGAAATACTTCCTTTAGAACCTCTCTGAAACGTCGACACTCTCCCACTCAGCGCCACAGCATCATTTCACAAGAGACATGAATTCTTAGACAAAACTTCAAATATTGCGTTAATATAAGAACTCTGACAAACAGGAGCAACATACATTCAGGTGATTATGTTTACAGATCAAGAAGTAAATAATTTCACTTTGGCTAATTGCAAATGACAACCTGGGCGATGAAAGGGCACGTCCGCTTGCCTCTCCTATTGCAAAATAGGTCTAGTGACATGGCTGTGGGTACCAGTTGCGTTAAGAAGAATATATTCTGAAGTTATTGCTTTTTGATGTAGCCTGTATTAAATCTTCTGTAAGTCACCGCTTTGTTCCATTCAAACAAGAGCATTGCGCTCAAGTTAATCCGGTCTGCAATGTTTACTGTCTCTTTCAGACGTCGAAGCTGAATTAGCCAATATAATCTTACAGTAGTCCAACATTCTGTATACAAGGAAGTAAATATATAGATTTAATCCCTGTTACACTGCTTAGTGCTTTCTGAAAACGGAAATGTTGTAATTCAGCAAACTAACTGCACGGTTATGTTACAGTTAGAGGCGATTGTGCGGTAGTCATTACACAGCTATTATTGAAGCAGACTGCGTAATGTCCTGTACAAGTCTTTATCTGTAGTTTATTTAATGACGCTGTCAGTACGTCACCTGTAATACTGTGTTCTTTTGAGGTAGTAACATAGGCTGAGACGATCCCAGTTGCCGGGCGGTCTAAGGCGTGGGCCTTGGGCCGAGCGCTTGCTGGGATCATGGGTTCCAATCCCACCGGGGGTATGGATGTTTGTCTCTTGTAGAATGTGTGTGTGTGTGTGTGTGTGTGTTGTCAGTTAGAGGTCTCTGCGAGGGACTGATCACTCGTCCAGAGGAATCCTACTTAGTGTTATGTGTCTCAGTGTGAATTAGAAACCTCCAAAAGGAGGCGGCCTAGGCCCGATATGGGCTGTTGCGCCACGGGAAAGGAAACGTAGGCTGAGAGTGTCTGAGAAGAGCGCGATGAAAAAAAGTGTGGGCCTAAGGAGGATGAGGTTAGAGGTGACTGTATGTAAGTGCATTGTAAGTGGACTTGTGATCGGGAGCCCTTACCAAACATTGTTCGGGTGATAAAATGAAGAAGAATGAGATGGACGGAGCGTGTGGCACGTATGGGGGAGAGGAGAGTTGGGTTCAAGGTTTTGATGAGGGAACCTTGGGAAAAGAGACTACTTAAAATATCTAGGCGTGAATGAGAGGGTAATATTAAAATGGATGCTTAAGAAGTGGGATAGGACATGGACTGGATTGATCTGGCTAAGTTTAGGGACAGGTGGCTGGCTCTTGTTAACGCGGTAATGAACTTCCAGGTTCCCGGAAAGGGTAGAAAGGTTTATGTACCCTTCGAAGCGTCGAGATTGGCTTCAGGGCCCACAGAGACCCTTTTTCATAGATTAGAGGGACTCTTGCTCCTGGTATAGTGACCGGGTCACGAAGCTGGCGACTCAGCCCCATCTAGTGGCGAGTTGGAGCTCTAAATCCGCCATACGCCTTCATGACCTGTACAGGGACACCTTTACCTTTACCGATGGCTTAATGATCACATGTATCAGTTGCCACCGTTCTTGTGTACTGTGTACTGGGCCGAGGTGACACCGTCCTGTTATTCTTCAGTAATGACGGAATGCAGACGCTGTACTGTTTAAATACCGCATCCTTCCGCAACGCATATGCGAGATAGCATGCATTGCCAGCTACAGGTTGCCCATTGAGTGTGTCAGTGGGGAATTACTAAACATCAGCTTGCAGATTGCTTGCGCTGGCAACCGAAATTCACGGTCGAGTGTTTGACACTGCTTCGTAATTGGGAGGTCCCCCGTTCAGATCTTGAACAGAAGGTCGGCTACACTGAATAAGGGTTTTCATGGTTCTCCTCAGGATTTCCAAGACAGTATCACGATATCCCGTTAACCTAGGTCGCTGTCGTTTCTTTTATCTTCGTATCAACTAATTAATCATTGATGAACCTCCCATTTTACGCTGTTTCATCAGGGCATGTCAGCGTCTTTAAGTAAACAACAAACAAGACAGAAAATATATGTTTAATGCAACATTGAGGCGCGTTCGCGTAACCGCTGTTGCCGTGGAAAAGCAATAAGTATTACTGTTCTGAGTGTGTGTGTCAGCAGCCTTATTTATCCAGCACGCAATGCGCATGCGCCGTATTGTATTGATATCTGCGGTCTGTCTGGCTGTACCATATTTTTACACATTCTGTCATAAAAGGCACGATTTTCACATAAAAGTCACTGAACATAAAATGTGTGTTTTGATTTATTCTACAACTTTTGTCTGAAAATTTTCTTCTTCTAAGAATAGTTCAGCGAGATATTATCACATATGTACATGGGTTTTCATGTAAAATACCCGTTTTTCGTGTAATATTGCAATGAAACTCGAATTTTCTCGACAGATTTTCGAAAAATATTCAAATATCAAATGTCATGAAAATCCGTCCAGTGGGGGCCGAGTTGTTCCGTGTGGACGGACGGACTGACGTGACGAGGCGTATAGTCGCTTTTTCACAGTTTTGCGAACGCGCCTAACAAACACAGCTTACTGGACGAGTAATTTTCTTAAAATCTGGCGCTACTGATTTTTATTCGGGAAGTGCCTTGTTAAAATTTCGGCGGGGACGTCGAAGATTCTGATATTTTCCAAGTCCTCCCTCAGTATCTCTCAGTAAAGCCCGGGATAATGCCTCCACTTATGCCAGGACCTCCCTTCCACGCCCTTTCCATTTCATCACGCTAATTGCTGTACCAGTGTTTACGAGTAGTATACAAACTTTGTGCTTGACAGCATCGAAACCTTTAAAGCCTAGTGATTCCTGTATGTACGTATTAGTAGGTTTAACACTGAAAGCTTGCATTTTACTCACGTGGTTTTTGTGCGTTTCCTATAATTGTCACACTAAATCCCGCTTATTTTTCTAAACAGCATTAAACATATGATCTTTATAATGGAAGCACACTTGTGTTCCCCGTGAGGTAAGAACTGAATATATGTAAATTATATATTATTCATTTCCGTACAGATGATCAGTAGGCCTATAACAACACCGTAACAGCAAACAAGTGCAGGAATTGTGCAACAGCAAACCGTTTTATAGAATATTTTAATAATTTTAACTAGTTTTAATATTTTGTAGTCACACTCATGCACATCTTATGTAATTTTGATATAACCCCCTTGATAATGGCATAGTTGTGCCGAAACATGTCGGGGAAAAAATAAATAGACAATATTGTGCATAAGTTGGGTATGTTTTGTTATATGAATATGTGTAATTTACATATAATGACTTTGGTCTTCAGAGTCTTAATTGCAATGAACCCTTGAATTTATGACGTCATTAGTGAACAGTAAATAAATTAATCACAACTAGATCATTCCATCGAAGTGTATAGCGTCTCTGGCATGGAAATTAGACACTGAGTGTAAAAAATTGTTTACATTTTGATAGTGCACTTTTTCACCTTAGAAAATATTTTTACAAAAATCAACCTACTTTATTGCATGCTTCTTGTACAAGCAAATCAGATTTGAAGAACATTTGATTATGCTTACTTACTTACTTACTTAGTTATTCCTTCCCTCTTCTACCTACTCACAGTAGGTGTAGAGGTTGTTTAATTTCGCTTGAGCACACTCAAGCACACACCACAGTCGGTAGGACTCCTCTGGACGAGGGATCGGCCCGTCGCAGAGACCTCTACCTGACAATACACAAACACTTACAAGAGACAGACCCATGCCCCCAGTGGGATTCGAACCCATGATCCCAGCAAGCGCTCGGCCGCAGACCTACGCCTTAGACCGCGCGGCCACTGGGATCGGCACATTTTATTATACTTTAAACGTAAGTTGTAAGCAGGCGTTACCCCTTCAAAGCAGAGTGGTTACCATATGTGTGTGTGTGTGTGTGTGTGTGTATAGCACCTTATTTAATAAGCAAAGTCTCTGCCTATTCCTTACATATTGTGTTTGTGTATTTTCTGTGATTCCGAGAATAAATTCGCCAAAGAGCACTAACCTACCTGTTGGTTATACTGTGCCAAAGTCCGCATTTGCACTGTTAGTCCTTTATAACCCACTGGTTTCAAGGAATAGTGAAAAATGAGGTTGGCCGTGTAATGTGTATCGCGCCTGTTCTTCATTTGTCTCAATTTGCAGCAAAGCCGTGGCCAGCAGTAGGCTTAGGGTTTGCCTGCTGTAAATCCGGACACACACGGCTCCTCAGCTAACGGAGACACGCAGAGATAAGAACTGCTTCAGGTACAAAGCAAACTGAATTCTTAATCAGCTGTTTGATAAGTGCTGCAGCGGTTTCCAGCTCCTGTATAACCCAGACTACGTCATGAGCTGTAGCCCGCATAATGCTCGCGCTCCTACGTCACTTCCTGTTTCTTTTTTCTCCTTTTCTCTCCACGTGTTGCTGGGGCAGCTCAGCACAGATAGCGATTATGTTCGGAGTGGACGGCCCGAGAAATACTGGTTCAATTCCTGAGAGGGACAATCGATTTAGTTTTCGCCAAAGTATCCAAACCAACTCTGGTTCCTTCAGTCCTCATGTTTAGTAACACTTGACCCTTTCTGCAGGGTAATACGAACGGATCTTGAAGCTAACCATTCCCATCTAGTGCCGAAGTTAAGAATACATGGGGCTATCACTCCACTTCTCATATGCATTCATGGCGTGGTGCTTAATTAAGCAGAAGGGCAAATTTACTTTATCATCCCGTCCACCTTAATCGGCATTTCAAGCGTTTCTGTTGCACTAAGATTACAGTTAAATAACGCGTAGGTTAAGAATGGAGGCCGACTTAAAGCTGTCGGAATCTGTGCGGATGCATGGGTGCCCACCATGTGAGGGGGCCGTAATAGCCTTGTTTTCACATTTTGTGCTTTATGTTAGATCTTACATTCATTGTTTTACCTGCATTGCGACTTCAGAACTAGGCGTAATTAGGACCCCAGAATCAATTTTTGAATTACACCCAGAAATGTCTTGAACTGGGGCTGACAAGACCTGGACATTCACCAGTTAAGACTGTCAACGTTGTTTTCTTTTTCTGGGACGTGACTTCGTGAAATCTGGTAGAAACGTACTTACGTTTCAGAGAATCGTAGTTGCTAACATTCTGTGTATAGAGGTGTTTATATCATTCAGTACACTCCCACCAGACTGCAGTACGTCACACGCCAGATGTCTGTACACTTAATACTCTTGGCTGTGACAGCGTGAAGCCCCACGTTGTCCCTGTTATCCGTATTATCTCTGTCACGAGAATGATGGAACACAAACAGATCCAGTAGACACTTAGGGCTTGTGTCTTATGTTGTAAAATGTGTAACAAGGTATGACAGTACTGCAGTTGTATGGGGGCATATTTTGTAGCACCAATGTAAACGTTTCTGAAGGGGAAACAAGACACTGTAGTCACCCTGTACACCGAAACTCCGAGTAGCGTACATTATCTCATTGTTCTCTTTGGGCAAAACATTTCCGTTGTGCTCCAATCAAGTGTGTATATTCCAAACCAACGTCATGCAGAACACAGTTTACAACATTTACAGGTTACTAGTTTCGGCTAATCAGACCTATTTAATGTCAAGGGCCATATAAAGTTTTTGTATGACTCTTGATGTTTAATAGGTATGATGGTGGCTTAATTGATAAGCCGAAACTAGCAAGGTGTAAATTTTGTAAATTTTGCTGTACATGACGGTGGTTTGGAATCTATACATCGCACTGTTTGTTGTAACAGTACCGTAAGCAGAGTGATGTTTTCTAAACGTTGGAGGAAGTGTACCGGCATAGTTTTAGATACCCTTAATTATTTGTCCCATGTAAACGTCGTTTTTTTCTACCCTAAATTCCAGTTTACTTGTCCTTGTCGGGCAGGAACATGTGCCGGTGATTGATTCACTTGTGGAGTAAAACTCTTTTATTTTGTCAGGCCTTCGCAAAAAAAAAAGTAATTTGTTAAATGTGACTGGTGTGTGTGTGTGTGTGTTTTCTTAACCACAGTATCTTGTGGAGCCGTGCCATTAGCTTCTTTCTCCGCCTTTTGACTTCACGAAAGTATTAGGTAATTGAGGAACGTAACGAGAAGGCGTTTCATCGTGTCTGTTGCACGATGGCAGCCATTTTGTTACAACGGAACTGGATACAAGATTGCACAACTGCCTTCTTCGTTTGCGACCATTTGCCTTCGGTAAGCTCGAGGTAATATTCAGAGCTGCTTTATGCTTTTAACAAATGCTTCTAATTGCTAGGCTGAAAATTGTAATAGGAAACAATCGCTATAGCTTCTTATCCGTACTACAAACTGGTGTCTCTCTGTCACAAAACTGGGGTTCTAGAGATACATAAGAGCGTGTAGTTTTCATACGTGATGCGTATACAGAATGCCCACAAAAAGCTTTATGCTGTCAAAACGGTACAGCAAACAAAGGCAGCATACTTAGACTTCAAACGTATATCAGTCGGTGGAAAACTCTTACAAGTTTTGTTTCGATTGACCTGGCTCATACTTACTGTGCACCGCTGCCACTAGATGCCCCTAATTTCGAAACTGGCTACCCTACAATAAAGGAACTAGCCTATTCTGAATCTGGCGAAGACAGAGCCAGTGACATGTGCATATTTGTTACTATACAGTGTCACGCGATACCACACCAGGGCGTTGATATTTGTGGGATACTTTGGAAGCAAGCTGCAAGAAGGTCTACATTTGCACCTGGCACAGAAGGCGAAACAGGGCTCTTTGGTTTCTCTTAATAGCAACCAACAGCTGCATTCAAACTGTCACAAAGTCACGACATTTTATTCAGAAAACACAATACACTCCTACATGTTTCGACCTCATTAGTACTTCATCACGGAGAACATCAGTCGTTGCATCAAACAAGAGTGATTGACCTAACTGTACACGTGGTAGGACTGCTGGTAATTTTTCGTACACTGAACTGGTACACTGAAAGTTAAAATGTAAAATTATTAATATATAAACTAAATTACAAAATATTTAGTTTGCATGGCAGTGTAATGTGGCGTCATTTGCGTTTGTCTGTAATTGCACGGAATTGAAAATACAAAATTCAGGATTTTTTGGTTTTGAAAATGCACCATTCGTTGTCGAATGTCTTGCAGTAGGTATAAACGGAAATTTGGCTAGCTGGCTAGCTGGCTGCGTGTAAAACTGGGTGCGAAATATACGTTGCACAGCTGTTGCTGACTCAGTCTTCACCAAATGCAGAAGAGACCGACCCTCCTGTCATAATATAAACCTAACCGTCTTCAGAACTAATCAGGTCTCATGGCATCAGCGCATAGTATCTGTGACCTGAGGCATTTGAAACAGAACTCTGAGAATTCCCCGATTGACCGTTGTAGGTGTGAAGTTCTAAGTACGCCGTATTTATTTTCAATATAATTTTTAATGTCTAAGGTCCTTTTTTGCACACCCAGTAGGCCTATATTTTTCTGTGGCGATATCCATGTTAATTATTTGCAAATCGCATATGGCATGGGTCTCCAAAGTTTTTATGGCAAGAGATCACAGCGGTTATTGCGGGCTGTTTCTCGGGCCGCACATGGACAAATAAAAATAAATGGTATATCTAACAGCCTAAATTATTGTGGAATTTTTAATATTATATACGTAAATGACACATGTGACCGCGGGCCGCTTAATACAAACTGGCGTGCTGCGGATTGGAAACCCATGGTATGTGGAGAGATTAGATTGAATTCTGCTTGAGCTTAGGTTTGGAAACAGGTTCATGCTTGTCACCACTGACAAAAGGATACCCGATACGTCTCAAAAGTAGACTCTCTGATGTGTCAATTACGGTTCGTTTTAGTATCCCTTTTCATGAACTCCCACCGCGTCTTTTCTTAAGCCTCATATCGGAGTGAGGTCAATCAATCACTATCTGTCTGGAGACTCAGACACGGAACTAGCCAACACTGCGTACCGGATACATTCAGAAACCTGCCATCCGATCTGTAGGATTATGGAGTCAGACTTCGACAGCTGCCAGTAGTTTTATAGTATGTCCTGTAAGCCTGGGACCATACACACATTTGACACAGTTGTTACAAAAAATATTCAGTATTTCCACCATTAACGGCAAATCAGAAGCTCAAATTTTATAAAAAGTGCATAATTGTTTGTATTGGTATCTGAATTTATGCAGTGAAAATTCGCTATTGAAGTTTTTCGATATTGTTTATTTTCAAAGCGTATAAGTTTACAGACTTTAGACGCTCTGTGGCATTCGTAACCAAGCAACGTGCATACAAACGGCTCTGAATTAATAAATTATTCTCAGGCTAGCAAGCGCGTCAGGTGGTTGAATGGCGAGTAAACCAGCGTTTCGGGGACCATCTCGGTCCTTGTAATCAGGGAAGGGACTACCTCTGAAAGCTCCGAAATTTCGGAGGTAGTTGCTAGCCCGAGAATATTTTATTGAATTTGGTCGCCATGAAAGCCGTAAATTATGTGCCTCTGACTTAGAGGATTCAGGTTTTCTGAGACATGACGCCGTGTAACTGGTAAATGGTTAACGAAATCTGGAAAAATCGTTGCCTCCATTTTCAGGGTCTAAGCAGTTTAAGGAATTCCTCCGAAACGTCAGTAAAAATCTACTTATGTTTACAGCGTCGTTTCCACGAAGACTCATAGAACCTCATGTCTTGCACCGTGTTCGCACTTTGCAGTTTGTTCCACAGCTGCAGCATCAAACTTGATGCTAAAGAAAACTTCATACAGCCACTACGTTGTCTGTGTTCCTAAAAAGTTGCTGTGATAAAAATGGCCTATATTTGACTATGTTTTACCACGCATTAATTCAAGATACGAACCTAAGTGGCACTAATATCGCTTCTACTACACAAATACACGCACTGTTTCTTTGTTCTTGACAGTTGTGTATTAAAAACTGTGACTGTGGTCTAGCTGGTAATTGAATAAATTCTAGGTTTAGGGAATACCGTGGTAGAGAGAAGAGGACGCACACGGACAGCGTGCCCATCCCATTAGGTTGTACTTCTTGGCTTAAGATAAACACAGACTTAGAATGGGATTTCCTGTTATCAGACAGAGTGTGATATTTCAGACTGTTTACTCAAAATGTATTCCATGAACGTATCTATTCTTATCTGCTTCTTATAACAATGATTCATTCAAAAACGTGGAAGCTTACAAAATATGATTTTTGTACGTTTCTGCACCGTTCAATATCAGTCGTATAGTTTTCTTTCTTCAGGAAATTTGATTTTGTATTCAACAAAAAAAAAAAAGGAGTCCGTTTAGAAATGAACTGGCACAAAGAGATAGCGCAATTCCGCTCTCTGAAACAGAAATCGAAAACTTTTGATGACATCATGGACCTTTGCTCTTTGCATTCGACTGCTGTGTGCTGTATACGTGTATTCAGTACAATTTTATAGTCTTCTGTGATATTGGATATGGAACTGTTATTGAAATGTTATGAAACATGCGGTATGGTACATACACTATAAGAGTATATAATCCATCCATATACATAAAGGATAATTATTGTCTGTAGGCCTGTCAAGCTTCAGTCTTTATTAGCATGTTATTTAGTGAGCTACAGAGAGTGTCTGTGTCATTTAAACTTGATGAAATCGACGTTAATGCATTGTGAATTTGTCGTGCCTTTTATGTCTGTTGTTGCCTAACGGTGCTTTATTAAATTTGTAGGGTACTTTATTTGGACATAATTGTAGTGCTGGGGGTAAGCCGTGGCGTCATTGGTTGAGGCACTGCGCTTCAGGCCGGAGGTTCACGGGTTCGACTGACATTCATTTAATCCTTCCAGCCGCACTATGGCCATAAGGTCGACTCAGCCAGGGTTAATGGCGGCCGGTGCGTACGGCTGACAACCTTGCCACATTCGTCTGTCGATTATCTAGAAATCTGGGAGCCTCAACCTCCTGCAGCCCTAAGGGCCTGTCCAGGCCTCTAATGGCATAAATTTAACTTTATAACTGTACTGGTGAATGGAGGTTTGTATGTCTGTCGTCGTCGTCGTACCCAAATTGCTAAAGAATCGAGTAAACTTCGATACCAGGCAGGGGCAAAAACTGTTTCCTCTTCTCAAAAGCGTGTAGACTGGCCCTGTATCCAACTTGCTGTCCAAACTAATGGGTGTCCAGGTCTCTTTTTCCCGGAGTAAAGCGGCCGGGGCGTGAAGCTGATGACGCGTTCAAAGCTGCATGGAAATATACGTCGACTGGGTCTTAAATGATCCCTGGAACAAAGTTGTATCAAGAAAGACATAGTATGTTGCAATCTTAATTAACAGTAAGGTAAAGGTGTAATAGTCCCTGTGAACCCCATCAAGGCACGAGGTGGGGTATGAATGATCAGCTTCGCGCTCCAGCCTCTTTACTCCTAGGGAAAGTACAACTGGTACCCAGTGAAGGTGACTGTGGGCAGGCCGCAGTGCTAATTTGCACATTTTGGAGACGAGAAACTTCTGTTACTGTGCCGGGAATCGAACCACGTTTTTTCGGAATTCTAGTCCGTAGCATTAGCACTACACCAACTGAGCTATACCGGTTATGGTAATCTTAACGTGCATGTGCATTGTACATTATACATTATTAACAAAAACAATCAAAACTGCGAGCGATATTTATTACATCTAAGGGGTATATTCATGTCCATTCTATGGCGTAGGCTACCGAATTGTTGTGGGTATGGATAATTGAATAGTTAGGTTTCAGTGGGCTCTAAAATATGTTACAATTTGTTACCATGTATTCCAAAAACTACACTATGATTAGATACAGTAATATACAAATATGTGTTAAAACCACCTACAGAGAAAGGGAAGTCATGGTGTTCTTTAGTCTGTAGGTATGCTGAGCGACAGAGGGGTCAGAATACAATAAAAGTCCTTTCTTGATATCTAGTATTCAGTCACCTGAAACCCGTAAATTTAATTGTATTATTATCCTGCACTGACAGATTTCTATTGATTGATAATTAATGATAAACCGCCATAGCATGCAAATCGTAGGTACGCATTGAATTAATCGCGCCACATTAACCCGTAAGCCCATTTCCTCCCAACAGGCTGAAGCTGCCAGAATGTGAGGATTTAGCCGTGAGCCTAAGGATTTCCGTCATATGCAGGGTGTTACTGGTATGGCGGCGGCACTGCATATGGTGTTCGTTACAGATTCGACCTTCAAGAATATTTCCTGCTTCCCGTTTATTTAACAGCTAGCACCAGAATCGTTCAGATTTTGATGGATGATTGTCAGAAACAAACTACAGCAGAAATATCTAACGTCTGTAATATCAGAGGTTCAGGAAATGCAGTTACACTTAGGTCTCACGGAAACTCTAAGTATTATAAAATAATAAATAACTCAATGAAGCAGAGTCCTTCTTGAGAAGGTAACAGGTCCTCAGCTAGTCAAGACATAACCCGCATTGTATGGAACCCGAAGGTTCATTACCGCACTTACAGGAGCCCGCCACCTGCCCCTATCCTGAGCCAGCTTGATCCAGTCCATGCCCGCACCCCACTTCTTGATGATCCATTTTAAAATTATCCTCCCATACACGCCTGGGTGTCCCAAGTGGTCTCCTTCCCTCAGGTCTCCCTACCAAAATCCTGTATGCATCTCTCTTTTCCCCCATACGTGCTATATGACCTCCCAATCTCTTTCTTCTCGATTTGATCACCCGAATAGTATTTGGTGGTGAGTACAGGTTATCTTGTAAAATAATGAAAGCACTAAATAATGTTGCTGTTTAGACGAAGTTGCTTCGATAAAAGTGGACACTGTGATACTGGTTAGAGCGTGAATTGGACCGTCATTCGAACCTCATCATACCGAAAGTAGGCCGCTATGAAACAGGGCGGAAATTGCGATACGACAGCAATTCGATGAGGATACGATCCACACAACATTGTGGCGTGTTTCATACACTGGAAGCGATCCACCGTACATGATATGCATTGCTTCATTGTGAAAGTGACATCAGGCGATAGGGACACATTTGTTATCTGGTACATAAGAAGAAGGGGTGAAAGTTAGGGGTAACGAGAAGGAAGTACTACGTTTACCCCTACTTCAACAAAAGTGGTCAACTTGACAGTTTTGGTGTAGCCAGGGGATTAGACTAGGGCACTCACAGATTTATATCATTTTATACAGGACGCTACACGAGAGTTTGTAAGTTTTGCCTTTTCTTGAACAGCCAGGTTATTTACAATCTTACGAAATGGAGTTTTCTTCAAAAAGCTCCACAAGTTTAATATTTACTCCCTCAGTTCTGCTCGCATGACGTACTAAAGCATTTGAAAAGCCCGTGAGATTGGCGCCTTCTGTGGCGACATGTTCCAGACTGAGTGATAGACGACACAGCATGCTGAGTTGTCATGGTGCCGTATCGGCCCGCCTTAAATATGCGGTTATCCTGTAGTCTTCAGTTTGCAAGTTATCATTCCAACAAAGGGGTCAGTCGTATCGTAAGCTAGTTGTTTAGCCATCGTATCACCATCGTGCCTTAAGTAGATTCCAATGTGAGCGTTCCCTTGGAGGAGAGTAAGCCCGAGTCTGTTACACACGTATACGTACAGGCTACTTAAAACATCCGCGTGCGCCTGTAAGAACACGTTTTGCAAGAGCAAGGTTGTTCAGAAGTCCCTATGCACCTGTAAGAACACGTGCTGGAAGCGGGAACTTACTCGGAAGTCCCTGTGCAGCTGTGAGAACACGTGCTGGACGCGGAAACTGGTTCAAAAGTCCCTGTACACATGTAAGAACACGTGTTAGAAGCGGGAACTGATTCAAAAGTCCCTGTG